>VBSM01000529.1:714577-731161 GCA_008086735.1 Cheirogaleus medius
TCCCGTTTGACTTGGGGCTTCTGTGCCTAGGAGGAGGGAGGAGCGCAGATGGGGAGCTCACAGCGGGGCTGAGGCCACATCCAGGATCCCTGGGAGGAAATCTCTCCTCCCTCCCCACCCCAGGCCCCGCCTGCAGGGTCCCGACCCCAGATTTTATGGATGGATGCGAGTACTTGGCCTCTCCTTGTCATGCCCTCACCCGGCCCTCAGAGCCCCCGCCTCTGGCCACATCTGAGCTCCTGCGTCCACCCCTGCCTGTCCCTCGGTCACTCGCTCCCCAGTGGATCAGTCCAGCCAGCGTCCACACGCACCGTAGAAGACCCTCCCGTGGTCTCGGTCACACCTCAGCCGCCCCTGCTGTGTTGGGCGCGTTCATGTGATCTCGTTTAACCTGCCGGCACGATCAGCATGCCCGTGCTGTTGTTCACCACGCGGCGGGGAGGGGCTGATGTGCGCGTGGCTTTGGCAGCGCCTGCGCGGAGGCTGCACCGCACAGGTATCTGCCTCCGCGGCCGGGAGGTGCAGCCTTGTGGGCCTCACGAGTGGACTGGTGTTCTTGCAAGCGGGTTTGGGGGTGCCCATCCAGCGTGGCAGGACGCCTAGCAAGGCGCCGTCTCGGAAGCAGAGAGCCGCCCTCGCGCAACGCCGAGTCTGCCTGCGCCTCGATCTCGCACTTCCCGGCCCCCAGAACTGGGGAGATCAATCCCCATGGTTTAGAAATTGCACAGTCTACCCTACGGTATTTTGTTAGAGCAGCACAAATGGACCGAGCCAGGCCTTCCCGCCCCTCTCCTGGTGACAGTCCACCCGTAGCCTGTTCCAAGCTCCCCCTGCACCCCACCTCCCGCCCTGCGGCCCAGCTCTCGGTGGTCCCCCCACATCTCAGTCTTACAGATGTTTTTTTCCCTGCTGGATTGTAAAGTATCTTCGGCAAGTCTAAACAGCTGGCCCCAGGTCCCGTGGGACCCGCTGTGCCTCTGGAGACAAAGTCACAGCAGCACGACAGGCCTCCCGTGAGCGTGGAGCCAGGTCCCACCATCAAGCCGAGCTCTGCTCCCAGGAGCTGCATCTGCTTGGAGAAGTCACCTCCTCCCTGGAACCTCAGTCTCCCCATCTGCAAAATCGAGATGTCTGAGTCACCATCCCGTGGGGTTTCTGGCGAAGAGCGAAGACACGAGAAGTTACAACCCCTGGGGTGCGGGTTTAGGCACGGCTGCTGCGGCGTCCAGGCATTTGCATCTGCCCCTCTCAACGCAGGGCCCTGGGGACAGGCGGACCCAGCCTCCTGCGGACGTGTGGGGCAGGCGCACGCGTGGAAAGCCCAGAGCTAATCAGAGGAGGGAGGACCAAGGGACAACAGAACCAAGGCGTTTGGTACAGCCTCTTTGTCACTAGGAGCTGTGTAGCTGTGCACACAGAGGGCACACCTTGTGAGCCGGGGGCTGTGCATCTAGGACGGTGGTCCAGGAAGGGTGTGTGTGCGTGTGCATGTGTGTTTGTGAGTGTGCAGTGCTAGTGTGCTTGTTTGTGTATTTTTGTGTGTGCATGTGCCCATGTATGTATGTGCATGTTTGTGTGTGTTCATATCCATGTGTTTGTGATCTGTGTGGCATGTGTGCATGTATATATGTTTGTGTGTGTGTGTGTTCATATATGCTAGTGTGTGTGCATGTGTCCATTTGTGTGTATGTGTTATGTGTGTTAGCAGGCATGTGTTTTTTCACATCCGTGTGTGCCTGTGTACGTGTGTGTATGTTTGTGTCCATGCGTGCTAGTGTGTGTGGTTGTGGTTGTGTCAGTATACGCTAGTGTATATGTTTGTGTATGTGTGCGTGTGTCAGTGTGTGTGCACACACGTGCATCTGAGGGGGCGATGGAGGTATGAACACGCTTCTTGCTGTCCAGGCAGGAAACAACCGGCTGCCTCACTGCCCTGGAGACCTGTGTGCTGGAAAAGGGACAAGTGGAGGTGACCACAGGGCCCTGCAGCCACCTTGTCCACATACATGATTTGAAAACGGCACGCCAGCCTGACGTGAGCAGGGCACATAGCAGCGCAGCCTTTGCAGACAGAACCACCCTCCCTGCTGGGCCAGGACAAGCAGCGTCCCCAGAGCAGGGCCGGAGGTGGGGTGTGCTGCGGGGGCCAGGGGCCAGCGAGGCTCAGAAATCCCCAGTGAAACCCCTTCATCTTCCAGCACTGTTAGAGGACGCAGCTGTCACCTCCGGAAGAGCAGGTGGCCTGATTTGTTCTGATTGGACTAGAGAGGAAGGGATGCGACCTTCAGAGAGAGAGAGAGGGAGGAGGGAGGTAGGCGTTCTCGTCTCCAGCGCGTCCCTGCTCCCTGTGCACCGTCCCGGGGAGCAGCTACCATGCGAGACGAGACGGGGCTGCCCAGGAACAGGGACAAGCCTGCCTCCCTGAGCTGGGCTGGAAGGGCCGGTGGAGAGGAGGCCAGCCTCTGCTGACACCCAGGGTAGGATCTGAGACACTGAATAGTCCGATGACTTTTGGCAGGTCGCCAGCCAGCAGTGGCCAGGCCACAACTGGAGCCGTCTGGATGGCTCCAGCGTCTGTGCTCCTCCCGTGCCCCAGGGGACTTCCTGTACCACTGGCTACACACAGAGCCCACCCTTACTGAACACAGAGTGGAGGCATGCTGCGGGGAGCAGGGATGCCCTCCCCCCGACTGGTGTTTTCAAGTGCATCCTGTACTCCTGGACAGAATTCCATCCTCCAGTCTGGCCACAGCCCTCTCTGCTCTTTGGGTGCACCGGATGGGTCCTGGATAAAGTTGTGGACACGAAGACCCCAGACAGAGTGTGCACAGATGCACACAGCCACGAGGGTGGCTGTGCCACGCTGTGGGCTCTGAGCTCTGGGTGGAGGCAGGTGCAGCTCTTGCTCCGTATGAATGAATGACTGGGTGAGTGAGCGAACCGGCATGTGACCCGGTCCCAGGTACCTTCCTTTCCAGCTCTCCCTTTGCTGAAGCACACTCAGCCTTGGGCTGCACCCTTCCCCTAGCTCTCGTGCCCGGCTGAGTCAGGGAGTGCTTGCTAATGGGTTCATCACAGCAGCTGCTTTCCAGAACTGAGCAGAACTGGAACCTTATCGCTGGTCGCCCCACGTGCAGAGGCCGTGCTGGGCGAGACTGTCCAGTGGCCAACGCTGGATCCTCTCCAGGTCACAAAAGCCTCCCCAGGTCCAGTGAGACGGTGACGGGGGGAGAAATGGATGGTCCAGAGGAGACCACCACCTCCTTCCCCCCAACGCCCCACAGCCTAATGCAGCCAGACCGCCTCTCGTGCGGCACCTGCCACCTGGCTGCTGGCGATGGTGGTGTCCACAGAGAGGGGTGTGCCAGTCGGGCAAGTGGCTACAAGGAACAGGGCTCAGGGGGTGGAGGGAGCTCCATCACAGACAGGAGGAGGGGAGCTGTAAGGTCACAGTAAGTCATGAAAGGAGGGAGAGGATGGAGGGTAGGAAGGAAAAGAGGAAGCAGAGGGGGAGGACAAAGAGCAGGGAGGGGGCAGGGAAAAGGGGATGGGAAGGAGGAAAGATACTGGTGGCTTCCATGGAGGTGGAGGGACAAGAAAGAAACAGATCTGTTTTGTGATTTGGAGCTTTGAATTCCTGCAGAGGAGATGCCAATAGACAAGGGCATGCTGGAGGGGAGGGACCTGGGCAAGAGGACATCTCGGCCGATCACTGTTGGATGGTTGTCGCAGCACCGTGAGCTGATGGGGTTGCCCAGGAAGACTTTGAGCCCCACATCCCCGTCTTATGAGCTGTGAGGATGGAGGGGTCCACCGGGCACATGCAGGGGCTGAACTAATAGTGTTGCTGTATTGTGGGTTTAATTAGGTCAGCAGGAGGGAGCCTGGCCCAGCCACCACACACAGCTCTGATCAGGGTCAGCCTCCTTCCTTCCCTGGCTTCTGAACACCACCCTCTCATGCACAGGGCCCAGGGCCCGCTGGCTTCTCTGCATCTCTTCTGCCACCAAGAAATGATCCTGACCTTCCACACCTAGCTCTGCCCCCAATTATACTGTCACCTGAATAATTTACTCTTCTAGGGAGAGTCTGCTTCTCAAAAGGCAACTATTTAATATAAAGCCAGGACCCAAATGGCAGGATTCAAGGCATGAGACAAAGGCTGGTCCTCTTGGGAAAGAGAAGCCTTGCAGAGCCCCCGAAGACACAGCCCTGTGCTGCTTAGGCCCCTCACACTCTCTCCAGACTTCCTGCCAGCCCAGACATGGGGGCTCCTTGGCCACAGGCCTTGGCTGTGAACTATCCAATAGGCCCCCTTCCACGTTCCTCTCTCTGTCAGTCCCATCCCTGCCTCTGAAGACACCAGCCGGAGCTTACCATGGGGTCCTCTCCTCCTCCCATAGACCCTTAGATCGTTGCTGTTGGAAGGGCCCGTGTGGGCTAATCAGCCCAGAGATTTTCACATTTCTTTGTAGCTAAATCTTCTGTGGAGAGAGTGGGTCCCCTGAAGCTTCCTCTTGGATTCTTCTCCAGCCTTTGCAAGTTACAACCTTAAGGCTCAAGAGAGCGGCATGAGAGCTACTGACAGTCCCAGTTCCCGGTCACACAGATGGGAAAACCAGCACCTATAAAGGAAGCAAGAATTGCCCAAGGCTAATTGCACAGGAATTAGCAGGAGTAGACTCCATTTTCTTCAAATATGTTCATATGTATTATTCACATATAAATATGTAAATTATTCATATACATTATTTATATATAAGATATTAGTATTTACATGTGTCCCAGTTTCTCTCTTGAAATTCTCCATCTTGTAGTCTACTTTTTGTAATATATTAATCACTGTTATTTTAAAGTTGGTATCTGATAACTCCAATACTTTGTTGTTCTATGAGACTATTTCTTTTGTATTTTATTTTTTCCTCTTGGTTTTTGTTCATTTGGTCTTGTCCCCTGGTGTGCCTGGTAATCTTTGGTTGAATGCTGGGCATTGTGGATGAAAAGCTATAGAGATAATTTAAGGTCCTAACTCAGAGGCTGGTGAACTACCCATGGGCCAAACCCTGGCCTGTTTTCTGTGTTTGTACAATCCAGGAGCTAAGGATAGTTTTTACATGGTTAGATGGTTAAAAAAAATTGAAAGAATAATGTTTCATAACACATGAAAATTATGTGAAATTCCAGCGTCCGTAAGCAAAGCCTCATTGGCACAGGGGCACACCCATTTGTTTACATTTGTCCGTGGCTACTTCTGAACTGCAAAGGCAGGGGTGAGTGGTTGCCACAAAAACCATGTAGTCTGCAAAACCTAAGCCACCCCCTGCCTGGCCCTTTGCAGAAATTTGCCGACTCTTGTGCTGGAGGCCGCTTCCAGGAAGCGCCTGTTCTTCTGGCGAGCAGCTCAGGTACCTTTATAATATGTGGCTGAGAAGGAAGGGGCGTTCACCTTTCTGGGGGCCCATCCTCCTCCAGAGGCTTCACTCCACTTGCCTCCCCAGCCCACGATGCCACCGGGGCTCCACGTAGCTGTCGTTTTGAGACCGAGAGGACAGCATCTTTTCCATATTCCAAATTCACAGGGAATCCTCAGCTTCTGACTTCCCAGACTGAACTTGAGTGTTGTTTGTTTCCATTTGTTTTCTGTGACAGAGTCCCTGTCACGTGCTCGAAAAGGCCTTCCAGGAAACAGGGGTTAGGATGTTACCGGGACCCGAGAGCAGCCGTTTTCCTATCTGCCAGTGCCCCCTCCTCCCTGCCCTCTCCTCACCCTACCTGGGCCTGGCATCCTGGGGACAGTGCCACAGCCACCACTGCCTGGGCCTTTCCCGCCCTGCCTGGCAGGACCCTGTGGGCAGGATGCAGGGAGACCAGCCCTGCCTGGCATGGCCGTCCCACCAGATGTCTGCGGGGGGCTGGGGGACACAGAGACTTGCATCGTGGGTCCCTCCTGCAGGCCACTGTGCCACGGATCAGTGGCACTGCCACTCCTGTCTGGTGGGAGGGGGCATCCAACCACTGTCCGAGGGCAGCAGGAAGGGATGGTGGATCTGGGGGCCTTTTGATTGCATCTATTTACCCGTTTGTTTCTCATTAAATGGCTGTTGGTGTCACAACGACTGTGGCTGTTATTGAATGTAATGATCTTTCCCCACCAGGATGCCTTAAAAAGCCCTCGGGGAACCCTGTGGGAAGCTAGTGGGGCTGTCACGTTTCCCCTTCTCCCCCCACCCCACCGTCTCGTAGCGGCTTCCCTGAGCCTCCCTCTGCACAGGGATTTTAGGGAAACACAAGCTAACCCTCTCCCTCCTGCAGGCTCCAGTGACACTACCAGTGGCTTTGAAGGCAGAGCGCACGGCCACCTGGCCACGCAGCTCTGTGGCCGTGTTTGCGAGCGCCAGGCCTTATTCCAGGAGATGAGTCTGGGCTCTCCCACCTCGCCTCTGCACTCGGCCTAGCCCTGGAGGAGTGACTCAGGCCTTGGGGATGGCGTGTTGTGACAATAAAGGAAAATCCGTTCACTGGCGTTTGCTAAAGCTGGGTGCGGCGGAGGTTACTCACCACCGTCCGGACAGGTGCGGAGTCACCACGCGGGGTCTTGCGGTGGGAGAGACGCTGCGCTGAGCTCTGGACGCAGGCAGGGGGGGATTCACAACCACGGGGCAGGATGGGGGTCGGCGGATGGAAAAGAATCAGCAGGAAACATCCAGGGTGAGGGGATCGTGGCTGAACCCCCAAACTGGAATCTTGCTGACAGGCCAGAGTGACCAGACCCCACCTGTGGGAGGGAATAGTTTCAAGGAGGCCAGATATCAAGAGAGGGGGGTTCTGGCTAAGACGACCTAGCAGGTTCTTTGCTAAAACTAAACTTGTTGAGGAAGCATGCAATGGGCCCAGGAGAGGGGTGGGGATCTGACTCAAGGGTGGCCAAACAGAGAATCTTCGTCACTGATGGAGTCCAGTGTCCACCTCAGTGAGCAAGTGTCTCTCGGAACAGCAATGGGAGTGGGGCCTCTTTCCCGCCACGGGGCCCCCGAGCTGGGAGAAGCCAGCCAAGGTAGGGGCTCGGCCCTGCAGAAAGCAGCCCAGGGAGGGCCCAGGGGTGGGTGTCCCTGCACCGCAGAGCCGCTGGCTCGGAGCCCAGGACCAGCACGCAGGGTGCTCCGAGCCATGTCTATGGCTGTGGCTTGCAGCGTGGACAGCCCTTCTCTGACCCAGACTCCAAGGCTGGGGCTTGTCCGTGCCAAGATTTGGCAACAAGTTACATCCCTGCTGGATCTGTGTTTCCCATGCTGCGTTCTTTCTCTCCACCGCACCAGGGCTTCCGGGAGCCTGAGGTACCCGGGTGCGAGGCAGCCGCGAGCAGAGCCCAAGGCAGGGAGACTCTTTCTGAGCCCACGGAGGACGCATTTTGCCAGGGGTTCAGACGCTTAGGTTCTGTGGGAGGAGAGTGCAGACGTCAGATTGTTGGGGAGACGCTGAGTTACACAAATGTGCTGAAATAGGTTTGTTTTCTGCGATTCTCAAACCTGCACGTCCCGAATCTCCAGGAGTGAGCTCAGCTCCGTGCATGGAAGCCCCGCTCGGATCTGGGGGCACGGAGCTCTCGCTTGTTTATTTTTCCCAGGACACTGAAAGGGGGGTTTGGCTCCTTTCCCCCCATCTCTGTGTCACAAAGCCCAAACACCACGACCCAGAGCCTGGGGTTCCTGCAGTGAGGGCCGACTCAGCGGCTCATGCGCGAGGCATTGTTTGGAGAGCTGATGATGTGCCCAGGTGAGGCTGGGGGATCTCGCGTGGCACCTGCAGACAGTGGCACTCTGTGAGTGGAGGCCAGCCGGCCTGCGGTCTCTGTCCTAGTGCGCCCCTTACCTGCAGCCCCCCAAGTGCCACAAGCAGCACCAGCCCTTGGGCGTGCAGCCACGCAAGTGTGTTGTCCGGGACTGTGTCAGGGCGCAAGTACAGCTGAGGGGCAGGTGGAGACTCGGGCCCACCGTGGTGGCGCATCACACCGGGAGGTGTTAGGTATTAGGTCCTCCTGGCACCTCTCGTCCTCGGAGCCCTCACCCCGGATCCGATCACATGTGTGTCTCCGCGACGGCTCCGTGTCTGCCGCCTCAGCCCCGGACCCCAGCCTGCCGGGGGGACCCCGTCCACTTTTGTTCCCCTCCTGCAGCCTTTGGGTCTAGCCCACTGCCGGCACACAGTAGGTCCCCGACAAACAGCCCTTGAGTGAGAAAATAGCACTTTTCCCTCCGGCAGCGACATTGAGGAGACAAGATGTGCCACCCCTCAATCGTGTCTCCTCCTGTCAGACCGTGTGCGGGGAAGAGGGAGCAGAATCAGAGTGGCATCTGTCTTGGGGGCACAGGGCGGGGACACGTTCTACCCGCCTCTGCGAAGGGCTCCGTGCAAGTGCCACACTGCTGCTCCCTGACGGTGCAGCTCCGGATGGCGGGCGCGGAGGAGGTGTCCCCGTGAGTGACTGCTGTACCTGTGGGCGCCAAGGGGCAACTTCCATCCAAAAGCAGATTCTCAGGGCTAGGCTTTTTGTGCAGCACCTGCAAACTCCACATCAGCTGCTAAGGCAGGGCGCACAAAGCGCAGAGCTCGGGCCAGGGTGTACGTCCACTCAGCTCCAGACTCGGTCAGGCTCACAATACATTGATCACTGCCTGCCCCATGGTTTGTATCTGCGACCACCCACGGCACGGGGCCTTCCCGCTGGAATTGTGCAGCGTGGAGACAGCAGGGCCCCTCTGGCAGTGGGCGGCGTCTGGGAATGCCTTGCTCCTTCCTTCTGTGTTGGCTGCGAAGGGCGTGCTCAGACCTGCTCCTCACAGGTGGGGCCACTGGACAGGTGCATCTGTCCCGGACCAGGGTCAATGTCAAGACATCACTGGAAACGAGTCGGCGACAGGGGCTGGAACCACAGGGAGGCAGGTGTCCTGTGGTCTGGGCTCCCGTCTGTCTAACTCAGATAAGTGTCAGGGAGACGGGAGTGTGTTTTGAAATAGAGCCCAAGATAAAAAGCCTGGAGGAGCGAGTTCCTGGGGCTGGAAACCGGATGGGGACCGGCCGTGATGCCCTCTGAGTGTCAGGACCTCCTAATGTGGTCACGGCAGTGATTTAGTCCACTGAACCCCGTGGGGCACCCAGCCACGGCGAGGAGCCACTGTCCTCTGAGCACCTGCCGCGTGCAGGGTCCTGACCTGGCGCCTTCCTCCCAGGGCGGCTCGTGCTCCAGCACCTTGGCGTCCCAGGTGCCCAGTCTGCCCAACGGGACCCGCGAGGGCCCAGGGCCGTGCCTCGCCCAGGAG
The DNA here is from genome assembly GCA_008086735.1 of Cheirogaleus medius. NCBI lineage: Eukaryota > Metazoa > Chordata > Mammalia > Primates > Cheirogaleidae > Cheirogaleus > Cheirogaleus medius. Next base: position 723,895 of record VBSM01000529.1, read on the forward strand.
GGAGGGGCAGCCGGGCTTTGTGTAGGGAGAGCCTCCCTGTTCACTTAGAGGTTTGACCCATTCACCATTTTATGGGCTAGATACAGCTTCTGCGGGACGGTGGGTGCTGGCAGCGATCGGAACTTGCTGGCTGCAACGGGGGGTCCAGGGCCCTCCCGCCAGGCTCAGGCCCTCAGAGGGGCAGCCTCGAGGGCCCGTCTGACGCCTCCCTTGCCCACGGGCTCCATGCAGGTGTCCCTCCCCAGGCCCTGGCGCTGAGCCAGCCCCCCAGCACACGCCTGCAGAGCAGCATCCTTTGTGGACATATCACAATGACCAGGGAGCTAACTGGAAGAAATGGGTCATTTCCACATTGGCCACTGAGCTCAGGGCTGAGCATTAGCAGCTTCTGTTTTTAGAGATGCATGGAGGATTCGGCCCGTGCGTGTGTCCTGCATGTGTGATTGAGCACGCATGTGTGTGTGTGAGCTCCTGCTTCGAAAGCTGCCCTGGTACATTGGAACCGAATCCTCTCTCCGCGGGGTTTGCATTTCCCCAAGAGCAGACCCAATCCCCTTGCGTCTGGGGTACAGGCAGGAGCCACGTGTCCTCCGCCCCAATTCGGCGTCCTGGTCCCCACTGCCTGCTGGGCCAGGATCTCAGAATGTGAGTCAGAGGGAGCAGATGGCGGGGCCTGGCTCCCGTGTGTAACCCAGTTCGTAGCCACTAAGTTCGATTCAGAAATGCGTGTCGAGCCTCCTGGGCTCCCCACGGGGGCGACCGTGCAGGCTCCACCTTCGCCGGTGCGTGTGGCCACACGTGTAGGCTGGTGGGCAAAGGCTGCCCGTCCGGCCCCACGCTGAGGGGACACCTGGGGTCCTGGGGGTCCGCTGGGACAGCATCATAGCTTTTTCTTCCAGGCCTGGGTGTAAACCTGTCAGACTCACAGGCCGTTCAGAGTCTGTGCCAAATGTGCCGTCGGGACACTCCGGAGCCCGCTGTCGGGAAGAAGGTCATTTTGCAAACTTGGGGTGAGGGCTCTGCGCCTTCTTGTCTCAGTCCAACCGATCCTCCAAGGTGCCTGCGCCTTCGGAAAGCCGCCAACGCGGAGGGCAAGCCCCACTGCCGGGGAACGGGTTTCCAAGCTCTCAGCCACCTTGCTGCGACCCCAGCCGCCGAGGACCCCTGGTCTGAAAGGGCAGTGCATGTCTCTCACACCGAGCAGCGGGACAGGCTGAGACTTAGCCGTGGAGGTGGAAGGGGAAGCAGGTTGCTGCCCTCTCAGGGTCTGGGGCTGGGTGAGGTGGCTCTCTTAGTCCCGTCTGGGGCACCCTGTGTCCTCAGGTTCTCAGGGAAGGTTCTCCGCGTCAGAGGAACTTGCTTTTTGGTGTGGCCAACCCAGGGGTGACAGCTGTGGCTGAGCCCAGGATGGGGGCGGGGATTGCAACTTCAGGCCCTTCTGGAGCCCGTGACCAGCAAGGTGCGTCTGAGGAGCCCCAAATCTCTCCAGGCCACAGCGCCAGGCCACTGGGCATCCCACGTGGAGGACTCCTCTCCTTGGGGGCTGTGCGGGAAACAGCCAGAGTCAGGGCCTGGAGCTGCTCATCAATTTGAATCCCGTGCTTGCCGTGTCTTAGCTGTGTGTTCAGTAAAGGGTTAACTCTGCCCACAGAAATGTCCTTTCCCTCAGCTCCTAGGAGATGACCTCCCAGCCCTTGGAACATCATGCCTGGTAAGAGGGTGTCTGTGTACCTGGGGGCCTTGGGCAGGGCCCGATAGTCTAACAGGGCGACTTGTGCTGGGAACCTTGGGCCACGTGTAGTGGCTCAGCCTCCAGAAGGGCTGGACACTGAGGTCACCTGTGTGGGTGGTCAGCTGTGTGGCAGAGCCCAGCACAAGCTCTGGACACCAAGGTTCCGGGGAGCGTCCGTGTTTGGCGGTACTTCATGCGTGTTGCCGGGAGAAATTATTGTTGTCCACGTTCCTCTGCTGGAAGGTGACGTCGGGAAGCTCTCTCCTGGGCTCTCCCACTGTGATAAACCATAATCACGAATACAATGGCTTTACTGGGTTCTGTGCATCCCCCTAGTGAATTATTTGCCCTTGAAGGTGGTCTTGGGGACCCCTGAATCACACTGTGCAACCTTGAGAAAATCCCTTAACCTCCCTCTGGACTTGGGGAGCATCTTGCACCCACCCCACGGGGTTGCATTGAGCGGTGCGTGAACTGATCTGCTTAGATCAAGGCTTGGTGCACTTGGCCCATCGAGTTAGGGCTGCTTCGCCACGTGGGGCGACTCTGTAGAAGCTACCAGCAGGCAGTCCCTCGCCTTCTACCCCAGGCCTGGCTCTGTTACTGATGAGGAAAGGGCTGGAGGGGGAAGGGGCATAAAGGGGAAAGGACCAGAGATGGAAGCCACTCAGGGTGTGACCCTCTGACCCAAGGCCTCTCGTCCTCAGCACCGCTGACAGTTTGGGCCAGATCATCCCTCTCGTGCCTTGTAGGATGTTTATGGGCGTCTTTGGCCTCCACCTGCTATATGCCGGTAGAACGACCCTCTGCCCCAGTTGTGACCATCAGGAACATCTCTAGGCCAAGCCAGATGTCCAAGTTGAGGACCACGGCTCCACTTCCTCTGGTCCTTCAGGGTGATTCCTTGAGGACTCCCTCGCACGGTGGTGTTGCAACGAAGCGGAAGCCTTTGAGATATCGGCACAGCTGTTTCCTCCATGGGGGCTCCGTTTCTCTAGTGTCTGGTCCCGTCCCCGGGTGGAGGCACTTGTGACGAGAGGAGACCTCATCTCTGCAGAGTCTCCTCTGGAACCCCTCCCTGAGCTGGGCCACCACTCACTGTGATGGTTAATTTTATGTGACAACTTGACTGGACCGAGGGGTGCCCAGATAGTTGGTAAAACACTATTTCGGGGTGTGTCTGCGAGGGTGTTTCTGGGAGAGATTAGCATCTGAATCAGCAGACCGAGTGAGGAAGGTCCACCTTCACCCCTGCGAGAAGGCGTCATCTAATCTCCTGAGGGCCCAAATTGAGCCAAAAGGCAGAAAAAGAGCAAGTGCTCTGTCTGTCTTTCTCTCCTTGAGCTGGGACATCCCTCTTCTCCTGCCTTTGGCCCTGGGCTGAATGACCCACGGGCTTCCCCAGTTCTCCCGCTGGCAGACGGCGCAGCACGGGACTTCTCAGCCTGCGTGAACACGTGAGCCAGTTCCCATAATAAATTTCTTATGTGTCTCTCTCTCTATTTTATTGATCCTATTTTTCTAGAGAACCTGACTATACACTCATCCTGTGGAAGGCTCTGCAGGGTCACCTGGAAAGTGGCACACTTCTTTGTGTCCCTGTCATAGAAGCTGGTGGCCTTGTTTTCTTTGTGTGTGTGCGGATATCCCAGTTTTAGAAGGTGTGTTTTCTCTTCTGAGCCTGCCCCAGGAGGGGAGCAGCTGCCTCAGAAGGAGCCTAAACCCTGAAGAGCCCCCGACGCAGGCAGGCCAGGCTGGCCTCTCACCTGCCCGCCGCCCCCCGTGTACGTTGTGAGCCTCCCCTCGCTCGGGGCAGCCCGTTCCCCAAAACTCTTTTTCAAGGGCTGCTGTGAGGTTGGCATTTTGCAGGTCTTTGTTGGAAAGAATGGCTTCTTTGTGATGGACTTGGCACTTTGGGTATCCAGGGTCACCTGTCACCTATTAGACTCACCCCTGGAAGACCGGCATCCTCGTGTCTGTTGACCATGGGTCTTTGCATAACGCAGGGACCCGAGACCCCAGCCTTGTGAAATGAGCTACGATGAGCACAGAAATGTCACCCTTTGCCTTGGCAAATCCCAGGACCACTGTCCTGCTCTCATTCGAGTGCACCAGCCAAGCGCGCCCTACCCCCTCCCGTACTGGAAAAGAAAAACCTGATGGGTTATTCTCGCCATGGACAATGGCCCGCGCTCAACTCAGCTTCATTTAATAAGACCCCGCTCAGACTCGGAGATGGATTACCAACTTCCACATCAATCTTCGGGGCCTGATCTTATTACAAACCACCACAAATATAACCATAAAAACCCTATTGATGGATGCGGAGCTTGGTAATCCATCTGTCCCCATCCATTATTCCAGGTATAATTTTTCATTATCTGGATGGCAGCTGATTCCTAGCACGTTAGCATACAGTGGCAATTACCAGGCGCAGAAAGAGCCCCTAAATTAGCAGGAACAATAACACCTGTCAGGAAGGGGAAGCAGGAGCCCCCGAGCGCCCTGGGACCACGTCGGGATTGCAGAGAGTCTGGAGACGGGATGTGGCATTGACCTTGGAAGTGGAGAGGAGGAAGATTGTTTTGTTTTTTCCTTTCTTGGGGGCATGGAGTGTATGTTCCCTGGAGGTGACATGATTGTCAACCCAGTCACAGCCCACCTGACAGCTGGCACGCAGGTTGCTCAAGGACGGCCTCGCCAGGGTCAGTGGGGCTTCCGGGACAGATGTTGCTGGCTGCACTGTTCCATAGCCACCAGGGACTTGGTCAGAGGACGTTATCAAGGCTGTGGGTGCTGAGAGTCGAGGGTGAGGAGGGAGAGAAGTTGGGGGACATGTCCCCCCAGATCGGTGCTCTTGGCATGGCTGGGGAAAGTCCTTTCCAGAAGCAGATATGATATGGTTTCCCTCCACATAGTGATTCCCAGATCTTCGCATTCCTGTTTTTCGCAAGATGCGGTTTCTTTTCAACTTGGGGAAAATGGAGATAGACACGTGGCTGAGATATTTCTAAGGGATTAGGTTGGTAAATTTCTCCATGAGTTATCATTTCCAAAAATTAAGAATCCTGTCCCATTGACTTCTCCAAGGGAACCCTCGTGCAAAGCGATCCATTCACCAAATGCTTCACGTGCAAAAACCCGGCAGGGTGAGGCTGCCTGTTGCTGGGCGTCACGGCCCCGTGATCCATGGGAAGCTATGGGTCTCCTTGAAATCACCTGCCAGTGGCCAGTGAAATCCCAGCCGTGAGGAAGCCTTTGACGATGGGGTGGCAGGTTTTAGCCTGTCCAGATAAAGGTGGCAGTTTGATTCTCAACTTTAAGTAAGTGTTCAAAACAGATAAATACTTTTACTGATTTATAAACTGAGCCACTTTTGGCTATTCGCCTAAATCAGGAGTCTGCAAACCGTGGTCCATGGGCCCAATACGGCTGCTAATTTGTAAATAAAATGTTATTTGGACACAGCCCGTGCTGTGGCTGCTTCTGTGCTGCAGTGGCAGAGGGGAGCGGTTGTGATCGAGACCACACTGCCTGCAAAGCCCAAATTACCGCCTCTTCGGTCCTTTAAGAAAACGTTTGCCTACCTGGAACCCACGTGAATACTTAAGGGACTCACACAGATGAGGAAACTACTCCTGGCATTTGGAGAGAACTAAATGACAGGACAGATGCTTCAAACACTACACAACTTCTCGCATGTTGTTCTGTTCTTCTCAGTAGGCGACCTTCCAAAGAGAGGAAATGATGAGACATCTTGATGGATTTTCCATATTTCAACCTGCTTCCTCCAAATACTATCTGGGCCACATGTCAACAGGCCCAGTCCTTGTGCAGCCGTCAAGACCCTGGGGTCTGTGGGTTCTGCCTGTAGTGGTGGCTCCTTATGCAGGAGTCTAGCGACCCATCGGAACCCCTGGGCCAGGCCTTGGAGCACAAAGCTGTCTGCTTTGCAAGAAAAGTATGTAAAGGGCAGTAAAATATTTATCCTAACCAATTTAATATCAAAATACGGCTATAGATTTGCTGGAATTAGATTTAGACATTCGATTTTCTCAGGGACTCCAGAGCAGAGAATTGCTTTTTGTCCTGGCTCTGCCAGGTGACCAGGGAAAGGTCATTTTACTTCTCTAGCATGGGGTCAGGTGGACGAGTGCAAAAGATGTGGAGTGGGGCTGGATGAAATTGATCACAGGTGCGTAGACTTAGCAAGGTGTCGGCATAAAGAGATCATTCCAGAAAGCATAGCTGCTGCGTTATTGTATGTCTGCCCAGAGCCTCTTAGCTGGTTATTAACCACATATTGCATCCTTCACATTTTAATCTGGAGAGTCTGATGAAGAAAACTCACACAGAAGGCAGAAAGGCCTTCAGAACAAGGCAGATATAGGAAATTCAAAATTACCTTTGTTCCTGTTTCCCTGGTTTCTTATTTTCGACTTCTAAGTTTTAAGCTTAATAATACGTCACAGAGCTAAGATGCCGTGTCATGCAGTGTGTGAAATGGGTGGGTATGTAGATGATGATTTGGTCTCCTTCCTAAGGCACTCAGAGGCTCACAGGGACCTCAGGCAAAGGGCTGTCCTTCTGCAATTAGTGTCATCAGTAAGAGTGTCCCTTGAGGCAACTATTCCCCGTTCTGGGCCTCAGTTTCTTTGATCCTTCAGAAAAGGAGATTCAATGCTTTCCCATCCTCCCTGCAAATGTGGACAGAAGGGAATTAACCACAAGACACAGCCAGTCATAAAACTCTTCCCTTCCAAGGACTTTGGCCGCCACAAACATTCAAATCAGTAGGAGAATTCCAGTAGTAATAAGATGAGGCCCTGGGCCTCCTCTGGCCCACAGATGTTTGAGGCAGAGTGTTCCACTCTTGTAAGGGCACGGTACCCCAGCTGGGCTTGGCCTCTCAGGTTGATCCCTTCCCCACTGCTGCCTGCATGGCTCACCCCTGCCCTCTTTGCTCTTTTATGTCACCCACCTCTGTAGGTGTTGAGTTCTCCAGCTTCAGCTTAGACAATGGAAGGTGCAGTCCAAGAAGCAAAGATCTAGCCCTCACCATGCAGGCCGGGATGTGACTTGGCAAGAGTGGGCCGAGAGGGTCCCGGTGTGGGCCTGGAGCACTGTGGGAGGAGCCTGCCATGGAGGAGGTGCTGGGGCATAAGCACCTGCATCTGTGATTGTAGAAGCTCCTTCCTTCCCAGGAATGTAGAAGGGAAAGGAGCCAGCCTCTGCCTGGAAGGAGGGAGGAGGAAGGCCGTCAGATTACAGTCAACACTGTGATTAACCAAGTCTGAGCTCAGAATAATATGACTGCTCTTAGTATGGGCTATGGAGCCAGCAGATCCCATGTAATCTGAGGAATTTAAACAAACTCACCCACATAGTTTTCACTTTCATAAGTGTTAATGACAATATCTCCCTCTGAGAGTTGTTATCGGGAATAAATTGGATAATAACACACATGAAAGTTGCTACCACTTGTTGAGTATATCTGTGATAATCACCATCATCACCATCACCACCATCACCACC
>VBSM01000529.1:740445-777282 GCA_008086735.1 Cheirogaleus medius
CAGAGGCTCAGCTAGACCAGACCGTGAGCCTCCCGGGCCCCGGCGCGCTGGGCCCACGCCGTCTAATCTCTTCTTCTTTTCTTTCCGCACAGGATTCCGTTGGTGAACCTGTACAAACAAAACAAACAAAACAGAACAAAAAAACACACAAAACCTAAAACTAAGTCACCTACGGGGGAGGGTCCCCGACCTACCACTTCTGTTTGCCGGCGGGAAGCTCGCGGAGCAGGGCGCTCGAGGCCAAATATATTTTTGTAAAGATGCTCACGCCTATGGGTGACCGCCTCTCCCGGAGTTTTCTTTGGAGAACAGAAAGAAGAGACGCAGGATGGGTGCTGGAGGCAGAGGGAACAGGCCACCAGGCAGCGAGGACAGGAGGAGGCGTCCGAAACCGAGGATTTGTACCGCGATTCTGAACCTGTGCCAATAATACCATTATGTGCCATGTACTGACCCGGGGCTCGGCGCGGAGCCAGCCGGCGAACCACGCGCAGAATCTCACGGAGAACGGGGGTGGGAATCTCTTCCGACAGAGTCACTATTTCTGGTTAATATACATATATAAATATATAAATACACACAGACACACACACACTTTTTTTGTACTGTAGCAATTTTTGAAGATCTTAAATGTTCCTTTTTAAAAAAAAAAGAGTTGTGTTATAGGTTACAAAATCTGATTTATTTAACACGCTTAGTATGAACAGAATAAACCGATGTTTTCTACTTTGGCAACTCAGCTCACACACATGCACACGCACATGCACATGCACACGCACACGCACACATATATATACACGCATATATTGGAAACGCATTTCCACAGGTGAGCATATTCTTCCTGGTGACCTGGTATTCCATCACCATTCGCCCGGGGGACAGCCTCAACCTATGAGGCCTTTCCATGACACGTCCTGCATTTGCTAAATGTCTGGTGAGTGGCACCAACCGTGTGCGCTGCTATCGTGGGCCAGAAGTAAGAATGTCACGGTTTTTATATATGTATGTGTATATATATATATATTTGTATGTGTGTATATACATATATACACACATATGCATAAATATGATTTTTTCCATTTAATTGTTTGAAGATGCTACCTAACAGCCACGTGCACATTTACCCTGCTGGCTGCTCACAGATGGGCCTGAGCATCAGCTCGGGCGGGTGGTGGATTCTCGGACATTTGTGTCACACAAGCATAGACTGAATTAAATTTTCCAGTTCCAAAAATTAAAGGAATATATCCTTACCGTGTGTGTGTATGTCAGGCAGAACTCTGAAATGCGTGAGGGCTCTGGCCTGTTGGAAAGTGAAAAATGATCGTTCTAGACACCGACAACCCGGCTGTCCCTGGTGTGGTGCCCCGGCTAACACGCGCTGTGTTTCTGTCCCGCACGCGGTGGGCCAGGTGTCGCCTGCTGTTTCTTGGGCCCAAGGGTGACTTGGAGTCTTGGTGGAAACTGTAGAGAAGATGCCCCTCTCTTGTCCTCTCCCATTGGCTGACATTTCTGTTGTGTCACCAAGAACCCTATTGTAGTGCTTCCCAGTGGGAATAGGGGCCTCGGACCGGAGCAGAATCCCAGCCATGCAGACTGGGCAGCCCCCTCCCAAGCCGCGCCTTGGACAGCTCCCTGGTGCCCCAGACCTGCTGTCAGGAGGGGGTGCTATCAGGGATCCAGGGGTCCATCCAGGGCCCACACCTCCCCGTTAGATGTTTCCTCCCTACGGGGGACACCCCGTTCAGGTGTGGGTGGCCTATCTCCAAAGAGTATGCTTCCTATGCACGGCCCGTGTGCAACCTTGGTTTTAGCAGGAGGTGCCTGAGCAGATGGAGTGAAGTGGCACAGACCAGGTTAAAAGGTTAAAGGTCAGAGCCAGACAGCTGAGCTTGTCCTACTTGTTGGCCCACCTGGTTCTTCCCTCAGGCTCGGTCTCCCTCCCGATTGCCTTGAAATGTGCTTGAGACGCTCACCTTTGTACCTCTTGGAATAAGTGCAGGTGGGGAAATGCGTGGAGGGGACACCGTTGTTTTTGTCACACTGTAGCGTCAAGACCTGTATCCATGGTGTTGCTCGGGAATTAGGAAAGTGGTTCTTTTGGTTTCTGTTCTGTCGTTTTCCCCCAAAGCTTTAGCACATACGAAGACAACGCAAACATCCGCCACTGGCATCTGACCACCTCCAGGGGCCCGGACGGCACCTGCACGGTGCTCCGACTACGGCCTGCACTTCTCTGTGAGCGTCGCCAGCCTCGTCACCTCCGTCACCTCCTTAGTGTCACGGCTCTCTCGCTGGAGGGGCCTCCCCGGCTCCAGGTGAGCACAGCCTGGTGTGAGCCCAGGTGGAGGCTGCCAGAGCCCGGCAGGCGGTGGTGGTGTCTGCTCTGGTCTTTGGTGCTCTGAGCTCCAGAGCAGCCCGGCTGGGAAGGAGGGGAGGGCAGGGGCCTGTGTGTTCGCTGACCGTGGGAACCCAGGCGTCCCGACGGGCTCCTGCTGTCTACCCCGTTGTCTCCACTGCAGCTCAGGCCCCTTCCCTGACCACGGGCTGCACCTTGGATGCCCTGAACTCTTTCCCGAGCCCGTAAGACAGCATGCCTTGGGAGGAGGCTTAAAGTAGCAAAGCCCTTGCCCATCCCCTCCTTGCAGCCACGTGCTCAAGGCAAGGCTGCGAGACCCCCACGGGCGCAGCCACCAGACCTGTGCACGTCCCACACCCGAAAATCTAGTTCTGTACTGACATCTGTCAAAATAAACCCACATGGGTGAAGGGTGCGGTTTCCTGATGGCTGAAGGAGGGTATGTGACGATGTTTTAATTTGTCTTTTAAATGGCTCCCTGATGTCCCAGAACCCTGAGCCGGAAACACGTGTGGGTAAGAGGGGACAGACGGTAAGTGAAGGCGGACAGGTCTGCAGAACTCAGCCCCACGGCAGCAAAGCGTGTAAAACTGCGGCGCAGGCCGTAGGTACCCGCGCCCTGCCTCCCACGCGCCCTGATGCGGTGGCCGGGGCGTCCTGCCGCAGCCCCCGGCGCTGTTCTCTCTCTCTGAGCTTGACCTCTGGAATTCGGAGGCCCTCAGTACCCACCCTTTCCCCGCCCAGGCCTGGGCCTCACATGTGCTTGAGATGTTACTCCCCATGAAACGTACCGAAGCAAGAGCCATGCGGTTTGTTGAGGCCCCCGGTGTGTGTCCACTCCCACCGTATCCTTTCTGCGAGTCTGAAATCCCACAGTCGCAAGCCCCCAGCAACACCCTCCCTACCCGCAGACCTTTCTCAAAGCTTCGGAAACAACCGGGGTTGGCTTTGGGGAACGATGTGTTCCCTCTTTTGTACAATCCAGTCCATTTCTGGGCTCAGTCCCTTCTTACCCTCACGTGCCTCATGTCGCTTTTCTCTGATGGAAATGGCTCTCGTTTCCGAGTTTCGTGTGTGAAAGGTGAGGTTCCCCCCACACCCCAGCATGGCCGGAAGCTTCCCGATCATTTCCCACCAGGCTCGGATCCTGGCGACGTCCTAGGCAGAGCCACGTCGTGTGCCCACAAGTCTCCCTTCTCAGCCTCTGCCCTCTTGTGCTCAGTGGGGAAGTGTGGGGGTCGCTCCGTGTTCCTGTTCAGCATCCTCCTTGTGCTCAGAGGGAGGGGCCGCTCAGGAAGCCTCCCAGGTATTTCTGACCCTTCCTAATCTCGAGTGTGAGTGGACTCTCACACTGCGTTCCACCCCCACATATTCACTTCAGCCCCCCATGGAGCGTTGTACACTTGGAAATTGGGGCACATCAGTGAACCCCACCAACCGTGAGCTGCACCCACAGGGAGTCAGGCATCACCACCATGACCTTGCGGTCTTAAATCAGTCCCTCCTCCCCAAGATACACGACTCTCACAGCCATGTCCAGACGTCAGGAAGAGCCACCTTGCAGGGCTTGGTCTTCGGGAATGGATGTCTGATCTGTCGTTGGCACTGGAGGATGAACACATCGGGAGATCGACCCTTTCACCTTGGATGGGCTCTCTTTGGCTCGGTCAGAGAGAGTCTCGTCTGTGGCTCAGGAAGCTGGACAGACCCCAGCTCTCGGAAGACAAGAGCAGGAGCCAGGGACGAGGTCAGGACCTCAGGCCTTGCATGTTCTGGCTGGACCTTCCAGCTGCCATTTCCAAATGTCCCCAGTGCACACCATCTTTTGTCCCCATGTCGGCATCCTCAGCCTCTTTGGGGAGAGCTCAGCCTAGGTGGGTCCGCTGGGCTGTCGGTTCCCCTCCCCACCACAGAGTCATCCCTCAAGACACCGAGACTGCTGATTCCCTGAGCCTCTTGTCCCAGCACGTGAGTTCTTTAAGATGCCGCTCACATGTGCAGTTGGAAGAGAAATGGCTCTTCCCGGCTCACTGCAATTAGCTAGTGGATCATTCGTCCATCCACGCGTTCAACAAACACTGTTGTGCTTTTGCTGTGTTGGCAACAGGGTGCAAAGTGAGACAGGGGTAGTCTTGCCCTCGAGGGATTTACAGTCTGCAGTGGGAGGAGGCAGGTGATTGATGCAGAAGCCAACAGAAGAGCTTGCAGAGACAGACAGGAGTGGTAGGAAGACCACAGAGGACAGTGACGGGGAGGGGCAGAGGCAGGTGTCTGTGTCTTCCTCCTGCCAGCCACCGCCGACTGCGAAGTCACCACTTGCCTACTGAGGGTCGGTCTGAGGTTGGATGGGGCAAGACGGCCTCGTTCTTACCTCTTGGACGAAGGTGCGGCGCAGCGCCAAGGGTGAGATGCCCCGCTCATTACAGACAGCTCTGCCTGGCTCTCCCCCTATTCCTCAGCCGTTCCAGACAGGGTGGCCCTGCCAGGGAAGCCGAGGGGCAGGGTGGGGACGGGGGATGTGACCTGATGATGAACGTGGCCTGACCCCAAGTGCTGTCCCTGCCCTGGGCCCCGACCCACGTCGTTAGTCCCTACCTGTCAGGTCGCCGTGAGGCCAACCAGGTTGCAAGGGGGACGAGGGAACCCCGGACAGAAATCCAGCCCACAGGGTACGGGCCACGGGGGTTCCCTCCCTCCTGGCACCTGAAAGCAGCTGCCTTTTCAGAAGTTGCCCCCAACATTGCGCACACTGAGCAGCTTCCTCCTCAGACAGCATCTGCTCTTAAGTAAGCAGCTATTCCCAAGCACGCCGTGATTCATGTAATTTTAGAGTGGTTACTTCGGTGCAGTTTGTCAATTTGCTCTGCCACACTGTTTTTTGATTGTTTGTTTGTTTTGCGATGTAAATAGCACAGCCCACATAAATGAGCCAAACTCTCATCCTCCAAGGATCTTTGATTATTCCTCCCCACTCGTTCCACATCCATGTGCCGCCTGCTACGGGGTAAACTCCTTCTCCTCCACGTGCTCTGAGCCAAGACCGCTGGTGGTTACGCTCGACGTCACTCGTGGGGTTTCCAGGTAGGCCTTACGTGACTGTTGGGCGTCTTGAAACATGCCCCAGCCCTTCCTTCCCGAGAGTGGGAAGCACGGTTGTGCGCAGGGTTGCATTTCTGGGTTTAGAGCTTGCATTTGGATGTGCAGAGTGCGTTAGTCGAGGTTTAGGCAATGAATCACCATCTCTTAAATCACTCCAACCATCAAACGGACAGAAAGCACGAGCTTCTTCCAACCTCAAAGCATTCCAGAAAAGTCTTGGCTAATGAGCAAGCGGTAGCCAATCTCCAGAGTTCACATCAGTCACCGGGCAGTCCCTAGGCAGGAAACTTAAGTCTTCGTTCAACCTCCCTTTATGCCGAGGGGCCAATGGCGGCACGTGCGCTTGGCCTCTCCCTTTCCCTCCCTAAACACAAAGCAACATGCCCAGAGCAGCCAGCCAGGAGCAGCAGTGCTCACACATCCCCTATTCTGTCCTACTTTGCTCTTATTTCAGAGGGCTGAACACACAGGCCACGGCTGACTGGGAAAGCTGTGTGCACAGCGGCACCCGGGACACAGCATGACCCGGAGCAGGAGGGGACAGGCTTGTCCTGGGCTCTCAAGGCAGTGGTGTGTGGACGCCGGGGAGGAGGACAGACTTCTGTCCACGGGATCCCAGGCAGGCCAGCAGAGGTGCACGCCCCGCACCTGCACCTGCACACACACACGCTCAGCCCGTGTCCGGCTGCAGAGGCAACTGCGGGCAATGGTCAACCTGGCGATAGCGTGTCTGAGCTGAAAGTATAAAGTAAACCCTTCCCGTAGCTGCTTTGCCTTTTCTTTGTGATGGATTCCCTCCTAAATGTTCTAAGAGTGGCTGTGCACAGGATCCAGAGAGTGGCTTTGAATGAGCCCATAAACCTCAGTCATGTATAAGAGGCATAATGTAACCTGGGCTGACCTTGCCCGTCTGGGACACGCAGGTTTATAGAGTCTGAACCACTCGTGCGTCGTTGGGAGGGAAGAGTGAGTCTGTAAGTGGCCACGCGGCGTCTTCTCGTGGAGGCCGGATTCCGAACACACTTGTTCCATAGATAATTGTCAATTAAATGGGTTAATATACTAAACCAAGAGAGTTGTGAAGATGTCCCATGGGCCTGGGTTAACTCTTGTCCCTATCCTGAATTCCGTAGGAAAACATCTGTTAAGCAATGTGCGGCAGGAGTGGGTGCGGGGAGCATCGGCTTGTAGGAAATTCTTCTTCATAAAAGTTAATTAGTTTTGTCTCAGGTGGTCTCTCTCTTGAGATAGAATCCCCCGGAGACCCGGGTTGTGGTGTGTAATTCAACACCCAAATATTTGCACAGCTCAGTGACAACTCCCTGGAAGCTTCCTTCGCATGTGGACGTAACCTGGCTGATCACACGGCGTAGCGCCTGTCCGATTTCCGAACTTCCGCGATGCGCTTTCTCAGTGTTGGCGTTTATAGCTCTCGGGTCAGCAGACAGTCCGTTAACACGGGTCTTAATGAGTCCGGCTTGTCACTCCTTCCAGAGAGGCAGGGGTAGCTTTGGCCACGGGAGAAGCGAGAACACTATGCAGTCCTAAGTTCTATTTTTTGGCACCATTAAGACATGTAGCCACTAAAAATCTGGGATAGGGGACACTTTGAGGACCCCTGGTAGAATTGTTTCAAACCGCCGCACATAGATCTGCAGGGGCAAACGCCACTGTACCAATCCCTGGGCCACCGTCCCACTTCCTAGTAGAGTCGACCCATCCTTCTCCACTCTCGTGCATCATCCCAAGCCAAAGGGGACAATTTCAAACCCACTGTGACAGCCCAGCCCCAATTTCCAACCTTTGGAGGACTCACTGCGGGCGGGAGAGAGAGGGGGTTTCGCTGGTCTCAGGGTTCTGAAAACCACGGGAGGGCACCTCGGCAGCCAAAAGCACCGCTCCCGGTGGGGTTTCCCATCACACGGCAGCCGCCGCCTGAGGACCCCTCCCTCTGTCCCCATGGTCTACTCTGTGTTGGGAAGGCCACTCTGTGTTATTTCTCTGGTGTATATGTAGATTTCTAATACGAAGCTACGTGACTGCCTACAACTTAAGTTCTACAAGCCACATGGGCGTTTTGTCTTGAATGTACACAAAGGGTCAACGTGAACGTGGCCCTAGAAGGCTGTGGGGATCAGGAGTCCCCACGGTGCTCCTCGGTGCGGCGTCACTTCCACAAACAAGCACAATTCTCCCTGTTCGGGGCCTTCGGGACAGGCAGGGCCACCAGCTCTGGCCGCCTTTGGCCACACCTTCCTTTGCCCTCCTTGAATTTAACACGTTTCGTTCTAGTTTGATTGCTTTTCACTTGTGTTTGGGTTCCCTGCTCTGAAGCCAGAGGGTGGGAGGCCCTGGCAGAGTCAGTTGTCGGCCCGCTGGTGAAACTGCGGTCCGTAAGGATGAACTCCGCCTGCGGTGGTGCGAGGGGGTCCAGCCAGCGTCTCAGAGGCCGTCGAGGCCACGCTGCTCGATGTGAAGACCGGACACGGCCATGAGGCAGTCCCCGCGCCCCCGTCAGCGAGGGAGGAGGGAGAGGAGCAAACGGCGACGCGTTGGTATGAAACGCTGATATCCAGGGGAGACGTGACCAGTTTGGGGCACCAAATAACTGTCTTCTTAAAAAGCTGGAGAGTTGCTTTTGTGTGTGTTTGTAGTTTCCTTTTCCTGTGGCGCCCACGTGGACCGTGTCTCCTCCTTTCCCAGTGCTGGAGCCCAGGGCAGGGCCCCTCCAGTTACATGATTTAAATGCAAAAGAGAAGAACAGCAGCACAGCTTCACGGGGACTTTAATGACCTCACTGTTACGTTTACTAGACTCGCCACCGATACGCAGATCAAGGAGAGAGGAAGAGGACCAAATGCCGACACCAGCTGCTGCACACGTGTGCCCCGAACGGGTCCCCTGGGTCACGAGTTAGACCCGGAAAGTCCTAAAGTGGGCGTTGAAGGAAGCTTGAGGCCACCCATTATTCATATTGTTAAAGTCGTTTACATTTTTTTCAAAAGGCATAAATGTTTACTGCAAAACACTTAGAAAATACCCCAAACCAGACAGAAGGGAAACAGCTGGAGCCCTTGAGTCACTGTTTAATGAAGCATGTGTAGGGACAAGTGGCAGAGATCTCCCGTTATCTGCACGGTGGACGAACCTGGCTCCACGGTGTGCGTCACAGACAGGAAATCCAGTTAGCGCTGAACGCGTCATCATTGCCAGGCTAACGTGTGGCTGACCCTGAGAGTGTCCCTGCGACTAAGTGGAGGGGACAGGCGACCGCTTGCCGGTTTGGCTCTCACATCCCCGAGCGCCGGCCACGGGGCAGACACGGACCTGGGTGTGGATTGATCAGAGGAGCATCCCAATTTCTGTCCGGGTTTTCACGCGGGGCCTCTGTCTGGAAGTCCCAGGTCTGAGACACGGAAGGGCCCGTCCCATGTCCATGCTCCCAGTGTCTTCCCAGGTCTCACGTCATAAATCTCAACACGCGTCGGTTGTCCCCTCCTCCTCCCCAGGTCACCCGGAACTGGAAATTCACAAGCCCTGAGCCTGAACCGCAGGACCAGAACTAAAAACAGCGACGGCCACGGTGGCCTACTTTTTCACAGGTTTTACATTGAATGTTTTAGAACGTTACCTCCCCTGACTCATGTATACCAAGACTGGGTTTATTTTGATTTTCCTAAATTATTTTCTGATACAATAAACCATCAACTGTTTATTTGTACTTTGACACGGAACACTGGTCATTTTTCAAAAGGAAAACAAAAGCCTCTCTGTTTCTGTGTCCTCCATATACCTACGCCACGCTGTCTCTACAGACACATTTATACGGCATCTTCTTGAAAGAGCTCAACTGCTGTAGTTTAATGTTTTGTTTTTCTTTACATGCATATCATAATCATGTTAATAAACAGAAATGACACAATCCATTTGGGTGGGGGGCGGGGGGCGGGGGACCGGGTGTGATTTTCTGCACGGGTGAACTTTTATTCCAGATATTTTTTAAGTTGTTTCTGTATTTCAAAGCTATGTATTTGGAAAACATTGTAAATGAAATACCTATATTAACTTTCTTGTATATATTTAGTACTCTGATGTTGCTATTAAAAAAAAAATAATATGAAAAACAAAAAGAAAAGAAAAGAAAAAAAACGACCATCAGTTCAGGCCATGACCTCACAAAGACTTTTTAAAAAATGTTCTTTGTTTATTTATTTGTTTATTAACAATATTATCTGAGACCTCCTTTACGAGCCTGGGCATTCGTGTTTCTGTGCCGTGGTTCACAGAGTCTGAGATTTCCTCCCCAGATCTTCGTTATTTCCAAACCGATGATTTGACAGCAAAACAACTAAGGAAACGTTTTCAGGTCTGGGTGTTGGAGCCCTGGACTTGCTCACAGCCGGGTCTGGGCTGACCCAGCAGGTTCTACGGTGTGGTGCTCAAGACCACAGATGCCCACAAGCTCAGGGGTGGGGACTTCCCCAGGCTCCTTTCTGGGCAGTCCCAGGCCAGCAACTGTCTTGCACCGATTCCTGTAGGGGAAGCCGTGCCCTGGGGAAAAGATCGGCCAAATCTCGTACCAGCGTGCTGGAGCCAGGGCCCCCACTTCCGCAGTCGGGAGACGCACTGCGCATGCGCGGTATTTGCAGCGGGCAAAAGAGGTCTGTAGCCACTTCCAGACAGGCTGGGACAGGCAGTGTATGTGTGAGCGAGGTCCCTGCCCTCGCGCCTGGTGGTTCTCAGTGTGGGGTGATTTTGCCACCACCCTCGGGAACATCTGGCGATGCCTGGAGACATTTCTGGTTGTCACGCTGGGGAGGGGCGCTGCTGGCGTCTCACGGGCAGAGGCTGGGATATTGCTAAACATCCAGCACAGTGCAGGACAGCTCCCCAGCGAGGAGTTATCCAGCCCAGAAGGCTCAGGTGGAAAAACCCCTGCTCTTAGACCTTGGTGCGAAGCCGCACTTCACTCTGCTTGCAGCTGAGGCAGGGGCTTTTGCACCCTGACAAAGATTTAAGATGAAGGTGCTGAGTTTTTCCTGCCCCTAAGCCAGCTGGAGCCAAGCCTTAGTCCAAGAAAGCAGGGCCTTCCGTCTTAGTGAAGCCACGCGCTGCTCAGCCCCAGGTGAGTCCTACACCTGCTAAGCACAAGGTGACCTGTCCGATGTCTTTGCACTTATCTGGTATCGCAAGAACACACCCCCGAGGTCTTAAGCGTCATCAGTCGCTCCATTCCCCAGATGGGACAGACCAAGGCACAAAGATACTGCTTGTAAAGGGTCCCTAGGTCGGGGTGTGGGGGCCAAGCTGGACCCCCTCTGTTGTCTAACCACTCGCTCCAGCCGCAGCCTCATGCGCCGCAAGAAATGTCTCCGGGGCATGACTATCCTGCTGCTAAGTTTCTGGCCCTTCCTGCTCAAGCCAAGCCATGGCCGAGGCCGAGGCCCAGCAGCAGAAAGACAAGGAGGGAAGCAGGGGGGGGGTGGGGGGAGCTGTGGCCACGGTGACAGTCGACAGCAACAAGCCGGTCTGCACGTAGAGCTGGGGACGTGCGATCGCAGCCGCCTTTTCGTAAAAGGAAAACACATTCGAAGGTGCAGAGGTGCCAAGGGTTGGAGGCAGAGTGCAGGGCTGGAGCAGAGAGCAGGTGGCACCCCTCCCGGCCCCCCCTCCCCATGGCAGAGTCAGTGGACGATTTGCCCAGTGCCTCACCCAGCTCCTGCACACGGGACCCTGGTGACAGAAGAGCTTCCATGCTGACCTTCTTAGCGTCCAGGGGCACCTTTGTCTGCCTTCTCCCACCCACCCCAGGAGCCGCCATGTGTCTGGAGGCCGTGGGCTGGCAGATGGCTAAAGTGTCCCCTGGCTCCCTGGGGAACCTCCCCTGCATCTGTGAGGGCCTAATGCCCTTGGACACTTTGATGAATGGGGTACATAACTGCCTATAACAAGCAGAAAGAAACAACACCACTTTGGTCATTTAACTGATTTAAACAAATCAACAGCCTGAATACCATTAAAATAAACTCAATTTGCTCACCAGTGAGAGGGGGAAATTGGGAGTCTAAGATCCATTTGCTAGTGCATAGAGCCCTTGTCTTTGAGCTGAAGCCAAGGCAATAAATACGGGGTCCCAGTACGGGTGAATACATTTGGCAGAGTCGCCTGCGACGGGTTTCCAAATATGCAAAGACAACAGAAGCCGCACGGCACTGGACGTGGCCGCAGGGGCTCCCTCCAGCGCAGGGAAGACGGGCTGCACGCTCAGAGGCACCTGCTGTGGTTGCAGTGTCTCCTTAGCAAATGTCCCCACCAACCGCAGGGTGGGCAAAGAAGGCAGGAAAATGTGTTTCGGGGAGGGATTCCCCCCATCTCTTCCCTCAAGAGAAAACTAATTTAATGGGCTGGAAGTCAAACGTACCCATTGGGTCGTCTACAAAAACTAACTGAAACCAACAGGCCAGGCCGGTTCCAAGTTGCAACCACAGGATTCTAGATCCTATTAGTCTACAGATGCTGCCTGTGTTGCGACCATGTGTTGTGCCTCGTAACAACAGGTGCTCTTTCAGATTTATGCGTCTTCAACGCTTTATCGATGGGCATTAACGTCAGAGCCGAGAACTTGGGCCCTAAGAAGATGGACTATGGTTCCCAAAGGATGATTTTGTACTCCCAGTTCCCTCTGCCCAGAAATACTTAGCGTCGTCTGAAGACATTTTTGGTTGTCACAGCTAAATGGGGGCAGTGTGCTAACAGTGGAAGGTAGAGGCCGGGGAGGCTGCTAAACATCCCACTATGCACACGACAGTCCCGCCACGAAAGTGACCTGGCCCCAGACGTCAGCAGTGCTGTCTGTGAGGAGCCGTCCCCAGGGGAAGCTCAGGTTCTCCTCCCTCATGCAGAGGGCAGTTGCAGGTAGACCGGGCGTTTGCCATCAGAGATGTCGGGTCTACCACTGGTTGGCCCCCAGGACTGCCCGCCGAACCTTCCCTGAGCCGGCAGCTTTTTGGGGGAGATAGTTGGAGCATCCCAGGAAGCAAAGAGTGAGCTCTCTTTTCCCAGATTTTTTTAAACCTGGGTATATTACTTTGCTATGGCTGCTGTGACAAAGGACCACAAACTGGATGGCTTAGAACAATAGAAACTTATCGTCTCACAGTTCCGGAGGCCAGAAGTCCGAGATCAAGGTGTCGGCAGGGCCGTGCTCCCTCTAAAGGCTCTAGGAGAAGATCCTTTCTAGGCCCCTCCTGACTTCGGGTGACGCTGGCCTCATGGCAGCGCCACTCGGTCTTCACATGGCATTTTCCCTGTGTGCATGTGTGTCCAAATTTCCCCTCTTATTAGGACACCTGTCATATGGGATTAGGGTCCACCTTACTCTAGCAAGACTGCACCTTAACTAACTATATCTGCAATGACCCTGTTTTCAGATAAGGTCATATTCTGAGTTACTGGGATTTTGGACTTCAACATGTGCTTTTGGTCCGGGTGGGCACAATTCAACCCGAAACACTGGGGGATCAGAGTGAGAGGCCACCGCCAGCATTGAAACCTGCCCCACTTTCCGTTGTTTTATGTCTGTCCTAAGAAAAAGCGAGGAACCTTGGACAGGGAGGGGGTGTCCAGAAATGAGGTTGAGTTCCCAAGTTCCTTCTCCTCGCCAGCTGTCATTAGGGGGCTGTCCAGGAAGTGATGGGGAAGCGGTGACCTCGCCTTTTAGAGCCCAGGCAGCTGGGTTTCTAGTTGAGGATCCGCAGGGCTTTAAAAGGAGAAGCAGCTTCCTTTTAAAGTGACTGTCCTCAGAATAGTGTTTTTGTTTTGGTGTCAGGTTGCCAGATAAAGGTGAAGCAGCTGCCACGGTTATGTGCTGTAATAAAACCTAGAAAAAAGGCAGGGGCGGAAAGCTGAATACGTAAGTCCTTGCACAGAGAGCAGCTGCAAGTGCGAAGATTCGCCTCTTTTTTCCCCCGTATTTGCATCTGTGATTTCTTATTTCTGTTTCACTTCTTCCCCGAATTTCCAAGCTTCCTATCTGGCTCTTGCACATTTTGCCTTGCCTCAAGGAGACTGGCCCCAGTTAGGATCTGCTGCGTTACTGGGAGAAAGGAGGCCACTGCTGCTGGCAAGAGATGCTTGGGAACATGCTGTGTGACTCGGGGGGCTCTTCCCAGCCTGTCTCCACCCACTCACCTTGGGCAAGAGGGTCTGGACTTGGAAGGGATCCCTCTTATCTGTCCAGACCCATTTATTTACATTCCCTCTTCTCTAGAGATCTCCCTGCCTTTCTTAACTCTCCAGCCTCGAACTTGGCGGAAGTGCTGCAGCAAAATCTCTGGCCTCTGAGGCAGCGGTTCTGCAGACTTGCCACATTCCTGGGAGTGAGGCTATGGGCGCTAAGGCAGGAGGCAGGGGGGAGGTGGGGAGAGGAGTCAGGCTCAGCTGTGGGGCAGAGTCTGTGGCAATCTCACACTGGTGCTTGCAGAGGCTGGCGATGCGGGCGCTGTCCTTGGTGCTGAAGATGGCAGGCTCTAGTTCACTTGCTCTCTTTGGAACCAAGGCGTGGACACCCTGCTGATAGTTTATAGGCAATCATGCAGAGTGCAGTCATTGGGAACCATTCTGTGCAAACAATAGCTTCAGGAAGGCTACAGGAGAATAAGTTTCTGATACTGGCATGGGCTGAGCTGTGGACACAGGGTGGACCTTTTCGGGACCACAGAGCTCCTCCGATTGGAGCATGCCATTGGCACCAGCACACTTCCCAGGCTTCACACCAGCAAAGGTAGCAGAGTCAGTGCAGCCTCCCAAGGGCTATGAGAACAAGTCACCTTCATTCCATCTAAGCTGTGCATCAAGGCAGTTCCATCCAAGATCTGAGTCATCACGTGTCCTCTCCGAGTCAGCAAGGGACCTGCATTATGCTTTGGGTCATGGAGGAAAATCACAAGCGAAGTTCTATTGAAGGCAACTGGCTGAGCTTTGTTCTTCCCCTGAGATAAGAAACTGAACCACGATTTCCCCAAGAGTGAGGCAGACGCCTGCTTTTCTATAGCAGACCCTTGCTGGCTTGGAGACTACACACTGTGGGTGAGTGATGGTTGGGGTGTGAACGTCCCTCAGCCCCAAACCTTATATATGATAACATTATGCAGGAAAATAATGAGAACCATTGAAAGATGTTGCTCACTTTGGGATTGAATTGCCACTTAAATCAAACTGACAGTGGGCAGGGGGCTTGCGGAATGAAATTAAGGAGGAAGCTGTATTTCAATTGGGAAGGCCTGGGTGCTTTCCAGAAGAGCGGGGCTCCTCTAAATGAAATATAACCCTGAGCTCCCATTCCATCCCCTGTGATTTATCTGAGCCAAAGAGGCTTGTTTGAGTGGTTCTGAATGTTATTTTCAAAAGCAAATGAACATCTCATTCTGGAATCAATGACACAGGAAACTGACTTGGAAAGATCTGGGACTATGGGACACAGGAAGCCAGGTGAGTTCTCTGCCATCTGGATTTACAGCCCAGTCCAGGCAGGCTTGAGGGTTATGTGGAGGGGGGACTCCCCAATCCTGGTGAGTGGGGGTGACTCCTGAGGCTTTTCTCTGAATGTTAATGGGCACTAGACTTTCTCCCAGGGTCAGTGAATGGTGGGACATGTGACCAGAGACTGAGGAGCAAAGGGGACCCAGCCAGGGAGATGTGAGAGTCACTAGCCCAGCTGGATGCTGGACCTTCCCCAGATGGGTCCCAGGCCACCCTCAGTGTTGTGCACTGGCCTCCCCTCCTCTCCCACCTGTCCAACCCCAGCTGGCAGACACTCTCCTCTACAAACCGGAATCTTCCACTTGTTCTACTTCAAAGGAGGTCAGAGGTGATGTTGCTTCAGTCCTATGTATGGGAGCTCTTTCTGACTGGTGTGGCCAAGTTTCCGCCAATACCCCCAAGGGTGTCACTCCCAAAGTGAGAGCATCTATCTGTGGTTCTTGCTAATCCTGTGCATAATGTTATCACAGATAAAGTCATGGGCCAAGGGATATTCACACATCAACCTTTGCTCACCCGCCTTGCCTGGTCTCTAAGCCCAACTTGGTGGCTTCAGCCTAAATGGGTCTGGCACTAAGGGACATCCCAGGTGGCCCAGATGTGTCCGCTGGTGCAGAATTACATCTTCTGGTGCTAAGGAGCCATTTGTGCTTTTGAGCAGAGGGGTGTCACGAACAGGACAGGATCTGAGAACAAGGATGAGGTGGTGGCTTGGCTGGAGGCTAACCCTGAGCCAGCAGTGGGCGGAGCAGAACACAGAGCTGTTTCCACAAGCATCTGGGGTGCTCGCCAGGGGGCCAGATGTCTGTGTGGGAAAATGTCCACACGTGGCTGCTCCAAGCCCCAGCCTGGGTCTGGCAGTGACACACATGCACAAGTCCCCAGAATGGTGGGGCTGTCGGGGGTGGAATGTCTTACGGGGCAATCTGGGGAGAAAGCAGGCTGCAGAAGCCCTCTAGGTCCTGAGAGTCCCCTTCACCCAGCTGCTCTCCCAGGGCAGCTCAGCTTGCTCCTGCCACCCATTGAATGTGTCCAGTGGTCCCTCCTGCCTCACACTGGCCAGGAGGTGGCCAGAGAGGAAGGAGGGATCATGGGATGGGTTCTGGTGAATGGAGACAGAGGAGCCAGAGCACAGCCTGGGGCCACCCAGGCATGAGAGGTGTGTGCCCCCCCTCCACCAGGCACTCACATGCAGCTGCTGGGGAGGCCAGTTCTCCTCATGGTCAGGGATCCTTCCCCAGAAATGGCTCTGACCCTCCCTCCCTCCATCTCACCCATGTTGCTGTAGTTGGAATATTTTTGTCTCCTCCAAAAATTCATGTTGACACTTAATCTCCAATGCAACAGTACTGGGAGGTAGGGCTTTTGGGGAGGTGCTTAGGTCCTGTGGCTCCACCCTCATGAATGGATCAATGCCACTGTAAAAAGGGCTTGCGGGTGCGGGTTGGCTTTTTTTGCTCTTCTGCTATGGGGACACAATGTCCATCCCACTGGCCCTCCCACCTTCCACCAGGGGAGGATGCAGCAAGAAGGCCCTTGTCAGACACCAGGTGTTGGCATCTTGACCTTGGACTTCCCAGCCTCCAGAACTGTCAGAAATTAATTTTGTTCTTTATAAATTACCCAGCCTGTAGGATTTTGTTATAGCAGCACAAATGGACTAGGACCCACACGGTTCTAATCAAGTCTTACTGACCTGCGCCTGGCCCTTCTACACAACGTCTGCCGTGGGCGGCCTGCCCTCTCATCTATTCCTTCCACCGTCCACCACAAATCTGACCTTCAGTATTTTCTGCACAAAGCTTCCATCCTGCCCAAATGCCTCCACAAGGCTCTGAACCCATTCATTTTCTGTCTTGACTCATAGTCCCCGGGAAGGGCAGGGTTTTCATTCCATCTACTCAGCCAGGAAGCGGGCATCTTTAAATTCACTTTTTACTCAGAAAAGAGCAGTTCCTTAGAAACTCACAACCAGAGGGAGGTTTATTTTATTCAACAGAAGATAAAGCCAAGTTATTTAAGGGGTGTTTCTATCTTCTCCTTGATGGTGGATTCTCACTTCTCAATGTCATCCAGGCTTCCTGGGTCCACTTCAGTTGTGGTCAGGCCAGTGGCTTGCTCCCAAAGCTATACTCTGGTGTCTTCTTTCATCTCTACAGGGTTTCAGAGCTGACCAGGGTGGGAAGGTGGGAAGGAGCCCGTCCAGTCTGGTGTCTTTTGAGAAACAAAGGCAGAACACGTCCAGAACATGTCCTCACATCCTGGCAGAACATGTCTAGGCTCCAGAGATTCCTTTCTTTGGTTACCCTCTGATGCCCTGGTCTATGGGGTTTCTCCCTTCCTCTTTTATTAAGGTCCAGGCTCTGGTGGGTGATGAGTGTGAGAATACCAAACATCACAAAAAGCAAACAAATCGCCCCACTGAGGCACTGTGAGGCCCTTCGTGGGGCACCTGGAGAGGTAGCTGTCTCCTGCTCTGCCCTGTCTCACTGTGTTCCGGAAGCACGGACACACATTCTGCAGCATCCAGCCTGCAGCCGGGGGTGTGAGCTGAGCGCAGAAGGAGGCAGAAGGAGCATCTGCCCAAGCGAGACCTCACAATCTCGACTTCTGGAAATACGATGGGGCAATGGCCAGATCGGGATCATATCTTTTGTGGCTGCAGCCCTTCTGTTAGCATCTAATAAATCCCCTGTTCACTCCTGAGATAAGAGGAGAGAACCATTACTCTTGCTTTCGACGTCTGGGTGAGATAACCCACACAGGCCGGGGCATCAGAGGAGAACCGGAATAAGGATTCTCTGGAGCCTGGATGTGTTCTGCCAATGAGGAGTGGCCTTTGTTTCTCAAAAGACATCAGGTTGGACGGGCTCCTCCCCACATTCCCAGCCTTTTTGGCCCCCTCCCCACTCATGCATCAATGTGGGGACCAAAGCATCTGTTCCCCAATATGAATTATCTTAGGGGACCCAGGCTTGAGCTGTTTGCTCAACTTAAATTGTCCTTCTCCCAGGAAAAGTATTTCAGACTCTCTAAGGTACAACTCAACCCTCATCTCTCCTCCTTCCGGAACACTCCCATCTCTAAGTCCTCATACACCCTGACCTTTGGGGTAACTCCTGCCCTGTGCTCCCATGATGTTTGGTCATGTCTGTAATGCAGCGCCCGTCAGCGGTATTGGCGATAGTGGCAGCAGCAGCAGCAGGTGACATCGACTGCGCATCTACCCTGTGCCCGCCTAGATGGGCAGTGTGAGATGAGGCGAGTGGTTACCCATTGCTGTGTAACAAGTCACTCAACACATAGTAGCTTAAAACAAAAACAAGCGTTTTATTTTTTATCTCCAACTCTTCCAGACGTTGATTCGACTGGGCTGAGCTGGCTGGTTCTCCCTTGAGGTCTCTCCTGCGGTTGCATGGATGGTGACTGGGGCTGGAATCCTGTTCAGACTTCTTTGCTCACGTGTTTGGAGCCTGGACAGGGGAGACTTGAACTGCTGGGCATCTCTTTCTCTGTGTGGTCCACGTGTGAGCCTAAGTTTCCTCATCTCTAAAATGGTAATGCTAATATGAACTATCTCACAGGATTGGTGTAAAATTCAAGTGAACAGGTAAATGCTTGACAAATATTAGCTGATATAGCAAAAATTGTTACCATTATTGAGAAGACGTGGGTGCTACAGAAGGTTTTCCGATACTTAAGAGCTATTATTGGAATAAAGGACAGTTGTCTGCACAGGTTCAGAAAAAATACTGAGACCAGTGGATGGAAATTATGTGCAAGAAGATTCTGATACAATTTCTAACAGTAAAATAGTTCAGAGATGGAAATAGGCTGGCATGAACGGGAATAACTTCCCAATTATCGAGTGGATTCAACACAGTCTAGCTGACCGTGGCGTAGGGAGCGGCAAAGGGGCACCTGCTCTGAAGGAGTCAGCTCCAGGTATTTGCTAACTCTGCCTGCCTGCGAGTCTCTGATTCTGTTTCCAATGCATCGGTGGAACCAAGAATGTGCAATGTATACATGCCCCTTATTTCTTCATCTAAGCATTCATTTATTCAACAGATGTTTCTTGAACATCTTGCATGTGCCAGGTCCCGTGCTGAGCACCGGCGGGAGAGCTGCACTGTGCAGCACCAGGAATACACAGGCTGCAGAAGCCTCGTCCTAGAATCTACTGGAGGACACAACTTCAAAACTGTACAATAAAAGAATTGGTCCACTGGGAAGGAAACTCGGGGGCCATCCCACCCCAACTGTGGAAAAGGAAGGAAGGGAAGTATTTATAAAAGATAAAACCACAGTTCATCCTTGAACAACATGGGTTTGATCTGCAAAGGTCCATTTATACACTGATTTTCTCCCACCTCTGCCACACCTGAGACTGCGAGACCAACCCCTCCTCTTCCTCCTCCTCCTCAGCCTACTCAACGTGAAGATGATGAGGATGAAGACCTTTATGATGATCGACTTCCACTTAACAAATAGTGTAAACATATTTTTCTTCCTTATGATTTTCTTAATAGCATTTTCTCTTCTCTATATTTCTTTATTATAAGAACACAGTATATAATACATATAACATACAAAATTGTGTTCATCAACTGTTTATGTTATCAATGAGGCTGTCAGGCCAACTGTAAGCTATTAGTAGTTGAGTTTTGGGGAAGTCAAAATTTATATGTGAATTTTCGACCACATGGGTGGTTGGTACCTTTAATACCCATGTTGTTCAAGGGTGAACTGCACTTAATTTGAGAGCTGAAGGATGAGTAGAAGTCTGGAGACCAAGTGTGGTTGGGGATGGGGAGGAGGGAGTGGAAGGAAGAGTGGACCACGAATAGGGAAGAGTGCACGGGAAGGGTCAGAGACGAGAGACAGCTTGGTGCAGGGGACTGTGCCCACAGGAGATGAAGTGAGCAGGACAGGAAGAGCCCTGTTGACTCCGGAGAGCTGTCCTCCTGCCTCTGGCACATGTGCTATCACCCAGCCTCCCCCACAGCTTCCATTTAGAAAGCTATTATTGCATTGATGATGAGGACTCGTCCCAGTGAGGTTGCAGTAAAAATACAGAGAAAGGAGCGGATTTAAAAGATCTCCAAGGAAACATTGGCCTGCCTTGAAACCGGAATTGGTTAAAAATAGGAGATGGACAATTAAGTTAATGTTCAAAGATGACCAAGATTTTGAGCTTGACAAACATGAGGAAACTGGAAGGAAGTGCTGACGGGAAGGGGAAGATAAGAAATTCACTTTAGAGCATGGTGACTCAGAGATAATGGCAGGGCAGGAAATGTCCTCTAGGTAATTACAGACGAGAGGCCAGACATTGAGGGAAAGGCTGGGCTGTATTTACTGACTCAAGAGTCAGCAGGGAGATGGATCTCTATTTCCATCATGCTGGAGTAAATTGTACCAGACTTGTATGCCCATCATAAACAGCTAGAAAACTGCATAAAATATAGGAATCAGTGGACAATTGGCAGTAGAAGACTGTGACCCCTAAGAGAAGAGACACTAATGAGGTCACTGCTTTCTCCCTGGAGGTGCTTTGCACACTGTGGAGTAGAGAAGGGGACCCAAGTAGACACAGTCTCACTGAGCTAAGGAGACAGATGTTGGAGTTTGGAGAAGCTGAGACTGGAAGTTCTGGGGTCCAGTACTGGAGAGGAAGGAGTTGTGTTGAAATTAAGGTCTCCTTAAATCTTCACAGGTTCACAGGTATTCTCAGGTGTTCTCTGCTAAATGCTAAGCAACAGATGCATAGGGTGAAACTCCATAAGACTTGGTGAAGAACAACCACTGAGCCATAGGATGGACAATTCCTGAAACCCTGAGTTCTGACCAGCCAGAGTGTAGACACTGTGTTTGACATCCATGACACTCATGGGAGACCACAGACTTATGCCTTATTAGAAGAGCTAAACTGCCATAGATTAACCACTTCGGTGCGGTGCTCACTGGCAGCAAAACCTTGCCCACAGCTGGCACTCATAGTCTGCATGATGGTTTGTGCTGTGTATTGACAATGAATCCGTTTTGCTCTTGTGTGATGAGGAAAGCTTTAAAGCACTGAAAGCTTGTTTTACTTTACAGGCAGCTTTAGGAAAATAACTATAATAACTCCTACTAAGGACTTGTTAAAAGGTTACAGATTCGTAGTAACTTATTAGCTGAACGTACACACTGCAATGCAGAGATAAAACTGTAAAAGTAAAAGCTTTCAGCTGTCGACTAAAGTCGACGCTCGGCTGTGCACGTTCATCTGTGGCTGTCGACTATAGTCGATGCTCGTACAGAAGTGGTTAAAGGCTACTCTAGACTTATCCTAAAAGATGTTAAAAATAGATCTCAAAATGATCAAACTGATCCACAAGTAACCTAACTTCAGCCAGAACAAAACTCAATGCCCTCAAGGATAACAAAATGCAGACACTCAAAATTGTAATATTTAAAGTACCTAGCATCAAATAAAAAAGTTAGTAGACATGCGCAGAAGGGTAACATGACCACTTACACAGAGAAAATTTAATAGAAACACACCCACGAATCACAGAGATGACAGAATTAACAGAAAAGGTCTTTAAAACAATAACTACAAATATGCTTAAATATTTAAAGAAAAATATGAAAAGAGTGAGAAAAATAGAAGATATTACAAGGTACCCAATGGAACTTGTACACATAAAAAGAATAAAGTATCTGAAATGAAAAACTCCCTGTATCAGCTTAACAACAGATTAAAGGAGTAAGAAGGAAAGAGGAGTGAACTTGAAGATACAGAAGTATAAATTATCCAGTTGAAACTAGAAAGAAAAAAGATTGAAAAGAAAACATCAAATGCTTAGTGATCAATAGGGCAAGATCAAGCACTGTAACATATGTATAATAGGAGGCCCAGAAAGAGGATGGGAAGGGGTCAGAAAAATATCTGAATGTATAGTGGCTGAAAATTCCTTAATTTGATAAAACAATAGCCACAGATCCAAGAAGCCTAATAGATCTCTCTGGAGCCTAATCCCTCAGGATTAACATAAAGAAAACCACACAGAGACACATCATCACCAAATTGCTAAAAACCAGTGAGAAAAAGAAAGTCTTAGAAATATTTGGAGTAAGAAGACACCTCCCGTATAGGGGAACAAAGGTAGAACTCATTATAGACATCTCACCAAAAACAATTCAAGACTGAAGAGAAAGAAATGACATCTTAATTCTGAAAGAGAAAAAATACCCCTTAAACCTGAAACTCTGTGTTCCAAAATAAAAAATATCCTTCAAACAACAGGGAAATAAGAACTTCTGGAGACAAGAAAAGCTGAGAGGGTTCATGGCCCCTAGGCCTGCACAAAGAAATGTTCATACTCTTCTGGCTGAAAGAAAATGAGACCAAAAGGAAACTCAGATCTACACAAAACAAAACAACGAAGAACACCAGAAATGGTAAATATGTGGGTAAATATAAAATATTATTGTGACTTTTTAAATGACAATTTACTGTCTAAAGCAAAAAATACAGTTTGTGGAGATTCAACAAATATAGAAGTAAAATATATGGCAATATTGACACAAAGGATGGGAGGGGGAAATGTTTATTTTTGTAAAGTTACTAAATTATTAATACATCAAAGGGTATATTAGTTTAATTCAGGCTGGAATTAATTGAAACACATATGGTAAGCCCTGTATAAATAACTAAAAATTAAAACAAAGAAGTATAGCCAAGATGTAAATAAAATGGAATACTGAAAAAAACATCAACCCAAAGTATGGCAAGAAGAGGGGAAAAGAAAAATAGAAAAGGAGATGACAGAGGTTTTCAGTCTAGCATGGGAGGAGCTTGGAAGTCACCACTCCATCCTAACAAGTATTAATAAAAAGTTGAACAAATGGAAAAATCAACATCTCTTCTCACATCCATAAGAGCAGAACATCACAAGCAAATCACTGCCCCCAGAATTGGAGAGGCAGGTAGGTGGATACAGAGAACCACAACACGTGGAGTGAAAACCTCTGCAGGAATCAGCGCTAATGCAGGGAAACATGAAATGTGATTGATGGGTTGCTGGGTGCTCAGTGTGGAAAGCCTAAGAGATTAAAAAACAAACCAGAGGGACCCAGTCATTTCTCCCCCTGCCCCAACTTTTGTGAGTTTTACCTCCCTGAGCTCTTCCAGTTCTCATAGTGAATATCAGAGAAAAGTCTCTCTGGCAAAGGGAGAGAGAAAGGAACCATTTTGAAGCATGCTAGATCATTCTGTTCTTAACAAGGTCCTAGCAAGTACAAGAAGGCAAGTAAAGAAAAAGTACACAGGTTGGGAAGGAGGAAATACACCTGTCTTTGTTCACAGATGGCATGATTTTCTATGTAGAAAATCTGAATGAATTGACAAAAAAGAAAAAAAAAAAAAAAAACTCCTGGAAGTAATAAGTAATTATAGGAAGGTTGCTGGATATAAAATTAATATACAAAATTTAATCATTTTCCTATACATCAGTAATGAATGAGTGGAATTCGAAATTAAAAATATAACACCATTTGCATTTGTACCTCCAAAAACAAAATACTTATGTATAAATCTAACACGATATGTACAAGATCCATATGAAGAAAACTACAAAACTCTGATGAAAAAATCAAAGAAACTGAGTAATGAAGAACTAGCCCATGTTCGTGGAAAAACTCAATATTGTCAAGATGTCAGTTCTTCCAAACTGGATCTATAGATTCAATGCAATCCCAATCAAAATCCCAGGAAGTTATTTTGTGGATCTTGAAAAACTGATTCTAAAGTTTATATGGAAAGGTAAAAGACCCAGAATTACCAATACATTATTGAAAGAGAAGAAAAAAGTTAGAGGACTGACACTACCTGCCTTCAAGACTTACCATAAAACTACAATAATCAAGACAATGTAGTATTAATATTATCAAAAGAAGAGAAAAAGAAATCAATGGAACACAATAAAGAGCCCAGAAACAGACCCTCATTAATAGCTGATCTTTGACAAAGACACAAAAACAATACAATGGAGAAAAGATAGCCTTTCTAATGAATGATGCTTGAAGAACTGGACATGAATATGCAACAACAAAAAAAGAAAAAAAGATCTAGACAAAGATCTTACACCCTTCATAAAAAGTAACTTAAAATGAATCACTGATCTAAATGTAAAATATGAAACTACTGAGATTCCTAGATAATGTAGAGAAAGTCTAGGTGCTCTAGTGTTTGGTGATGAAATTTTAGATACACCGCCACAGGCATGATACACAAATGAAAGAATTAGTAACCTGGATCTCCAATGGATACCTGTCAGTATAAGTTTCTCCAGATCCATAGAATGTAGCACACCGAGAGTGAGCCCCAGTGTAAAGTATGGACTTTAGGTGGTAATGATGTATCAGTGTGGGTTCATCAGTTGTAACAGTGTGCCATTCTCGGAGGTGATGTTGATGATCGGGGAGGCTGTGCATATGTGGGGGTAGGGGCTATTTGGGGAATCTCTGTACCTTCTGCTCAGTTTTGCTGTGAACCTAAAAGAGCTCTAAAAAGTAAAACTCTCCTTTTTTAAAAAAGAAAAGATGGCGCAAATAGAAAAACAATAGAAGGATAATAGACTTACACTTAACCATGTTGGCAATTACATTAAATGTAAATAGTCATGATATCTATTTAAAGGCAGAGATCATAAGGCTAAAAAAAAATGCAAAACCAGTGGCCTGCTAGTAAATGTTCATCAAGCAGCTCCCTGGAGACATAAATGTCTTAATTTGCATCGATTGCTGATTTGTATGGTGTAAACACTTCCACAATGGCTAATATCAAGGTACAAGGTGACATCCACTGGCTAGCAAAATTCCTGAAACTGTAACAATCAGCTCTCATGAGCCAGTGTGTGCTGGCCCTGGCACATCACTGAATAAAACTCTATCTGAATACTGTCTGAAAGAAACACACTATAAAAATAAAGACACTGATAGGTTACAAGTACAAAAATTATAAAAGACATATATGTCAATAATAATAAGAAGAAAGCTCAGGTGGCTGCACTGATTTGTAACACAGCCGATTTCAGGACAAAGAATATTTTACAATGATAAAGGGATTTATTCATCCAGAAGAGATAATAACCCAAATATGTATGTGACTAAAGACAGAACTTCAACACCGTAAGTAGAAACTGACAGAACTGAAAGGATACAGATACATTTGCATTAAATAGTTCCACACTCCTTAGTATTGACAGGACAATTGGACAGGAAGTCGGGGAGATGCAGAAGATTTGAACAACATTCTCAAAAACTTTGACCTACTTGACATTTATAGAAAATTATATAAAGCAAAAAACAGAACAATATCTATTCTTTTCTAGTGCATGTGTAACACGTATAACATTTACCAATATAAGCCGTACATTGGGCCATAAGACAAGTTTCACTACGTTTAAAATAATTTAAATCATATAGAGTATGTGCTCTGATCTCAATAAAATTTTATTCAAAGTAATAAATGGAAAAGTATCTGGATTGTATCTAAACATTTAGAAAATAACACTCTTCTTAAAAATAAATTAGAAGAGACATTAGAAAATATTTAAAGCTGAATATATGGAAAACATAAAGAAGAAATC
Organism: Cheirogaleus medius; assembly: GCA_008086735.1. NCBI lineage: Eukaryota > Metazoa > Chordata > Mammalia > Primates > Cheirogaleidae > Cheirogaleus > Cheirogaleus medius. The sequence goes on from VBSM01000529.1 coordinate 766,081, forward strand.
ACAAAGAAAATTATAACTTATGTGGAACCGAATGATAATGGAAAACATATCAAAATTTGTATGGCGCAGCTAAAACAGTGTTTAGAGGAAATTTTATAACTTTGAATGTTAAATTAGAAAAGAATCAAGTTCCAAGATCAATGATCTAATTTGTCACTTAGCCCAAAAGTAAATAAAATAAGGAAGTAAAAACAAGTGTGAAAATCAGTAAAGTAGAACATTAATAAACAATAAAAATCGATGAAACAAAAAGCTAGTTCTTTTTAAATGCCTATAAAAATCATAAACCATAAACTCGAGCTAAACCAATCAAGAGAAAACCAGAGAAGACCCCCTATCAGAAAGCAAACACAACACAGATCCTCTAAACATGAAACAGGCAATGAGGGGGTGTTAGGGGAACTTTATGCCAATAAGATCAACAATTTAGATAAAATTGTAACAAATTCCTTAATAGATACAAATTACCAAAACTGATACCAGATGAAAAAAAAATTGGATCATTCTATACCTAAAAGCAATTGAATTCACAACTAGAATCCTTCCACAGTGAAAATGCCACATCCTGATGGCCTCACGTAGGTAAATAATAATACCAGCCCTGAAGAAACAATGCCAGTCTCAAGCAACCTTTTTAAAAACATAAAGGAACAGAGATTTCCAAGGTCAAGTGTGAAGCTGGGAGCCCAGCAAAGACCCTACCAAGAAACATGCACACACAAGCAAGCACACACTACAGATAGATATCCTTCATTAACACAGATGTGAAAATCTTTAATACAACGTCACCATATCAAATCCAGGTACACATAAAAAAAAGAGTTCACATACCAACTGGGATGCATCCAGGAATGAGGCAGGTTTAGCATTCAAACAACCAATTAATATATTTCATTATACTAACAGGGAAATAAACCCATAAGATCATTTCAATGGATTAAGAAAAAGGAGTTTCAAAATTCAATACCTACAATGTTAAAAATTCTCATCAAAGGAGAACTAAAAGGAAACATTCTCAATCGATAAAGGGCATTCAAAACAAAAACTTATTGCTAAAATCAAACTGAACAGTGAAAACCTGAGCATTTACAGGAACACAGCAAAGATATCCTTTCTCATTATTTCTATCCACTATTTTACTGGAGGGCCTGGCCAGTGTAGTACTACAGGAAAATAAACAAAAGGCACACAACTGGACAGGAAGCAACACAACTGTCTTTATTTACAGATGACATTATTATGCATGTAGAATATCCTAAAGAATTTCTAAAAACATTACTTGAATAAATAATTAAATTTAGCAAGTTCTCTGTAAACAAACTCAAGGTACAAAAATAAATTTTATTTCTATATAATAGCAACAAACAAATAGCAAATGAAATCATAAAACAGCACCATTTACAATATACCAAAAAAGTGAAATATTTAAGAACATACATGTATTTATTCAATATAGGTGTATAGTTGTATATAATATGTACAATATATAAAAAATATAAATATTTGGGGATGTATGTGGACATGTATACATACAAGAAGTGTCCACTGAAAAATTACTAAATATTGCTAAAATAAATTAAAGACCTACGTAAATGGAGAGAAATACCTTGTTCAAAGACTGAAAGACTCAATAGTAAGATGTTAATTCTTCCCAAATTGATCTACAGAGTCAACATAATCTAATTCAAAATCCCAGCACACATTTTTTTTTGAAAATAACAAACTGATTCAAAAACTTACCTGGAAATGCAAAAAAACAAAAAACAAAAAACAAACCTAGAAGAGGCAAAATGTTTTTGAAAAAAGAATGGCAACGTGGGAGGCTTACTGCTTTTTTATTTCAGTACTTTGCTGTAAAACCACAACAGCATGGCACAGGCGTGAGGATAGACATATAATTCACGGAACAGAACAGAGATCCAAGAAATAAGTTCACACTTACGTGGTCAATTAATGTTCAATAAAGGTGTCAAGGTAATTTAATGGGGAAATAACAGTCTTTCAAAAGTTGTCCAGGAGCAGAGAGCACCTATATACTAAAAAAAAAAAAAAAAAAAAAAAAAAAAAAAAGAACCCCTTGATTTTTATTTTATCTTATACCATACATAAAAATTAACTTGAAATAGATCATAGACTTAAATGTAAAAGCTAAAACTATAAACTTTTAAAATAAAATATAGGTGAAATCCTCACGACCTTGAGGTGAGCAAATCGTAGGACACGAACGGGCCATAGCACAAAAGACAAAATTATAAATGTTCTTCAACATTAAAAACGTCTGCCTTTCATATAAAAACATATTAATAAGAAAATAAAGTTGAGTCACTGACTGGTGGAAAACATCCACAATATACACTCCTCGCAAAGAACTTGTATTCAGAATATGCAAAGAACCCAATAAAAGGAGACAAATAACTCAATTTTTAAAATAGGCAAAACACATGGGTGGTCATGGGGATCTTGGCTGAACCCCCCGACAGGGCTCTTGCCTGCAGGCCAAGGTGACCAGCCCCACCCCCCGGCCCCCAGGGAGGGTGGAGAATGAGAAACTGGCTCAGGCAGCATGGAGGCTGAGGCTGATCGGATATCTGGGGTGGGGGTTCTGGCTAAACCGACTTAGCAGGTTCTTTGCTTAAAAGCGGCTTTTACGAGGACGTGCACAGGTGGGTTTAAGAGAAGGTCCAGATGCTTCACTAAAGCGTGGTCAAGCAAAGAATCTTTGTTAGTATCAACAAAAGACCACGAGACACATGAAAAATGCCCAATATCATCAATCATCAGAGGAATGCAAATGAAATCCACTAGACTATCCCACTCTACGCATAGGTGATCGACAAAGGTGTAAAAGTCTGACATCACCTCCTGTGGCTTGAGGACACAGAGCAACAGAAACACGTGCTGACTGTCGCAACCACTTTGCAAAGCAGCTGAGTGTCATGTGCTGAAGTTGAACACACACGTTCCCTGGGACACAGGGATCTCACTCTAAGGCATGCACCCTGGTGCATAAAGGCACCCGGACGTGTGTGCAAGACTATCCGCCGCGACATTGACCACATAGCCCTGCCTTGGAACCAAGCCAGCCTCCCGCCACCAGTAGGATAGGTAAATGAATCACAGCATGTTCTGATGACCCAAACTTGAGCAGCAATAGAAGAGAATGAACTAACTTCCACAGACATGGGTGAATCTCACAAATGTAGAGGGAAAGAAGTCAGATGCAAAATAAGACACACAGTACGAAGCTGTTTGTGTTGAATTCCACCACGGGCAAAGCCAAAGCGTTGGTGTTTGGGGTGCACACCCAGGTGGCGTGACTATATGAACGGCAATGACAAAGGCAAGACAACTGTCACCATGAAAGTCAAGATGGTGGCGACACCCTAAAATAATCCAAAGGGTCAGAATCTAATTTAAAGAGAGTTTATTTAAGTGCAGTGTTTGAGGATGCACTGCCACAGGAAGTACAGATTCCAAAGAATGGATGTGAGCGTCCGGAAGTGTCGATGTCTGGGATCATTTCATTTATACAGACAAAGACTAGGGAAGCTGAACAGAATTGCAACATCTTCTATTTAAGGCTTAATTTATTATAATTACAATGATATGATTAGCTGAGGTGGTCTTTTCCTTTTGAGAAAGGTATATTTAACATTCCACATTGAAGATAGAATAGTCACGGGGTCTTGGGCACCATCAGGTCTGAGTTAGGTAGAGAACAATTAAAGAGGCAGTTAATCTATAACAGAGATCTGTGGTTGGAGGGGACAGGGAGGTCCTTCCAACCACTCTGGTCTCTGCTCTCTCCTACTCATTTACAAGACAATGAGGAAGAGAGTTAACTTATAACCTAAGAAACAGAATGGCAAACGTGCTCTGTGACTCAGTCTCTAGGGCTGAACTTTCCCATTGGCATAATAAATTTAGAGGATCCTGAAATTTTATTTTCTTTTACATTGGCCACCTCTTCCAAAGGGTCCCCTGGGTTGCTGGCAGGATTCCATGTCTTGATTTAGATGATGGTTATACGGGGTTATGTTTTGGAACTATTTATTAATCTGAGGAGTTATAGTTCATGCACTTTTCCTTATGCATATGAAGGAGTTCAGGAAATGCCATCCCAAAATATGCCACTTTGGTATGCTGATTACTTTGTTATCACCCAACCAGGTTCTATTGCCTGCTGCACAGAAGGAAGCCAATACACTGAGACAGCAGGTGTCGTGGGGGAGAAAGAGTTTAATATTGCAAGGCGGCCGAGCAAGGAGATGGGAGAAATTTCTCAAATTTGTCTCCTGGAGAATTTGGGGACCAGGGTTTTTGAAGATAATTTGTTGGACAAAGAGCTGGGGAATCCAGGTTATTGATGGGCTGGACATGAATTCGCAGGGTTGGGAAGCAGAAATTGTCTTCTTGCGCTGAGTCAGTTCCCAGGTAGAGGGTAACAGGACCTGTGGAGTCAGCTCCTGAGTATGGCCACTGGTCTGGCTGGTGTCCGTCAGTTGGTTCTAGGGACGAGGCAGAAAAGGAAGGTGGGGAGAGACTGAGAGTGGCCGTTTTGACCGATACCAGACCCCAACCACCCTGAACAAGGAAGTTGTCAGCAAGCTGGTGGACCACACGAGGACAGGTGAATTGCTAAGCTGGCTGATTTGCAAACTGTTGTGCTCACCTTTCTGTGGCAGCAGTTTATGATTCACCTTTACGGCCTGACTTTAAGACAGATCTGGTCATGTATGAGGTTTCTGAACATTAAAAACGTTACCATTGCTCCATACGGGGTCCCCTCCTGCTCAGGAAAGAACTCCTACTCTGTCTGTGGAGTAGAATCTGCTGTCTGTCTCTGTCCCAATAAAAACTTCCTGTGGCTGGTTGGCTCACTCTGGAATACATTCTTGCACGAAGCCAGGAAACCACTAGGTGAGTTGCATCCCTTATTTGCCCAAGTGGACCAAGTGAGAATCTGGGAAGGAATTTTCTTTTTCTTGGAATTTTTTAAATAAAAGACAAACCCTCTCTCTGCTCTCTCGGCACACACCCTTGTTTGATACTGAAGGCTGCATCTCCCTCCTTTACAAACCGCTGGAGCAAATTAAGTGTCTCTTAACCTAATAATACTTCTTTCTCAGTAGTCCTGTGCGCAGTGGGCAGAGCCCCAGGGCCACCCCTGTGCAGAGCAGAGGATTTACAGTCCAAATGAGCGGCTTTGTCACAAAAAAGACACTGAACTAAAGATGCAACCAAAGCCTCTCCCTCCAACAGGGAGGTTCTTCTAGCTAACCTCTCCTGTTGTGGCCGGGAGCTCCCTGTGGGCAGCAGAGAGTTAAGTCAGGGCTGAGAGGAAGCCTTCAAGGTTTTTCTCACATTGAAGTCAGGTGCTCCCCTGGGGGGACTCCTGTCCTTCTCATTTCCTGTTCTAATTTTGTAGATTAACTCTGTTAATGATTCCTGATGGGTAGAAATGTTATGCTGTTAACATATTTGCATGATAATAGGAACTTCAGTGTCTTACTAGGGGAAACTCAGCCCCAGGGAAGTCCAGTGGAGCAGGAACTGGACATTCTTTGGGAGCTCTGACTGTTTTGTGCCTTTGAGAAAAGTCACAGACTGACCCCTCCACCCCAGGGGAGGGGACATAGCCCAGGATTTTGTGCACAGACACCCTCTGCCTGCCCAACCCATTGGCCAACCTATAGCCAGGCTAATTCCATGAAGGAAGCCAGCTCCCCCCAAGCTTGAGCCCCATGACTGCAGGCAGCATTGGAAAGACACCCCATCATTGGGAGAGAGAAGGGTAAGGTTGATTCCCTTCTGTAATTCATTAATAATACTGAGTAGCAGCTGACATTTACTTAGGGCTCGCTGGGAACCAGGCTCTGTTTGCAGCACAAGACAGGTAACAACTCACCTCAATTAGGGTTCACAGTGAGGGCTGAACTCTGATCTGTGTCTTTTGCCCAAATTCCTTCCTAAGGGGGCCCTGGCGAGTCACGCCTACAAATGATAAAATCTCAGTAAATAGGTTTTTATGGCGTGGTTTACTCCCTGTCCTGATTCCCATACAACATCACATAAAAGATAGAAGACCCTAATCTTAACTCAAGCGGTCCTTTCCGGTGATTCCTGGTCTTTGGACAAAGCCTAACTCTTTCAGCCAATTGTCAACTAGAGAATCTTTAAACCCACCTATAACCTGTAAGCCCCTGCCTCGAGATGGCCCACATTTTCCAGCCAAACCAATGTACGCCTCCCACGTATTGATTTATGACTTTACCTGTAACCTCTGTCTCCCTGAAATGTGTCAAACCCAACTGTAACCCAGCCACAGTGAATCCACCTGCTCAAGGCTTTTTAGGAGTGGCTCTGGGTCATGGTCCTCAAATTTGGCTCAGAATAATTTAAATTATTTCACAGAGTCTGGTTTCTTTTCTGTTGAGAACATTTAGAAACATTTAGAGGGCTCCCCCAGGGAGAAATCATGGCCCTGGTGGTTCTGCAGTCCTCAGGCTAGGAAGGGCCACCCCGCCCTTCCGCCCTTCCCGTCAGTGGGCCTGGAGCCCACCTGACTTGCTATAATCAGGCAAAGAGCAGAAAACCTCAAACAACAGCAAAACCCGCCTATCAGTAGCCATTATCTGAGCCTAATGACTGTCATCAAGGCAGAGAGGACCGTCTGGGCTATTTTAAGCGGCAGTCCAGGGGTCACTTTGAAAGAAGGAAAGGAGGCTTTGGAAGCCACGGGTAGTGGCCCCCAGCGAGGCAGAGCACGTCTTTCTGGATCGGCCTTTTCAACCCCCACTGGGCTGCGGCCTCCCCTTGCTTTTGTTCAGACCCAAGGCCAGCTGCACGTCTTTCCGTGTGTGTGGCCAGCAGATGCCAAACCAGGTGCGCGCCGAGGGTCCTGAAGCAGCACCTGGGTGGCCAGGGGTCCCCAGAGCCCAACCTCCTCATGCTGCCCAGGCCACCCTCAGGTGCCCTGCCACCCAGATCTGACCTTGGGCCACAGGAGGGAACCGTGCCCTTGATGGCCTGGTCTGCACACCTGCACTCTGCACCTGGCTGTGCCTTATCCACCGCGTGCACACACACACACGGACACACACACAGGCACACACACAGACACACACAGACACACACACACAGACACACACGGACACACACACAGACACACGCACACATGGGCACATGCACACACACGGGCACACACACACAGACGCACAGACACACACACGGACACACAGAGTTGCGCGGGCTCCCAAGGACGCCCGTCCACGCCCACTGCCCACTCTCCCTGCGCAGAGGCTGCAGCCCAGACGTAGGGGAATGCGCTGCTGCAGTGGCGCCCACACAGTTCCCAACCCACCGGGTGCCCAGCCCCGGCCACCTGCCCACAGGTGTGCTCAGGTATCAGCGCACGACCCAGAACACCCAGGTGCACACGGGCCTCCCCCATCCCGGAGCTCAGAGCCCTCGAGCCTCCGCCTTCCCCAGAGTCTGCTCCTGCTTGGGCTGCCGGCAGGAACAGAGAATATCGCACGACCCCTGCTGGGCCGCGCGTCAGTGCAGAGCGGGGACGGGCAGGGAGCACGGCCTGCCCTTGCTGCCGCCCACGTTGTGCTTGCAGAGCGGGTGTGGGGTGGCAAGGGGAGTGTGCGAAGGTGCGTGCCTGTGCCCCTGAGCTGGGAGGGCGTGTCGAGCGTGCGTGTCGCTGTGTGGGGTGTGGAGCGTACACTGGGGCGATGCGCCTGTCACTATGGGAACGAGGGTGTGCAGGGGAGTGTGGCTGTGACTTGTCGGTGACAATGTGTCTGAGAGCACGTTGCTGGGGCCACTGAATGCCTGTGGCCACCACCAACGGGGCGGACCTGTGGGGGCCCTGCGAGGGTGTGTGCGTGTCACGTGGGGTTCGTGGCTGCTGCCCCACGTGGGATGCTGGAGCAGGTCTCTACGTTTCCACCGGGAAGTTTCTCCCTCAGACCTGAGCTCTCTCCTGTTCCCCTCTTCCAGCCAGACGAGGGACAGGAAACTGGGCTGAAGGCCGGGCGGTATGAGCGGTTCGCAAACTGGTACCAGCTGCCATGGCTTCCAGAGCACTTTCATGTTCTCACCTAAAGAGGGAACCGTGTGTCTTGACTAAACACACACGCACACACACACGCGCGCGCGCGCACACCCACACACGCTCTCTCACCCCCTGCACCATCTAAGACACACAGGAAAACAATACTCCATCATCCCGTAGGGAAAAGTCCATGGGAAGGCAGGACCCCAAGAAGAAACTTCCTCATCCACCCTCTCGTGGACATCATGCCACCGCGCTCTGGGCTTCCCGGGGGGTGGGCGTCCTTGTCTCCGTGCTGGTCCTGGGTTTGGGGTGTAAAGAGCCTTCCTCAGGGTCTGCCCCAGACCAATGTTCCTAGAAAATGACGGTGTGGTGACGACTGTAATTTGCAAGTGCGTGCAACCTGGCCGGCACAGCGCAGGTGCCCTGTGTGTGATCTTTAGTCTGCACAACGGAGCTGGCGGGTCTGCTCTTGTCCTCATCCGGGCTCCAGTAGCAAAGCTTGAATAGAGTTACTGGGGGAGATGGCTTCTTTCAGCCCTGCCACCTTCTTCTAAGGGACTTTAGCTGGAGCAATGGCTGTGGCTGCCCAGGTGAAGCCTGCATTTCCCACCTGCCCTTGCATGTACTGAGGTCACGTGACCCCAGGTCAGGCCAGCAGGTGGAGTGAAGGTGATGCACACTGCTCCTCAGGGGTCCTCCCCTCCATGGGCCAGCCGTGTGTCCCCGGCCGGGAGATGGCAAGAGTGGTGCATGGTGCGTCCTGCGGCCCTGGGAGGAGGCCCTGAGTGAGGCCTGCTCAGCTGCCCTTTTGGCTACGGATCGCTCACACCTGAGCCCGACCGCGAGGGAGGAAGCTCTGCCATGGTTACCCCAGGCCCCCTGCAGACTGTTCTCTCGTTAATACAACAACGGGGACCAGAAATGGGAACGGACTGTGGTCAGCGCAGGACGGCAGTAGCTGTCAGGCAGCCGGGCAGTGAGAACCCAGACCTTGCAAGCCGGGGCCTTCGGAGCATCCTTCGTGCAGTTCCAAAACAACGCCGGGAACGCCAGCGAGAGTCGGCCATGTGCTTGAGGAGAACTGGTTGGAAATCGTCAGAAAATGGGCCGCAACCTCACCGACTTTAGCAAAGTCCAACAGGAGAGGAACTCAGACAGTAGCAGCAGTTCTGCAGGCAGAGACGGGGGCACTGCTCTGCTCAGGGAGGTCTCTCTGCCAGGGCCACCTACTAAGTGCACAGCAGGTTAGGAAATCCAGGCCCTGGCTTGAGACAGCCACCTTTTGAACCCCAGACAATGGGATATAGACCTGGGGACTTCAGCCTTGAGCAAGCGTCCCCCATCAATCCTTCCTGGCTGGGAGTAGAGCCAGGGCATAGGGCAAAGGGCACATTGAGGGTGTGACCTCCCCACCCAAGTCTGTCATTTCTGATGGTCTCAAGGAAGCCTACATTCAGAAGAAGGGGCACAGAGGCCCGGAAATGAAAGAGGAAATTCAGGCTTAGGCCTCAGAGACCTCTGCCTATGATTCCTCGGTCATGGGACAGACGGGAAACCCCTAAGCATTTGAGAGAGCTCATTTGCCAAATAGGATACAGCTGTTCTCTGCAAATGCTCTGACTGTGTGAACCTGGAAGTGAGCCCCACTTCCCCCAGACTTTAGCTCCTGAGGGGGGCGTGTGGCAATGCCTCCCCCACATGCACGAGGAGACACTCCGGAGGGCAAGGCCGGAGGCCACGGCCTGTGGTCAGTGAGCTCCTGTCCGCTCCCCAGAGAGGAAGCAGAGTCCGGATGACCATGTGCTCTTGGAGGACGAGGACACTTCAGAGTCCCTCCGCTGGACTGAAAGAGTGGCTCCACAATCGCGGTGACCGTGTCTGCTGTGGATGTTATAGAAGCAGGCCACGGTGCAATCCTCATGAAACTCACGGGCTATTTAAGTGAAGAGACATTAGAAGAGTTAGACAGTACTGGAGAAGCGGTTGAGATGGTCTGGGCCTCGACTTCCCCATGATGTGGGCGCAGGAGGCTGCGCGATTTGGGGTCAGGAGACCCAGGCTGGAGCCCCACCTTGTGAGCCCTGGGTGAGTCAGTTCCTGCCTTTATCTCTGTTTCCTGAGGAGTAAAACAAGACGCTCAGGATGTCAGCTCTGTGTCCCTGCTCTGGTCGTCAGGAAGATCAGACCACAGAGCACTGAAGAAAGTCCTTTGTAAACCGTGGCATGTTCTGGGGCTCTGGGCTGTGACAGATGGTGACACGTCTCAGGGGACCGTGGACTCAGCCTTGCCGGGCCCTGTCCAGTCGCTGCAGACCAGCTGTGAGGATGCCCGGACACCGGCGCTGGCGGTCTGGGTCTTCTCGTCGGCAAACTCCCACGTCACCCTACGGTTCTCACTGACTCGGAAACACGTCTCCAGCGCCTGCTCCACGCCGGATTCCAGCGTCACAGAGGTGCATGGATGGTGAAGTCCCTGATTTCATGACACTTGTGCTGTAGTCACGGAAGCAAACACAGAAATAGATGAGACCAGACTGGATCGGACCTTCACTGCTTGACAGCCATGGCCTGGAGACAGAGCATGCCACGACGATTGCCACATCAGAGAAGATCCACTCTGGTTTGCAAACCAGCCTTCTTGTGGTGGTTGACACTAACACGGTGGTTGTCATGGCTGTTGTTAGGGTGGTGGTGGATGTTCTGTGGTTGTTGTTAGAGTGGTGGTGGTTGTAGTTGTTAGGGTGGTTGTTGTCATGGTTGTTGTTGTCAGGGTGGCGGTGGTGGATGTTCTGTGGTTGTTGCTAGCGTGGCTGTTGCTAGGGAGGTAGTGGTAAAAATTGTTGTTTTTGTGGCTGTTGATATTGGACAATATCTATATCTCTAAGAGCGTACACTGTGGCCCCCTCGCCCAGGTAGATGCGTTTACCTATTTCACTTACTGATGGAGAAGTGAGTTGAAACACAGGACTCCTGCAGGCCCCGGGGCTCCGTCTCCAAACGTCCTCTCCTTGCCGCTTGTTATGACCCTCTACTTGCGGCAACAGTCCAGCCTTTAATCTTCAGCCAATTTAAATAATTCTGCCAGTAAAAATTCCATGAGATGCTATCAAACATTTTATGAGTCTGAATATATAGCA
>VBSM01000529.1:777382-797020 GCA_008086735.1 Cheirogaleus medius
GCCAGGCACCCACCAGCCTCTCTCAGGACAACAGGCAAGCGGGGCAGTTGCTTCTCCAGTGCATTCGCCGACAGGCCCCCAACTCCATCCACAACACGCCCCTCCTCGGGGACAGTCCACCAGGACAGGTGTCCTGTGAGTGCCCGGTGTTTCCTCCCTTCTTTGGTCACTGTGGGTTCTTTTCCTCTGTCCCCCTGCGGCCCTCCTTGCATAGCCCTGACACAAGTTGGAAACCAGCAACGACGATGACAACAGCAATAGCAACAGGACAATCTTTCCCCAGGGGAAGCCCAATTTTCTGGTGGGGAAGCAGGACAGACTTCATGACTTATATGGTCTAAAATGAAAACGTGGGGCCCCTTATTCCTAAATCATTAAGAATTTCATAACGGTGGCAGCAAGAGATCGAACCTAGCCTGGGGCCCTTCTAAGCCTGGGGCTCTGCGAGACTCTCCAGGTTGCACGTCCATGAAACATTGCCAGGGCGGTGGAGTGCCTGTCACCTGTCACCCGTCCTGCACGTGGCAAGCCACACTGGGCCCCCGTGTGCTTTATTTCACTGTCTTAAGACCCCCAGGGGGTTGGTATTTTTATCTATAGCTCATAGCTAGGAAACACCGAGGGCTCGGAAAGTCGAGAGGTTTCCCAAGGGGACACGTCTCCAAATCTGTGTTCTACTGATGACGCCAGAAATCTGCTTCCCTGCAGAGCCCAGCGTGGGTCTCCCCAGCTATGGGAGGGACAACCAGCTTCCCCTCACCCAGCCGCGCCCGGGGCCTGGCTCTGCCTTGGTTGTTAAGAGCTCGGTCTCTAGACCCAGGGTTCAAGTCCCGTCCTTGCTGCCTACTCGCCGTGTGTAACATGGGACCAGTTATTTGACTACTCTGGGCCTCAGTTTCCCCATCTGGAAAACAAGGAATTGTACCTTATAATGTTGTTGAGAGGACCGGGTGAGTTACTGTAAGCAGAGTGTTCGGGACTGTGCCGGCATATAGCGATTTTTACATTAGTCTTCTCCGTACCATGCGATAGTCATGACCGAGGGGATCTAGGATGGAGGCATCTTCGTGCCAGCAAAGTGGGGAGGCGGCTGCCTGGGTCATCCTCACACCAGCGATCATGAGCTTGGGAGCGTCCGGCAATCATTTGTTAATGTCTGTCGGAGGCGCACAGGGTAGGCAAGGGGTGTTGCTGGCTTCTGCACGGAGCAAATACACCCACCCATCGCCTTCCATCGCTAGAACCCACCGGGCCACCGCACAGGCCCGGCACTTCTGTAGCATGCTCCGACAGGGACCGTGTATCCTGCAAAGACTCGGCCCTAGGACACCTGCTATCACCCAAGGCCATTGCTCTTATACGAAATGCCTCCCCATCCGCGGGAAGATATAAATGGATCAGCTACCGCTAGACCGGTTCCCATTCGACACCACTTCTGAATTTTCCTGGAAGGTTTTGGAATCACCCAGCGCTGCTGTCTGCACAGGGCTGGCCCGCATCGAGACGCGCATGGCTTTGAAGCCGGGTGAGAAAAAAATCACATCAAATACTTCAACAATTTGTATGTGATCACACGCTTGAGTGATAATATTTGGCATATGTTGGATTAAATAAATTATATTATTCATAAATAATTGCACATTTTCTTTTTGCTCCTTTCAACGTGGCTTCTGGAGAACGTAAATTATGTATAAGGCCCGCATTGTGTTGGTGTCGGGCTGCGCGGCTCCCAGAACATTCCCCCAACACGCCGGGCGGGCGGTGGGAACCGGGCAGGGGGACAGCCCTGGCTATGCCCCGGCTATAGGGGAGACGCTGTGAGCACAGACCACACCTGCTGCTCTAGGAACAGCTGCCCAGGCCGGGCACACCTCCCAGCGCGGAGTCCGACCACACATCACTGAGCGTGAGCAAAGGCAGGGCCAGGCGGCTCAGCTCAGCCCAGGGGGGTCATGTTGTAAGGCGCTGACTGACCCCTCAGAGCCTCCCTTCCAGGTGGGTTCCAAAGCCAGACTCAGCCAAGGCCCCTCCCTTGCCTCTCCCTGGTCTTTACTCAAATGCAAACGCCATCCCCAGGGAGCCCCAGGCCCCCTCTGCACCTCGAGCCCCACCTGCTCCACGGCACAGATTAGAGCAATGCTTCTACCGGCCAAGGGACACAGAAGTCTGGCAGCAGTCACTGGAGCTGGGGAGAGGCCTGGAACAGAAAGGACCGACCCTGCCGACACCTGGATCTTGGACTGTCAGCGGCAGTTCCTGTTGTTCCTGTTGTTCGATACGTTCCTGTTGTTTAAGCCCCTTAAGGAGGTCTGTGCTCCTTTGCCGTGGAAGCCCAAGCCAACTCGCACAGACGTGCAGCAGGTAGGTATTCCTGGTGTACACCAGGTGTTTCTGCTGCTTCTCCTCGGCGGATGGTAAGAGTTCTGCTTCTCGGTCCATCCAAGCTGGGGGTAGCTATAAGACTTGCTTTTCCCAGCATGATGTGGGTGAAGATGTGTGTTAATTCCGGGCAGAAGCTTCCAAAACCAGCACAGGACTCACCACACGCCCTTTGGCCTGTTTCTGTGTAGTCTGATCCTGTGTTCCCACGTCTGAGAGGATGCCTAGGCAACTTCCTTCACCAAGGGAGGGGTTATCTCAACCCTTCACCTACCTGCAAAGCACCTTTAATGAATGCAGAGTAACGTTTGTTATGTTAAGCCACTTGTTACAGCAGCTCAACCTAGTCTATCCTGGCTGATGCAAGTAGAGTGGGCAGAATGAAGAAGGGTGGGAGGGAAGAAGAGAGCGAAGGAAAGGGGGAGGGAGGGAAAGAAGGGAGGGAATTATTAATAGTTTGCTAGATAGTCATCAGTTCCCTCCTATAAATGCTGAGCCTCGGGGGTTTCTATGTGGCAGCCTGGTGTGCCCATTAACTTCAGTCCCCGATTCTAGTAGCCTATGCTAAGACCAGAAACATGCATGCAACATGCACATGCATGTGTGTGTTATATATGTGCATGCATTGCTGTGTGTGTGCAGGGACACACAAGAGACAGTGTGCACACGTGCATGTTGTGGTTCAAGCAGTCCCTTTGGGGGTCCCTGTTGAAAGGTGACAGCCTGCTTGTGCTCAGGGGACAGGGTACATTAGTTCAGAGCTGAGTCTGAGGCAGCTGAGTCTGAGACATGGTGAGTATCTGAAATGAGGCATCGTCCTCCCACTCTGGATGCAAAGAGCTGCTCACCTGGGGCTCAGGTGAGCTCCTCACAAGGTGCTAATGTTGAGAGAGTCGGTGTCAGGGCCATTTGTCAGAATAAGCTTTCCCACCCACCGTCTACCTCAGCAGAAGCTTAAAATGTGGCAGAATCTCATTTAAGGCAGAAGAAATGATAACAGACCCAGAGATCAAGAAACCAGCTACTTTTGAACAAAATCAGTCTTCATCAGAACCAACCCATTTAAAAAAAACTGTGCCTCCTTCTGCACAGAACATTTGCATATTTTTCAAGTTCTTAACAGAGAAAAATCTTGAGGTGTCAGGACATGAAACCTCAAGACAGCTCCTGCTCCCTTCAAAATAAAAGAGAGGTGTCATTTTTAACGAAGGAAGAAAAAGGATGCCTTTAATCCCCTCTCCCCTCTCCCTCCTCCTCCTGCAAATTGGGAACCTTCTCTGCAAGCTGCAGGCAAGAAAAAATGGAAATTAGCCGGGGAGCTGAGTGGGGTTTATTAGTCTTTTCAAACCCAATAGCCAAGTGTCTCCTGAACTTGAGCTCGTGTGAGCCCAGCGGGCTGGACATCGATCCCACAGGCTCCCGACCTCAGCAGGATGTCTGCGGAGCGCCCGGGCTCTGCTGAGCTGACCTGTCACCAGGCTCTGGTCCCTCAAATCGGCAGTGAAACTGCAGGGTGAGCTGAGCCTCCATTAAGGATGAGAGGTGGAGGACGGCAGGTGTCCCCGGGGCTCCCGGGGGTGGTGCAGGGGCTCTTTCTGAATCTTGCCGGAGGGGGAAAGCTTGGGGCCAGGGAGTCTGCCCAGAATGGACGTCACTCCTCTGTCTAGACAGGACCCTGCCGAGCGGTCCTCTGCTGGAGTCTGCAGGCGAGGCCCCCACCCCTCCCATGGTCACTCTAGCTCTGATGTCTGCTGCTCTGTTAAAAGAGGCCTCCCGGGTGTTTAGTTTAAGCCTCTGTTTACACAAGAAGGCTTCCTTTGAGTGGGGGTGGACCTTTGTGGCAGGTGGAAATTGCACATCTCACTCATTATGTTTGTATATGCCCATCCCCTCCTCCCCCGCCCACCCGCCCAACACCTGATAAATGTTATTCCTGTATGCCCACTTAGGTGTTGATCCGTTAATACCAATTTGCTGGTGAGTACATGTGTTGCCTGTTTTTCCATTCTTGAGATACTTCACTTAGTAGAATGGGTTCCAGCTGTATCCAGGAAAATACAAGAGGTGCTATATCACCATTGTTTCTTATAGCTGAATAGTACTCCATGGTCTACATATACCACATTTTATGAATCCACTCATGCATTGATGGGCTGAGCTGGTGACTGAGGAGAGAAATATCGAGTTAGTAGCAGAATCTCAAAGGTTCCATTAGTTAGTAGCTGAATGTCAAAGGTTCCATTAGACCCACTCTTTCATTTCTGGAAACAGGGCCAGTCTAATTACACAGCTCCGTCTCATTTCAGGAGTTGGCATTTACACGGATTCTCAAAGCCAGGCCTCTATATGTTATGCAGGCAAACAGATTTTTTAATAAGAAGCATTTCTATGGAGACAGAAGAAAAACACAGGTTCATGTCTGGAGTACTGTATAAACTAGTTTCTTCTAAATTCTGGAGGGAAGTCAGCTGAAAAGGCCAGTGGCAACGTGACGGATTTTCCTGGATGGTGTTTTACGTTGTGTAGAGCATGCCCAGGTATAAGCTGTTGCGGTGATTTTTCTTCAAAGCCAAATTGACTAACTTCAGCTCGTAGGGATTTAGGAAAAAGGCAGTTTTAATTTTTAGTGATTCCAGGTCAGAAAGGTTAGAGAAAAATGAAAAATATTTAGTTTGGAGAGCCACAGCTAGTTATTGAAGAAAATAAAAACTAAAGTCCAGATAATAAAAAAAATCAAAAACAACGAATATGACTAGATTCTCTCTCTCCACCAGTTGTTTTTAAATTTGCAGTTTACTGAAAAAGTGAACAAAATTTTTTACCATGTCGTTAATACTACTCAAAAGTCTTGTTCAAAGGAGAAAACCAAGTTCTAGTTTCATGTTAGTGTACTTTAGCACTAAAACTAATTTTAATAAAGTCTTACAAACAAATTCATCTCATCACAGCAAGCTTTGACCACACAAGGTAAGATTTCCTTTATAACCTCTTGCAATTTTTCTCTTCCCCCCCAACTTTCTGTATCCATTTAGTTTTATCTATATCATCATTTTTTTCTGAAACAACCTTCAAATAATCTCTAAACTAGACAAAATTGTTGTTTTTCTTAACAAAAACACATCGTCATACCTTATAGCATCTTACTTTCCTTGTATACTCTGCACACAGAATTGTTTCTTATACCTGGTATTAATAGCTTTATTTATATATATTAGTTATAATTTTAACTCTTAGTAACCCTAATTTTTAGTGAAAACCTACAAAGTAAACAATTTTGAATTGTTTTATATCAGTATTTGTAGATGCAAACCATTTCATAATTTTTAGAAAGTTATGTTTCCTCAACTGTTTTATGTTTATTAACAGATGTAGATATATTAGGCTTTTCTATGTCATATAAAAACAAGATGTCAAAGTATATTAATTGAAACTTAGGCTTAATAATTAATATTTCAGCATTTTAACTTAGAAATGACTCAGATATTTTGGTTATCTATTACTCGATTTAACATAACATGACTTTAATATTTCAAATTACTAAAGAGATTTTTGAAACTGTGACACGTTCAATTGCCAATATTTATCTTATTCACATTTACCTAATTTACTTGTTCTTAACAATTATATTTGAATTGTTCATGGTGAACAAAGCTAATCATTTGTGTTATTTTTTTATTTCCTTTTGAAAAAGCAAACCAGGATGACATTACATGCGTCCATCTCATCTTAACCAAGGGTGTCAAAATACTGAACACAGGTGCTCCCTCCCCTGTGTCCCCCCAGCTGTCCTGGGTCCCAAGTACCCAGGCGGAACCCAGGGTGACCATGCGGGGCTGGGCCCATCTGGGTCCTGGATGTACACGCCTGCTGCAGAGCCCGGGAGGGAGGACAGAGCTGTGCCAATGTGCGGAGTCTCCGACTCCTCTCCATATAGTCGGTGGGTAGAGCTGGGCCAGGGAGAAGGGGCCATACTGGGTCCCTGCCCTACAGGTGGTGGCCCAGACACTGTGGACATACATATGTCCCCAGGCCTCACCATGACCACCTGTCTAGACCCCAGATTCCAGAAACTCAAAGCTAAAGCCTTGGGCTCTCATTCACTGTGTGCGGGGCGTGCGGGGCCAGCGGCCCTCTCAGCCCCGGCCTGCAGACATCCAGGCAGGGGCCAGAGATGCCACGGAAGCAACAGTTTTATGACTGTGAAATACCTGGCAGAGACGGCACAAATTTGTTTGACCAGAAGACCCAGACATAAAATTAAATTTTGAAGACATTTTTATTTGATTTTATGACCAATTTTTAAACTACCTTTATCTACCAACGATTACTCTAGTCACATGGACTTGAAAAGTATTCGGGCTTATTTGTTTAATTTATGAGCACCCATTTGTTTAGAAGTCAGTCTGGTACCGTGCAGACAATATACAAACACAGAGAAACATATACGCACATGTAGACACAACATACAACATACGCGTGTATGTATTCAAAAGACAAAATAATCAGGGAACCTAATGAAAAAGGAAGCAGAGCTTTAGAGCTGAGATGAACCAGTCTGTGACTCTCAGGGCCCCATGAGGAAGACAGAGAACTGCCCCCACCCAAAGACGGGGGTCAGCAGTGCCGTTTTTGTCTTCTTCAAGGTGCTCAAGGTCAGACAATATACAAACACATGTATACACATATACATGCATGTAGACACAACATACAACGCACATGTATGTATCCAAAGCCAAAATATTCAGGGAACTTAATGAGTGTCCCAAGGTGCTTACGGTCACCATGAGACCCCGCTAGATCCCTTCATCGTTACCGAAGGTAGCAGAAGGAACAGGAAGTAAAAGTGGATGGAAGAACTTCTCTTGGAGGAGCCAATTTGGGAGATTTTAAGCTTCCCAAAGAGGCCAGTGAAATTTTAGCCGGGGTTTGAGAAGAAGAGGGTCTGGTTGACTCAGAAGTTCCCATGGGAGAAATGGAATCTGAAAGAGAGCAGGGAAGCTTTAAAAAATACGGCCTGAGTATCAGCTTTTAACTGAGCTGGCTTCTGACTCTATAGCTCTTCTAAAAAATCCTTTTAAATTTATTATTATTAGATTCAGCCAGGATAAACAGCAAACACTCTTGGCTTAAAATTTTTTTTTTTTTTTTTTTTTTTTTTACATCAAAGGTCTCTACCAAGCACCTCCAAGTGAAAACAAACAAGCCTTTCTGGGCTTCACTAAGGACGCACCAGCGCGGGGCAAAGCGGTCCCCGAGGATGCAGAGGCAGCAAAGACGGCAAGGGAAAAACAGACTCAGAGACAAACAGGGGGATAGTGGCTGTTCACGGGAGAGAAAGGATTAACAGCAAAAGGATACTCCAGAAAGTCCAGAGACACAGATATAAACCCCCAAACAATTAAACAAATGCCTATAAATGTTCTTTTTTCTCCTGAGTCAGAGGATTCACACCCCCCAGGGACTGGTTCCCTGACCAGGAACCCCCCTCCTCCGGGGCCTCCAGCACAGGGTCCAGTCTCTGGACCATGGGACTGGGATGCATTTCTTGTAAGTCCCGCAGGGGTTCCAAAGCAGGTAGTTTGAGCATGCAAAGGATTTTAATTTTGTTTTAAATTTGATTTTTGCTTTTAAAAAGATCTTGCCAAGGGAGTTTCTAAGACTGTCTTCCTTTTGTGTCTTTTCATAGGTACCAATAAGATAGCTGTTTAAGATGAGAGCTCTCTAAAAAGTTTTCTTCTAACTATAGCTAATTTATGTATTTCATAAGCAACTCAAGCCAATTAGCCTTTTCTGTGCAAAGACCCAGAGGCAACTTTCTAGGTTTAGAATACCATGGACGTGGCTCCCAAACTCATTCTTGGGAACAGGCTAAGAAAGCAAAAAGAATTTTGTTGCCACAGATAGGTAAGGGTGGAGTTTATGTGTATGGCACCTCTTGTGGGGCCATGTGGGGAGACCGCTAGTCATGGACTTATTAATCCAAGACACCAGGAAGGCCTCCAGGGATGACTTTCCCAGGACTGACCAGGCAGGAAGGTCTGAGACAATAGCGACCACTTATGCATCGGTCTTCTTATTAGGGCAAACTCCCCTGAGAGCACGACATGCTTACGGCAAAGAGTGTGTTGCCTAATATTGTACGTGTCTCGGGATTCCCAGTCCTTTTGGACCCGCCACCGGATGGGATATAAAAATCATGCCCCACCCTTGGATGGCAGAGACCAAGAGACAGTACTCCCACTGGGTCACGAGTCAAGTTCTCAAGGACATAAAACAAGACAAGGGGACAAATGACACAGGAAGACAGAGACAAAGGAAAACAGACCCTTTCTGGGAGGAAAAGGATCAGACAATATCTGTATTCATATCAAAAAATACATCAGTCCCTAAACCTAAGGACTAGTCATACAAATGCTTTTCTTCCAGTGATTTTAAGTGTAGTGATTTTACCGTCTGCTCGGCTGGACCCTAAACAGGGAGACGCAGAGTCGGACTCGTGAGTATTTCTGGTCCATCCTGTTGGCTTGGTGGGTCTTGGGTTCCTTGCCTTGTGGCTCCCAGAAGAGCACAGCGGTGTCTGTTGTTCCGCTCACAGTGACAAAGAGACACCCCCTTTTCCCTCCGAAGGTTTGCTGAAAGTCAACTGTAAAAAAGGCATGTTAATAGGAGAAAAAGCATGCAAAATTTATTGTAACAGGCATAGCATGGGGCAATCACACGAGAATGATTATCCAAAAACCCCCGGGGTACAGGTGTTTATATGCCCTTCTTCATAGGTGAAGGGGAGATGGGAGAAATGAAGCAGTTTGTGGGATGTTAAGTGATTCTGGGGGAAATGAATGGACTTGGAGAACATACAATGGCCCTGGACAGAGGCTGTTGGACCCGTAGAGCAGAGGATGGCTGGGAAATGCTTCTCTTTGAAATGCTGAGTGGGACCGAGACAGAAGACAATGGTTGTGACAAGAGCCTGTCCGGGGTGTAGACAGACTTCAGTCTTTCCTCCCGGGCTGTGAGTGCAGTTAATGAAAACTCAGGGAAAGGACCAGACGGGATTGTTTTCTTCTCTGGCTGGTCTGGACTGTAGGCAGATGAGGGAACTTCAGAGAACAGCTTCATCCCGTGCTTTGGGGGACGGGACTGAGAGGCCCCGAGACTGCTGAGGAGTCCAACAAGTGGAAGGGCCAGATTTCGGGTATCGGTTTCTGAGCCCTAACACTGTATCTATCTATCTGTCTATCTATCCATCCATCAGTCATCCAGACCCACCCAGGATAACCTCCCTTCTAGTTCACTAAAGCCAAGTGACCAGGGACCTTCATTGCACCTGCTGACGATCCCTGTCCCTGGCTGTGGGACGTGACCCAGCAGGGGCGTGATCTCCCGCCACACTCATGCTAATATTCACGTATGGTGAGTGCTTCCCCCACACCAGGTCCTTCCACATAGAACAGCTCACCAACTAGGCATCGTTGCCCTCATTTCACAGACAAGGTCATCGACGTTCCAGGTTAAGCAAGTGGCCCAGTGGTGGCAGAGTCGGATTCTGCACCTGTGGCCTCAACTTCAACCCTTGCCATACCAGGGGAGGAGCCAACAGCGTGGCTGTGGGGAAGCAGATGCAGGCTTGGATTCCAGCTCCACTGTGGGATTTGGGCTGCATGACAGCATCTCCCTGTGTCCCAGCTCCTCCCCGGTACGCAGGAGAGAGCTGTTGTAGGGAGTACATGTGGCATTAGGTAGAAAGTGCCCAGAATGCTGCCTGGCATAAGGTAACAGGTCATGGTTCCTATTGCTCTCCATTAGCATTGCTGTTACAGCTACCAGTGCTAATGCTACCCATCAGTAAGGATTCAACAACTTCATTAGCAGGAGCAGAGGAGGAGAGAAAGAGAAAGTAGGATCTGCTCGCACCCAAATGCCCTACTCACTTCCACTTCTCATACCCCAAAGCTCTTCAGAAATTGTGTACATCATCACAGGACTCAGGTGACTATAGTTCAGCAAGTCCAAACTCCTGGAGTTATCTCTAATTAGCTAGTCTTAATTGGCATTAAAATAAATAACTTTTCAAATTATTTTTCCCTGTGAAATTGGGGCTTATTGGAGGGCAACCATCACTAATTTAAATCAATGAATTAAAACAAATGTGATTTAGTGGTTGCTGAGAGGAGAGGAAAAATTTTAATGTGTTAATCAAGTCATCCGTGTTGATAGTTGGGGGGAAATTCTAAAACACATTAATCAGCTGTGGGTGAAACAGTTCAGAGACAGCATCGTGTTGTCAGAAGTATAAATAAGCAATAGTGATTTAAGAACAAGCAGCACTGGACTTTTTTCTCCCTTGCAGGTAAGGTTCCCTCACAGCCTGCATCTCATTTTCTCTCATTTACAGTTGAAAAGGCTGGTCCGAAATCACAGTGCCTGCTGTTCATAAAGAGCACAGTTTGGCACTTATTTTTGCTGCCTATTTTCACTCATCCTACCTCTTTTCTTGTTTCAGACTCCTGTTGACATCTAAGTCTGAAGGTTTAAAATGGGCCAAAGTAAATTTCCCCCCAAAATCTGACTGTGCATTAATAAGAGATTTCAACATAGGATGAGGACATGTGGAGTGGCAGCCCACCTCCTGCATATGTTGTGAGCTGGGGTGGCCCAAAGCTGACGCCAGAGGCAAAGGCATAGCACAAATCCAGGAGCTGTAGGCAGGGCAGCACCATCTGACTCCGTAGCTGTATAGCTAGCCCTGAGATGCTGAACAGAGCTTTTCTTTGTTTTCAGCTTCTAACATGGCAAAAAAGAAATGCCAACTTTATCTTCAGATTTCACATTCTATTTATGTTGAGAAAAATGAGAGAAAACTGAATCAATTATGATTCTTTCTTTTGAAAATGACAACACTTGACACAAACTGTCTGAAGCAAGAATGGGAATTTATTGGCTCACGCAGTGGAACATCT
Source organism: Cheirogaleus medius (assembly GCA_008086735.1). NCBI lineage: Eukaryota > Metazoa > Chordata > Mammalia > Primates > Cheirogaleidae > Cheirogaleus > Cheirogaleus medius. The sequence continues at coordinate 788,722 of VBSM01000529.1, forward strand.
TGGGATGTGTTCAGCTGAAGGCAGAATTACAGCCAGGATGCAAACAAACCTCGCAGGACTTTCCTCACTTAGCCCCGCTCCAGCCAGGGCTCTCAGCTCTCTCGTCCTGGTGACAGGTGGATGAGCCAGCTCGGCCTCACAGCCTGTCACATTTAATTGAGCAAGAAGAACATGAGAGTCTTTTCTGCAGACCCTGGACTCCTGCCACTTACTAATTCCACTGGCCCGTTCTGGAGTGTGGGGTCAAGAGCGCTAAGTGATTTCCTGGTTCACGGCCCAGCTCGGTGACCTGGAGCAAGGCACTGAGTGTCTCTGGCCTTCATCTCCGAACAGGGATGATACCTCCTGCACAGGGAAGACAGGAGGCTTAGCTGGGCTCATGCAGACAAGCGCGGAGGGCAGTGTAGGCGCCACATCGCGAGAGCCCTGGTCAGTCACAAGCCAGAGGGGTGATCTGGACCAGTCGCCAGGCCGGGGTCCTGTGCCCGGGCAGACCACCCGGCGGCACCAGGGCAGCACCATCTGACTCCATAGCTGTATAAGTAGCCCTGAGATGCTGAACAGAACTTTTCTTTGTTTCCAGCTTCGAACCTGGCCAGAGAGGAGAAAGGGCAGAACCCCAGACTAGATTTACATTATCCGCAGGGGAGGCAAACCCATGTTATAACGAGGGAGGGACACATGGTGACATGGGGCGGGGGGTCTTGTTTCTCCTCCTGCTCCTCGCCTACGGCTTTGAGGGTGACATGGTGTAACGTGAGTGGACGGTCTCCATAAACCACAGAGTTCCATGGTGTTCCGTCCTTGCCGCCAATACTGTATCCAAGTGCAACTCAATAATCAGGGAACAGCAAATTCTCTCCCTCAGCTCCAAAAAACCACTTAGAAAGCAGGTGGCAATGGTGTTTCCCCAAGTCCACTTTCCCCGACCGATGCTCCATTTACCAATCCGTATTTTTCCATTAAAAAAGGTCTCGCTCCAGAACCTGGCTCCGATACTTTGAACGTGCACTCAGCTTACCTGTGCTTTAGAAGCAGGGTCTGTGTGTGTGTTTGCTTCCTGGTGAACCAATTGACAGAGTTATGCAAGGGCGGCACGAATTTGCAGCTCGTTAAACCTGCCGCATAAAACGTTATGGGACCAAACCCCTCCCGGAGGAGTCTGGCGGGAAAGAGTGAGGATGCCACAGCCCACACCTGGCCAGACGCCGGCTCGGGGCCAGCGACACACGGCACACGGGCAAGTGCTGATGAAGAGGGTCAGAAGGGCCGCGTTAGAGTAATTCTTTAAGTGTTAATCAGGCAGGCGTCATCGTCCCTGACGACGTCCTGTTCGCCGCCAGCGGTCTGCAGACGCTCACCTGAGCTCTCGCTGGTACGAGTTCTGCAGCACAACGCACCGGGAGACTGCAGCTCCTAGGAACCGCCAAGCACTTTTATTGTTTCCTGGCTGTGTACGTTACCCGGAAACACGGGGCCTTAACAAGCCTTCTCAGATGTAAAACCGTGTAGGAGAACACCGTGCTCATCCCGGCTTTCCCAGAAACTGAGGACAATGAGACAGGCCTCTGCCCCTGATGAATGCGTGTTGTACACATGCGCAGGGTGCCTGCCTCCCTGTGGCACAGTGCGGGAGATGGGCCAGTCCTGGCGGAGCTGCCTTGAGGCAGTATCAAAGCGTGTCACCCGAGAGCAGGCTTGCCTGCCCACCATACTGGGAAACCGAGGCAAACCCAGGCCTCAACTGCGAGCACAGGCTGAGTGTGCAACGGTCACTCCTTGGTTCATAGAGGTCTGGGGGTTTCACCCAGATGCTGTCTCACTCGCAAGGGCAGGACAGTGAGGAGGACTGACTATCTGAGGGGTCCCTCTGGACTCTCTGAGCCTGGATCGTCTTATCGACACATTTAGGAGATGCCTCCCTTAGGGCCCTACCAGAGAAAGAAAACCGCCAGGACATCTGTGTCTACATTCCCATCCACATCCATGGAGATTATCTACACCTTTACTGCATGATATAGATGCAGAGACAAATATGTCTCTGTCTCGTATATCCCATGGCAGATGTGTTGATACAGACGGATCTCTGTATCTATAGCCGTGTCTATACATAAGCTATGTGTCTACACCCATACCTATTCAGATACCCGCGTCCTTTTCCATAGTCATGTACCTTTATATCCATATCTAACACATGCTGTGTTTGCACATGTGCCCCAGAAAGCGTGTGTTAGAAACTTAATCCCCAGCGCACCAGAGGTAAGAGGTGGGACCGTGGAGAGGCGATTAGGCCATGACGGATCCACCCTCATGAATGGACTCCTGCCGACTGGAAAAGGGCTTGAGGCTGCGAGTTTGATCTCTTGCTGTCTCTTGTGTGCCCTCTTTCGTCCGTCCGCCTCCCACCGTGGGCCGATGCGATGCGTGGCGAAATGCGGCTTCTTGCTCTTGTACTTCCCAGCCCCCAGGATCACCAGCCAAATACATTTCTGTTCATGATAAATTACCCAGTCCCTGGTATTATGTGACAGCAGCGTGAAACGGACTAGGGGCAGGCAGGCACAGGGCTCACGCCTGCAATCCCAGCACTCTGGGAGGCCAAGGCGGGAAGACATCTTGAAGCCAGAAGTTCAAGACCAACCTGGGCAACATAGCGAGACCCCATCTCTACAGAAAATAAAAAAAATTAGCCATGTGTGGTGGTGCAGGCCTGTAATTCCAGCTACTTAGGAGGCTGAGGCAGGAGAATTGCTTGAGCCCAGGAGCTTGAGACCTGCCTGGGCAATACAGTGAGACCCCCATCTAAGAAAAAAGGAATAAGGCTATATATATATATAGAGAGAGAGAGAGAGAGAGAGAAGAGATCTCTCTCTCTCTCTCTCTCCTCTCTCTGAATAAATAGAAATAGAAAGATATCTGTCTCTGTAACTATATATATCCGTGTAGATATATCCATCTACACAGAGATAGCTATAGATAGATCTCTTATCTATTGCCATATACAGATACAGAGAGATGCATGTGGGCATAGAGAGATGTAGATACAGAGATACAGACACACAGCTATTCGTATATTAAGGGGTTTGTTGCGAGGAGCCGGCTCCCATGACCGGGGGCTGCCTGTTTGGAGACGGGCGTGTCGGCCGTCAGGAAAGGTGGCCGGAGCTGCCGTCTCAGTTCACAGCAGAGTCTCCTCTTCTTTAGGGAAACCTCGGTTTTGCTCCTAAGGCCTCTCAGCTGATTGGGTCAGGCCCACCCAGACTCTCAAGGATGGCCCCCTTCGCTGAAAGTCACGTGATTGCAGATGTCAACCACAGCTGCCAAATGGGCTTCATGAAGCACTTGGGTTAGCTTTTGGTTGAGTTACTGGCTGCTGCATCTTAGCCAAACCAACGCATCAAATGGATCATCACTGGTAGTGAATTTAGGACTTCTTATCGGGTTTGAGCGGGTGGTAGGTATGTTGAGAAGTCAAATATGGGAAAATAATTTTGGGGAGGGATTTCCATCAACTCTTCAAATTATCGGGTGTACCGTGGTGGTGTCACTAAATTAGCATGTCTCCTCGTCGGTGTGGCGTGAGCACGCACGAGCTCTGGCGTGCACTAGCAATGGGCTCCACTCGGCACAGCTGCGTGACGCAGGTTCTCTCTGCGCTGCTATCGATCGCGGCGGGGACTCGAAGCACCTCTGCCCCTGCACCACGGGCTGGGCCAGGCCTATCACTGGCACACACCCCGTGAGGCAGAGCACGTGCACGACAAGACACGTGGAGCAGGTGTCTTACTGACAGGCAGCGTGGGACAACAGAAACCCAGCATTCATGGCGAGCCAGGCCCCCGAGGCTCAGGAAAGCTGCCCGGGCTGGATGGAGCCTTGTCTGTCCTACCTGCACCACAGCGAGGGACCTGGAAGGCCGTCCGCCCAGGTTTACACCCTGGGTGCGCCATGACTCGCTGGGTTAAGCACTCCAGGACGTGCCATGGTAGGAGGGACAAAGCCAGAGCCCAGGCTCTTCCAGCCACCCCCTCCTCTTCTCAGGACGTTGCATTCCCAGAACAGTCATGGTTGCTCTTGAGAATAGCAAGCGAGAAAGGGATAAGAACCGGGTCGGTCCAAGGCCCCCTGGAGAACTGTCCCGCAGGCTGTCTTACGGAACTGCCGCACGACTCCGGAAGGGAGACCCTAGTTTCACGCCGGCTTTACTGACGAGGAGATGCACTCCCAGCCGTGTCTCCAGGTTCCTGCAGCAAGTTCACGGCAGAGCCGGGATCCGAGCCCAGGAAACCTGGAACCGGAGTTTTGGTCCATTTTTTTTACAAGACTTCCCAGTGGTCTTTGCATTTTGAATTGATTCCGAATTATTCTTTCGAGGCAGGTAAGAGTCAGCGTCGATGATGCCGGTGACCCCCAGTGAAGTTCTGGGCATGTCGTTTTGCCTCCTGAACCTCAGTTTTACCATATGTAAAATGGGGGTGCAGCGCCCATTTCAGGCAGTCCCTGATTTGCCAGCTTGGGGAAAAGTTTAGAGGGTGTAGAGGTGTGGCTGTGTTTCCGTAGACTGTAAGTACTGCTCGTATGGGAGGAACTCTTGCCCCTCAATCTCTCCTATGCATGGTTTGCTAGCTGTTACATCTGTGCTCAGCTTCGCTTAATGAATTGCCCTGTGCAACAGGCAGGAATAGCTCCGTGGCACAAGAGGTGCAATTTCAAACGTGGTATCTCTAAAATGCATTTATTTTCACCCCTTTGCCCACAGAGATTGGAGAGAAGTCCACTACCATTCTCTCTTTTCTGTTTGCTCTTTCCAGCTCTCCCACGGTTCCCAGGATACGCCATTCTGGGGCTCCCTGGGGCAGAGGCTGGTCTCCGTCCGAGGCAGACAAGGGCCCATGTCACTGCTTGTCCGAGCTCCGAGCCCCAAGACTAGGAATCTCCTCTGTCCAGGCTCAGCCTCTGAGCGACCCGAGGAGGCTCCCAGGGCCGATGCGCAGAGCCCGGCCTTCCACAGGCACCTGTCGCTGGGCCTGTGCCTGGCACGGCCCCCACAGGAGGTGCAGGCCACTTTCCTCTTTCCTAGTCACGGACTCTGGAGCCTTCCGTTACAGACGGTGTCACTCTGACGGGCTCCGCCTACAAAGCAGCAGCGGTGGCCTCGCACCTTCCCTCCTCGGAGGGCTGACGCGCTGGGAGCAGAGCGCTGGTCTGGGGGAAGGAGAGGCTGCTGTGTCCTTGGGGAGAAGGTCAAAAGAGCTGTTGCCGCCTTCTCCTCCTCCTCCTCCTCTTCTTCCTCCTCCTCCTCCTCCTTTCCTCCTCCTCCTTTTTCGGTTTTCTCATTCAGTCCACAGCTGTGACTGCAAAACACCTATTATTTATTGATTCAGGTCAGCGGCTCACCTGTCCCGTCTGTTTTCATAAACAAACAGGCAGGTGGTGGGGCAGGGGTGGGGGGTTTCAACGGCCACAGGTGCTGAGGGCGCCGGGTCCCCCCCACAGGCCTCTCTCACCCACAGCGTTTGGGTGGAACCTGCTGGAAGTGAGGAGGAAGCCGGTTGCCATGGGAACTCCAGCTGGGCGCCGTATGCAAATACCTGTCTCCCTTGAAACCTGCCTGGTGGTGACGCTGGGCGGAAAACACAGAACGCGGGGAAGTGGGTTTTAACTGTCATGCAGGGGCTGCGGGAGCCGGGCCTGCTAATCGACTATGCACACGCGCGCAGAGAGGCGGCCCGGTTGACGTGTCCCCGGGGAACGGCCTTTTGACAAACTCCCTGAAACTCATAATTCTTTAGAGGGGATTTCGTTTTGGTAAAAGAGGACGAGAAAAGGAGAGCCGGTCCCTGCGCAGCTGCCCTGGACGCCCATTAGCGGGGCTGGCGCCGCCCGAGCTCCCTTCTCCTCATCAGTGCGACATGAGCACAGCCGGGGGCCGGCGTGGAGGCCACCAGCGCTGTCGCGGGTTGGGCGCGCTCCCTCGGGGCGTCTCGGATACATGGGGAGCGTGGGAGGAACTCCCCCAAATTAACAGAAGACATAAGCCACGCTCCTGGTGTCCGTCTGAGGTCTGAGGCCACCTGCGGGAGCCCGGGAGGGGGTCCTCACTCCAGCCCTTGGGGGAGACTCCCAGAGGGAGGCGTGGAGCGTGGGGTCCCCCAGGCCCAGCCGGGCCAGAGGCCTTCGAGGCTTCCCAGGGGGCAGAGGAGAAGCACCCAGGCCCGGCGGAGCTCTCGTGCGAGGGACGGAGGTTTATCACCATTGGAAGAGGAGATGGAGAAGGGGGGTTGCAGTGTGCAGGGGGAAGATGGAAATTAGGCAGCGTCACGGCGTGAGTGGGGAGCATCGGGGGCCCCTCTGCCGCCACTTCCCACCAGGCCGTCCCCTGCCTGTGCCTCAGGACTCGGGCGGCCCTGGGAGGAAACAGCTCAGAGCAGCAGAGGACAGTGGTGCCGAGATGGTGTGACCACGGCCACCTCCCAGGTCCGGGATGGAAGCAGGGTCAGACGGGAGTGGGGGGAGTTGGAGGAGGACCCCCCACGGTGGGGTGTGGGGGCCACGGCCCAGCCTCCCGGAGAGGCTGAAGGCAGAGGAGCTGCGGACACCTGCTAGGGACAGAATCTGCCCGGGGGGGCCTGGGAAGCAGATCCCGCAGCACAGTCACGGCCGGTTTAATCCAGAGAAGACTCTCTGGAGTGGGTGCCATGTCCCCTTTCCAGATAAGGAAACTGAGGCCCAGGGAGTTGCAGAAGACTTGGCCTAGGGCACAGCAGGGAGAGCAGCTCTGGCCACCTCTGCTCGGGGTCTTCCTGCTGGACACCAGTGTCCCTGTGACCCAGTCAGCAGACAGGGTGTGGCTGTGATGGCCTCTGTCTTGCATCCGCCCCTGACCCGTTTGCTCAGCCTCCCGAAGCTCCTGTGCCGTGAGCACGCAGTGGGAGGCCAGGCTGTGTCACGGGTTGAACTGTGCCCTGCCCAGATGCACGTGTTGAAGTTTCAACTCCCAGGACCTCAGAGCGTCACCTTGCTGGGAAATGGGGTCCTCGCAGGTGTAACCAGTCAAGATGAGGTCCCGTTAGAGCAGAGGGTCCCTAATCCATCTGGTGTCCTCGTACGAAGGGGACATGCTGGCCAGAGGCACGGATATGGGGGGAAGGCCACACGGAGATGAAGCAGAGATCAGGTGCCGCATGTGCAAGCCAAGGGACGTCTACAGTGGCCAGTAACCGCCAGCAGGTAGGAGTGAAGCCTGGAACGGACTGTCCCTCACAGCCGCCGGAGGGAACCGGTCCTCGATCTTGGACAATGATTCTGCTGGGGAAGCTCCCCCATCTGCAGGCACAGGTCAGAGCGCCCCTAAGTCCGGTCCGGCAAGGGCTGACTGTGACCGTTGGTGCCTTTGTCCCTGGGCACTGGCCAGGCTGGTGGCAATGTGGTCAGGAAAAGCAGAGATCAGGGACTCACCGTGGCCCGGGATGAGGAAGGGATTGAGCCAAGCCTGGGACGTCCGCCTGGGCTTGGCCGCACAGTGTGCGTGGCGTGGCTGGCACTGCGACTTCCTACGGGGGGGTTCTTTTGGCCCTAATGGCAATGTGGCCACGAAAAGGAGGCGAGTGTCCTACAGAGACAGTGAGGGCCACGTTCCCCTGGCTGGGAGCGGCGGAGACTGGCTCCTGGGGATTTGACACCTACCCCTGACAGCAAACCCCGTGCAGCCCCCACCCCTGGCCCCGTCCCTGTCGGAAGGCAACAGCCGGCAAGTTGGTGATATTTCTCCCCGGGAATTTCAGCTGATGAATTGTTTAGTAGGTAAAATTCACTTCCTCCATAATTGGAAATGCAAACAGATGTGATTATAGGCTGATTTGTAGCAATTTGGCAAATTTAAGGAGCGCACTGTTCTGCTGGAACATGGGAACCATGGTGTGCTCCTGGGCTGGCCCGGAACACTCATCTACAGGGTCACGGCTGAGGCCGCCTGGTCAGTTCCCGCCCCAGGGGCCCCCAGCACAGCGTGGCCCCAACTCTCTGATTTCGCAGTCCAGGAAGATGCTTTCAAAACTTGGACCTAAGACTGGGGGTGCTACAGACACGTGGAGGGACAACTTTAACCAGATCGAGACCAGGTTTGTTTCTTGTGCCTCTCTCTGCCCCAACGCACACATACACCATGCATTGCACACACATGCACACACACACACATGCACATGCAACTACTCCACACCATGGATATGCACCCACCACACACATGTGCACATGCAACTACTCCACACCATGGACACGCAGACACCACACACCACACACA
>VBSM01000529.1:797120-836923 GCA_008086735.1 Cheirogaleus medius
CCACACTGTGGACACGCACACGCCACACACACATGCACTCACACACATAGTACAAACCCCCTACACACACACACGCACATGCAACTCCACACCGTGGACCCGCACACACCACGCACACCTCTGCTGCAACCCCTCCCTCTCTAGTGCTCCGGGCCTAGGCCCTCTGGCGCACCCGCAGCCGTGCAGGGTGTGGCGCGCACGGCCTCGGTCACTGGCGGTCCTTACTTGCCGAGGGTTTCACTCACATCTGCTCATTCCGGTCCTTTCCCAGCCAGGAAGAGACACCTGGGCTTTGGGACAAGACGTGCCCGTGGCCGTGCGTCTCGAGGCTGCAGAGCCAGCCCTGTTGCTCCCTCAACCCCGTGCTTGCCGTGTTCCCCAGCCCAGCCCCCACCACGGAGAACATCCGGGGCAGAAACAGAGTCCTGCTGGGCCCTGTGTCTCCCAGAGGAGGATCCGCGATCCGTGAAGGCAGATGACAGAGGCTTCCCGTCCAGGTGACCTCCTCTCCTGCACTTTTTCTGTCTGCAGAATGAGGATAAGGACCCTTCTGCCCCAACCCTCTCCCTAGCCCTTGGGAGGGGCCCCTGTTATATCATGATCAACCCCAAAGAACTCTGGCGATGCTATTATGTCTGCAGCGTTTACAAGCTTGAAGCAGACGCCAATGTTTAAACCCAAAGGATTAAACTTTCAGAGTAGAATTCTCAATTTTTGAGAACGTTTGCCAAAAAGCTTGGGTGAACAAAGCTGTATTCGAGGACGGCATGCCTTCTTGTCGAGCTCTCCTCATGGCCACACCCCCCAGCCCAGCTGCTGTCTCAGTCTTCCCGCTCAGAACCCAAAATTCATGTCCTTACCCTCCTCCTGGGCCTCTGGAGACCACGGGGCTCAGCACTGCATTCCCGTCTCACAAATGTGAGTCGAGCCGATGTTTCTTAGGGACCTTCCCACGCTGGGAGTCTGGGGTGGCCACTTTCCCTCCAAGGGGCTAGGGTGAGGGCTCACTGGGTTGAAAAGCTGCCAGGCCACCAAACAGCACTGTCCCCATGTGCGTCCTGCCGAGAGGCTCTCCTGGACCAGCCCTGAAGTGGCGTCCTTCAGCTAAGGGGGCCACCTGGAGCTGACCCTGCAGAGATGAAACCATGCTGCCCTGCGTTTAAATAACAGGGTACTAAGTACGTGTCAACCGAAGTTGAAAAAGTGAATAAAAAGACTAATTCGAAGTGAAAATAATTTTTAAGAGTTCTGGATTCTTAAAACCTCAGTCCTCTGGATGTCTTTCCAGTTTTACCTCTGGTATATATTATGCAAATCTCTCTCTCTCTCTCTCTGTCTCTCTCTCCTTCTCTCTCTCTTTCTAGGGGAAGAATCTGCCTAGGCTTCCTCCGATTTTTTAAAGTAGAAATTTAAATACAGTATCTGAAGCTTTTTAGTCTTACTTATGGCAACACAAAAAAATCCAATTATCAATTAGCACTGATAATGTTTTATAGACTGTTCTCTTTATTAGTGCCATATTGCAGCTAATTCTGGAGAACAATTTCTTGGAAATGTCCCTGGGTTATGGTTTTGCTGACTCTATTTTGCTGAAGATTTAAGATTCCAGTGAGTTGCCTGCCTGAGCCTGCAGAAGTTCCCTCTGCCACCATCCTTGAGGCCTCATCCGGCTTCCCCGGGTGGCACTGCCCGCTGCTCCCTCCAGGCTTGAAAGGTGACGGCAGTCACACCTGTAGTCCCTGGAAAGCTCAGTTAGGGAGTTCCCTAGTCCCTCGAAGTGTGGGTTTGGTTTAGGTCTGTAATCATGGCCAGGATCGCCCCAAATATCCCCCTAGAGAGCTAGCAGGGGCCAGAGGAAGTATTAGTAGCATCCTTCGTTGCTCCCTGGCCAGCTTCCGTCACTGTCACTGGGCAATAGGAGCCACCTGCTCTGCAGGACTCATCAGCGGCACTCTCCACTGTGGCCCCATGAGCCCTCCTGAAGTCCCACCTCACAGATTAAATCTCATCTTCCAACTTGTCACAGCCTCAGCCCAGGAGCAATTCAATCAGCTCCAGAGCCAGGTGCCGCCTGCTTGCATGGGGTGAATTTCTCCAGGCTGAGGAACTTGTGGTTTCCACCTCAAAATGCAGCCCCGCCTGGTGAGCGGATAGGAATAGAGGCAAAGGAATCAGGGCTCCCAGCCACTGCCTTCCAATGAGATGACGTCCCCATCCATACTGAGCTGGATCCTCGGCTATACACGGCAGCTGTCAATCCTGGGCTTTCAATGGGGAAACTGAGGCTAAGGAAGGCACAGTGGTTTGTTTAGGGTCTCAGAGCTGCAAAGGGGTGGAGTTGGACTCAACTCCATCCTTCCATGCACGAGCAAGTTCTGGATGTCTCCACACCGGGGGCGTCCCTTGCGCGTGCCCTTCTCGCTCTACGATGGCGTGCTCTGGGCGTTGCGCATCTGCTTCGGTCCTGGTTTCTCGCTGTGCCCCTGTGCTCCCCAGTGCCACGTCCCTGCAGCTGTCACAGGCTGTTGGGGATCATGTGGTTCCCTGCTCTTGGTACACGGCTGTTCAGCAATCAGGGCTGAGTTAAATTCATGCACCATCCCCAGAACCCAGCCCCGAGACCCCCAGAGGCATCTGGAACAGGCTTGCCCGTTGGATGGGCGGGGAGTGGGGTGGGGCATGGGTGTGCGGGGCGTGTGTAAGGGTCTTAGTCTGCTCTGGCTGCTCTAACACAGCACCACCACCTGGGTGGCTCGTAAGCAACAGAAACTTACTTCTCACAGTTCTGGGGGTCGGAGGTCTGAGACGGGGGTATCATGGGGCGGAGTTCTGGGGGGGTGCCCTTTGCCTCACTGCAGACTGCCCACTTCTCGTTGCAGCCTCACATGGGAGAGAGAGAGAGCGAGGGAGATCTCCGGGGTCTCTTTTATAAGGGGCCTGTCCTGGACCGTTCTGCATTGTCATTTTACAGGAATACCTAAGGCTGGGTCTTTTGTAAAATAAAGCGGATTATTTGGCTCCCAGTTCTACAGGCTGCACAAGAATTGTGGTGCCGGTATCTGCGTCTGGGCAGGGGCTGGGGAAGCTTCCAGGTGTGGCAGGTTGCAGGGCAAGAGAGGAAGCAAGGTGAGGGGGGCTCTATTTAACACCCAGCTCTGGCGGGAACTGACTCAGTGAGACCCCACTGGCTCTGTAGGCAGGGCGTTGGGCTGCTCACAAGGGAGCTGCCCTGTGACCCAAACACACCCCAGGCCCCACCTCCCAACACCTCCACACTGGGGGTTAAGTTTCAATACGAGGTTTGGGGGGGACAAACAGGCCGTGTCCGAACCCTAGCAGGGCTGGTCTCAGTTTTAGGGGCCGCACCCTCCCGAGCTCATCACTCTTGGAGGCCCCACTTCCTCATACCATCACGCTGGGACTAGGAGCTCAACACGCAAGTTTGGGGTGGAGAGGACGCAAGCACTCAGCCAGTGACAGCAAGTGAGTCTGCCATCACGGGGGACAGGAAGCGCCGTTCTCGTGTTCTCTCTCATTCCCCTGCGGGGCGACTGTCCTGAGATCAGGACTCTGGGAGAGCAGCTGTCTTGCCGTCTCGTCCGCGGGCAGGTGAGGGGCCGAGTCCCGGCCTGGATACTCCCACCGCCCACCTCTCCCTGCACCCCGTGGGCCGCTTGATGCTTGAGAAATCCCCCACCTTGTGCCGAGGAAAGGTGAGTCGTGACACCCGTGGAGGATTGCGGAGCGTGGTGAGGTCAGGTCAGGAGCCCCCGAGCCCCGCAGCGACTGGCTCAGGAGGAGGCCCTTGGAGGATGGTTTTCAGCAAATATTGGGGGCTGCCTTAGCCCAAGGGCATTGGCCGTGGGGCCTGCCAAGCAGGATTTCTAGGGGTGAGGGGATACAGAGACCCACGCCCCCAACTGCACACTTTCAAAAGGGCTTGTGTGAGCTCCAGCTCATGGTTCCGAGAGGCAGGAAGCCAGGATTTTCCATGCACATACCGCAAACGCCCCCATCACTGGAAGGCCCGCAGCTCTCTCTCCTTACCAGGGGGCTGGAGGACAGATGTAAGGTATTGTCGGCTGCAGACTCAGTCGGTGCAAGTGGGAGGGAGTTTGTTATGGACTGAAGCCACAATCTTAGAAAAGTCACCGGAGGTGATGAGAGAGGGATGGGAGAACTGAGAGTTTGAGTGACAAATTGCAGGACGACAGGTCCCCCCGTCACACACAGAAGCCCTCACCCTTCTCCTTGCTGCTGCCGGCAGGCTGGTTGCTCTGGTGACAGGATCAGCTTACTCAGTAAGGCCAAAGGGGAAAGACGTTTCTCTGTCTGGGCGAGCGTGGGGAGAGAACACCCATTCCTGCACCCAGGCACGGGGCACCGCCATGCTCACTGACTTCTGTAGAACCAAACAAATGGCAAAACCTTTCGCAGGTGGAGTGTAGGGCTCAAACCCTAAGGGACAATTCGCTCTAAGTGACATTATGGTGCTCTTTCTGGAACCCTCCTCAGGACACGGGGAGCAGATAGATGTCCAATGTGAATTCTGCTGGGTGTCTGAGCTTGTGCCAAGCAAAGCTCTGCCTTGTACTTTGCGAATAAATCAGCGGTGTGGACGGAGTGTGCAACAGTGAACTTGACTTTAGTTCATCGGAAAGTACGTGCACGCATGCAAGTTCCTAAAATTCCAGGGGCGAAGCTCTTCCATGCAATTCTTCTGAATTTTCCACAAATATCGCAGGCTACATCCAGCTCCACTGCAATGGATTTTCAGTAGAGACCTTCAGCCCCATGTGGCCTGGAGGTCTCCGAGCTGAGAAGACCTTGGGAGCTTCCAGAAGATGACAGTTCACAGCCGGACCAGTACATGAAGTCCCGGTGTGCTCAGGCAGGGAGCCCGGCCTGCTACGACAGGGACGGCGTGAGTGCCGGGCGCCTCTCCCCCAAGTGAGCACACACCAACCTAACAAAGAAGGGTCCAGAACTGCAAGAGCTAGTGGCTTCAAGCAGCACAAAAGACCCAGGTGGCTCCTGGGCACAGGTGTGGGGGGAGGAGGGACCTCAGGAGCTGAGATGGACACAGCTTCCCAGAGCTGGGGGCGGGGGGAGCACCCAAAGTCCAGAATGGACCCACGTGAGGCCGAGATGTGGCCCTGAGTGGGGTGAGGGGGCCGTTCTCAGACCCCGTTTCAGCAGCTCTGCCGTGAGCAGAGAGGACGGAAACCACAGGGGTGCAGAGATCCCAGAGGGACGCCCGGGGGCTGTGCCCGCCAAGCTGTGAGGATGGACATTTGGAGACAGCAGAGCAGAGAGCGCCTCTACCTTCACCATCACCCTGGGGACCCCAAGGTCAAAGGCCAGATCTGCTCACTTTCATCTAGAGGCAGTTTCGGACCCCAAGGTCAAAGGCCAGATCTGCTCACTTTCATCTAGAGGCAGTTTCGGACACCAGATCCTAAAATACAAGTTGGAAAGATGCCTCTGAAGGACTCTATGATGAAGGCTCCATAAGGATTTTTGTGTAGACGTGTGACTCATTGTGGCCAGGCCTCGGAGGGTCCGGAGCGAGGCAGACAGGGCAGCATCAGACCCCAATTGGTAGATTTGTTCCTTTTAAGCTGCAAGACCCTGCACAGGGACCCAGCCTCAGGGCTTCGAGGAAAGGCTGGGTCCTCTCCCGGCGCCATCCTAAGAGCTGCCAACACGAGCTTGGGGTGACAGGAAACACTAATGAATTTGTTTTCCTTTCTGGTTGTTTCATTTTATTTGAGTCACTAGGAGTGGAAGGCATCTCATTCTGTCCTACAGGTGTGGGGTGATCCAGACCTTCTGCAGCCTGGGCACTCCACGTTTGGGGACTGACATCAGGTCACCTGCTGACTTTCTGGCTGCCTAGCCCTGGGACGCAGGGTGTTGGGAGACTAATAAACTTGGAGACTGTTCCCCATTAGCCTAAGAGCCTCAAGGAAGCACCATGGGAAGGGAGGACGTCTGTCCCCGAGGAGAAGTATGGAAGGGCCGGGCGCTCCCTGCCACACAGAGACCCTCCTGGGGGCTGTCCGTGCCCACCTGTGTGCGTCGGCAGAGCTCTCCGTGGCCGGAGTGGAGCGAGGCTGCCCCTTCCAGTGTCTCAGGACAGCAGGGGCTAAGCAAGAAAGCAGAATGGGATTTGGGGCACAGGGTGGGCCTGGGGTTCTGTCCCCGTGCTGGTGTTGGGGAGGTCCTGCTCCTGCCGGGCAAGGGCCAAGCCCTGGCTGCACCAGCTGGGCGAGCCGCACGGAGCTGGGCAGCTGAGGTTCTGTGCCCCGGGGCAAGTGGGCAGCCGGGCCCATCTTACTCTTTTTATCTTACTTTTAAAAAAAAGTGGACTGAGTGTTTCCCCCTCATCGGTCAGTTATTCTAGTAAGTCATTTTACTGGCCTCTTCAGAGGTACGGAGCTACTCCTGTCCCATAGCTGACACTGTTTCTCACTCCTTCTCAAGAACAGCACTGAGCTCTTCTCCACAGTCCCCAGCCAGGGCGGTGTCACCTTGTGCTCAGGGGCACATGCCCAGAGCTGGCCGCCCGGGCCCAGCCCCCGGCCCTATTCCCCGTTTAGCTGAGAGTGGTCACCTCTTTAGCAGGGGGACAATAACGACCTTATCTCACGGATCTGTGAGGTGTTAATGAGTTAATATAGCAAGGAAGAGAGATCAGGGGCTGGTGGGGGCTGGGTTTGATTCTTTCCCAGGACTGGTCCAAGTTTAATTGATTGTTTTAGACATAATTGAGGCATGAGAAAGGACCCTGCATGATTTTGTTTGGGAAGCGTACTCTGCACCAGCGTCTGGAAGCATTTGGCTTATTTTGCAGCTAATGATGACTCTTGAGCACCCACTGAGTGCCAAGCCCAGGCCCTGGGAGGTGAGGACTCAGTGGCTCTGTGGTTTTACGGCCTGGTGGGAGGCTGAGGTCTGGAGTGGCGACTTAGCATTAGAAAGAACCCAGAGCCGAGACTCTCAGGTTCCCAGGCTCTTCGTCTTGGTCTCCATCTAGTGCTGACTTGAGACCCCCATGGCTTAGCAGGTCCCTCCTGCTTTTGACCTTGTCAAAGGAGAGGACAAGCCTTCGGAGCATCTCCAGGTACACACAGAGGAGTTTGGAATCCAATCCTATCGGAAAATGCTAGAATAAACGAAGTCTTTTGAATTTTGAGACTTTAGTCTTTAAAACACGAATGCGCGCTGGCAGTGAGTGAGGTGTGCAGGGGTTCCCGGGTGGGCTTGGCCACAGAATATTATCTTTACAGGATCATCTCCTAACTAGTTTCCAAAGAAATACTGTCACCGACAGTTCAGGACTTGTGCCCGAGGCTGAGTCAGTGAGAAAGAAGAACGAGGACAAGTGGTTTGAGGAAAAGGAAAGAGAAGTTTATTAATTCGCCGGCAAATGAGGAGGGCGGTAGACTAGTGTCTCAAAAGGCTGCCATTCTGCCTTTAAGCAGAAAAACAGCACTTTTTAAAGGAGGGGTTTGCGGCAGTTGGGCTCGGTGGTGTCACATGTTGTGGCTTCGAGCTAATGTTTCACTATAATTGGTGGCTCGAGTGGACTTTACCTCCTGTGATGATGATCCTATGACCCTCAGACAGTTCTGTTGAGTCATCTCTGTTTTCCAGATACCAGAAAACACACAGTAAAGGACATTTTTCTGCCCCTTTGGTTATTGGCCTTGGGGAAGGAATGCAGATTTTAATTCCCCAAAAGGGCTAAGATTTTAAAGAGACAACTCGTAAAACATTTCACTGCCCTTTTCCGGAAACTTTGCCTCTGTTACAACCCCTGGAAATGTTCCCCCAGATGCTCTTTAAGGCCCCAGAAGAAACAAAACCCCTGATCTGCTAATTGTACGTGACTGGGTGGCGACTCACACTCCAGAAAATACGTTTTAAAACCAATGAAGAAATATCAGCCTCCCGTCCCCATGGATGGCCAGGGAGGGCGAGACAAACCACCCCCATTCCCGTTCCCTTGGAAATGGGAAATGGTCCCCGCAAAGCCGTTACCCGGTACGAGCTGGCCGAGATCCGTCATCGGTGGCATTTCAGCCTTCCCGCCGGGCCTCTGCTTTCTGGTGTGAAAAATCAACCATCATTAATTGTCAGAGGCTGCGTTTCCCTCCTGCTCCCCCAAGCAAAAGACCAGGGCTGCTGCCTCCACTCCGTGGCAACAGTTGTCAAGAAGAAAGACAGCTCTCCCCGAACGTCCATTAGGCTGCTCCGGCACCGTGCGTTTCCCGAGCCACCGGGCAGCCGAGCGCCTCGGACCTCGCTGAGGAAATCTGCTCAGGGCTGCAGGGTGGGAGGAGGTCCTTCATGTGGGCAGGGGCCTGATCACGGAAACCGGGAAGCGCCTGTCCTGCCCTGGCACCTGCGGGCCTGTCTGGTTGTGTTGGAGGCGAGGAGCCGCCTACTCCTCCCTACGCCACCAAAGGTCACTAGGGCCCTCAAATGGGTCAGCAGGACACAGCGAGGGAACACAGCTCTTCCTTGTCCCCTTGGTGTCTAGGGCTGCCCTCCGGATGTCTAGGCGGCTCAGCTGCAAACGTCTTTCCAGGGAGAGCCGGGGGCAGGGCTCACTGCCAGTGCACTCTCCCCGTGGCAGAGTTTTCCTTGAGAAATATTGACTCTGCCACACCAGCCAACAGGGAAAACAGAAGGGCCCTAAAATCTAAGTGGGCAAAAGACACAAGCAGGAGGCAGTTTAGAAACACAAAACTATAACTAGGAAGCGGCTGAGTGGAAGAACCGTCCACCGGCCTTGACACTCAGAAACGCAAATGAAACAAGGAGACGTGGCGTGTGCACATGAGACGTGTGTGTCTAGCTACCGACACAGAAGTGCCCACGCACCTTCTAGCAACCAGTGAGCGAGATTATAAGCCTCGCCTGCTGCTAGCGGCTGTAGAAAACGGATTTTTGTGGGCAATATTTATCAGAGATTTTGTAAGCCTTGAAAAAAGAAAGGAATTGTTAACCTTTATCAGACACCAGGGCCAAATCCAAGTACTACAGACACATGGCCACGTGCACAGCTCACGACGGCCCCTCGGGGCAAGTATGCTGTTTGTCATCTCCGCCCCACCCTCTGAGCGGAGAGGCCAGTGGAGAAAGAAGAGGTCAAGTCCATGACCTGACGTGACGCAGCCCCAGCCCTGACGCCCCACCCCGGGCCCTGTGCATCTCACACGCATGCTCCACGCCCACGAGGGAGCCTAAACACACACGCACAGGGAGTTTCTGACACTGAGATGGTCACCGGTTTATTTATGAAGGTGAAGACTTGAAAACCACTCAGTGGAATATGGTAGCAGTCACAGCTAGGACTTTAGGTGACAGATGTCAACATGAACGCAGGCATTTGTCTCTAATCCGTACCAAACCCTGCTAAGAAGGAGAGCATGTGAAATTCTTTTTAGCGGCATGTGAGACCACAAAGACAATGGAGACAGGAAAGAGGACGGCAACATTATTTTGGATGTTGAGAAGCAGAAACACGGGAGTTTGCAGGCTCCGCTGACCCGAGAAAGCGAGTCCAGTCGGTAGCACAGAGAATACAGGACACTATATTCTGGTGCTGCGGAACTCCCGGGGCCAGGACTCGAACACCTAATGCCGGAGCAAACGTGCAAGTGCCGTGAGAGCAGGGGGATGGCTGGAAGTCAGCCTGGGGAGCGGTCGGACCACTCCCTCCCCAGACTCGCCTTCCCACGTCTGTGTGCGGAGGTACAGCCACCCCCCGCCTGGCAGGAGACCAGAGGTTTATTCCCTGGAGAGGCTAAATGAGAGTCACTGGAAAGTGACGATTAGATCAATGACCAAACTGAAAAACAAGATGGTTAAATGGAGCCCTCGGTTGGCTCTTGGGATCCTCAGACCTCTCCCTTCCAGGCAGGAGACCAGAGTTCTTTCCTGGGCTACTGACCAGCCCGAGAGAAAAGACCTAAAGGGACCGACAGCAGAGTCTTCACAGTGACATCCCACCACGAGACTGCAGTTGACAAGTGCTACCACTCACTCAGGGTTTCCAGTTAGCTTTTGAGGGCTCACCTACTAAATTTGAATACATTTTCAAGGATCACCAAAATATTTGAAGAAGGCTTTTATGTAGACAGAAGCCAAACAAGCAAACAGAACCCCAGGGAGGAAACAGTTAGGTAGGAAGATGAAAACCAAAGTGAAACAAGAAACATGTCAATAATATCCTCAAAGTTATAAGAGAAGATATTGCATCTATGAAACAAGAAAAGGATGCTATTAAGAAGGAACATCTAGAAAACAAAACAAAATAGTTCTTGGGCATTAAAAAGATAATGGCAAAAATTTGAAACTAGCAATGTCTAATTTCTAATTTGAAATTAGAATGTCTCCAGGACAAAGCTGAAGAAATCTCCCATATAGTAGCAAAATGGCGAAGAGATATGGAAAAGATAAGAACATCACAGAGGATCAGCCAAAAAGCACAGGAAGTTAGATAAAGAGAGAACAGACCCAGGGGAGGGGACTGAACCCTCCGAGGAGAGCAGAGGTAGTTGGTGACGATGTTGTGACTCTATGTGCCTCTTGTCCAAGCATGGCTTGTGTATTAGCTTGGGAAGCACTTACAGTGAACCTTCAGGTAGGCTTTCTGTTTATCCTATGTTACAAATGAGGACACTATGGCACAAAGCGGTGAGAAGACAGATTGCCCAGGTCACCCAGCCCGTAAGTGGTAGGGCTGGGATCTGAACCGGGCAGGCAGACTCCCACGTCTAAGCTCCTAACCACTCTACTAGACTTCCTCTCGGGAAAAGGGCTTCATAACATTTAGCAAATAACTCAAGATCTATTCTCAGACCCGATGGACACAAGTTTCCAAATTGAAAGGCTCCTTCGAGTGTCTGGCACGTGGATGAGAATGGTTCCTTCTAAGTCATAGAATCACAGCATTCTGGACCTTGAGAACGCAGGGACAATGCAGAGCTCCTCAATCTGGGAGAGAGAGGATAGAGAGGAGAAGAAAACAAATGGCCTACAAACCAAAAATTCGTATGACATCTGCCTTCTTAAGAGTAGTGCTGGAAACAGGGAGAAAATGGATCAGATCTCTGATGGCATGTTGTCAAGCCAGCGGTCTATACTCGGCAAAGTGGCCGAGCGTGAGCCTGGACTGACAACGAGTTTGGATGCAGCAGGTCCACGCACCTGTTCTCCGAAGCCAGCTGGAGTTCCGTTAACACGAGGGGGTCGACCAGAGAGAGGGAGGCAGGACATCAGGAACGGGGAGGAAAACAAGAGGAGTGGACCCCTAGGTGACGGGGAAGGAGGTTGGGGGATGGTAGTTTTGCACCAGGACAGAGCACAGCCGTCCGGATCAGAGTAGTTTGAAAGCCTGGGACGGTGTCTCCGAGGAGATGAAATTCACGGGACGTGTTTGAATGAACTGAGAAGGGACTCTTGCGAGAAAGAGTTTCTATGAGAATGCGGAAAAGGAGGCAGACAGAACAAACCAACCAAAACACCCAAGACAATGGACTCCACCGAGAAAAGCTGTTTAGGAGAAGATGATCTCACGGCCGGAGGTGTGAATTGGATGCACGTATGGGACCGTTCACTGTGCCGTGGTCACGATAACGTAAACACTGAATGCCGAGCTCACCAAAATGGTAATGTAGCTGTATCGTCACGGCGGGATTACAGGGGCGAGCATGTGCAGGGGGGAGGGATGAAAGGGCACTGAACATTTCCCATCCTAGTGGTAGGTCCGTAAATAGTGACTGAAGCTGAAACATCAACAGGTAGCAATATGTTATTTACAAACATAGAGGTAAATACCAGAAGAAACAGCTAAAAAATGGAAAGAATGGAAAGTGGGAACCTCTGGAGTTGGAAAACGAGCAGGAATTTGACCAGGGATTACTGATGCATAAGGCAGGTCTCACAGAATTAACTGACTCCATAGCCACGTGCCTAGATCACTTTGCAGGAAAGAGCTCAACAGAACAAAAGACACAGTGAGGAATATGAAGGTTACATAATAACAAGAAACATGAGCAGTCCGTTTCTCGAAGGAAACGCACCAGCCACGTACTAAAGGTGGTTGTTCAGACGGTGTGGCGTTTTAAATATTTTTTTCTTTTAACTATTCCCCACATTTGCTGTGATGTGATTATATTTCTTTTATAAAGGAAAGTGAAGGGGAAAGAGATGCCTCCATAAAGCCACGGTGGTTGCACCTCTAGCTTGCAGGCCGGGCGTGAACAAGTTCTGTGTCCCGCGTGGAGCTGGGACACCATCCGCTTTGTCATAATCAGAGAAATCTGATTGTCACGTGGCATCTGAGTGGTCAAAGCAGACCGAATACGGACGTCAGGAATGACAGACAGTCAGTGCTAGACCTGAGAAGGGCTGGCAAAGAAAAAAACACCATCCCCAAGAGCGGCAAGAGAGCGGCGTGGGGCTGCGTGTGCTGACGTGGTTGGCTGTGGCCACCGCCTCAGCTCCGCCGCACGACCTTGGGCCTGAGAAGCAGAGGGCGTGTGCGCCTCTCTCTTCTGTGGCTTCCGGATGCCTCTTCGCTGTGTCGGGGCGGCTCTCCCCTTTGCACCTGAGCCTGCACTTCTTCCACGGGGGCGGGGAGGGTAGGATCTGAGAAAGATGCCCATTTGTGGGGTTCAAGGGGCCCCGCTCATTTCTACAGTTGTGAAATCTTCTTCCCGCTGCGGTGTAATCATTTCTCTACCTCCCGGTTTCCCCGTCACAGTGTGAGCTTTTGGAGGCACCTGCAGGATGTTACCCACGGGGTAAATACTCGATAAAGGAGCAGACCAGATGGAGAGTTTCTCCAAGAAGCACATCCTGAGGAAGAGAGCACTCGAGGGCAGGCTGGGACCCGCTCATGTAGGCTGGCGAGGACCCCGACAAGCCTCTCCTTCCAGCTCTGTGCTCGGTGACGTCCCGCGGCAGCTTGGAATCAGCCCTGGTGGGAGGATTTACACCAGGGTAATCGGTGAGCAGGACGGACACACTCCCAGCTCCCTGGAGAGCTGGTGCGTAAACGTTTATCACCATGATGCTGCAGGTCTGCGCCCATATCCTCGTTAGCTTTGAGTGCTTTTTCTCGGAAGCAGTCCATAGTCTGGTGGGGCTGGTGACGGCCACAGTGCTGCCCCGAGGAGCTTGCCGGAGACTGGACTGGGCACTTACGGGGGCCTTTACTGCTGAGAGGACTTGGGGACCGGGGCTCTCTGCCTCCTCTGGCAATCCCGGCACTCACTCCAACCCTTTCCGAGACCCCAGTGGCAACCAGGGGTGAAGGGCAGGCGTGTGGGGTTCCCAGCTGCGGTGGAATTCCGTGGCAGGACTGAGCAGACCCTCACGGCAGACTTAGAATCTCTAGAGACTATGCTTAAGCATTGCGATATTTTACAATTTTTTTGTGTGTGTGCGCCTGGAAGGAAGCCGCGGCTCACAAGCCATCCATCTCTGCACTCCATCGCCTGGTTTAAAAGTCAAAAACGTGGTAAATGAGTCTTGGGTGGATCTGCCAACGTGGCATGATAAAGATTTATGCTTTGTGGAGGTTTCATCTCAGAATGCAAACGCCGTCTCTATGCATCCAGAGTGTGATTGCAGTGAGTAAGAAAGCAACATCAATGCACAGTGCTAGACTCTCTCTAGGCAAGACCAGGTCTCTGCGCCAGAAGTCGGAAGATTCCATGGGGGCCTCTGAGATCCCCAGCAGGGCCAGTCTAGGGGCTTTGTGAACCCCAGAGCCGACAGGGTGACTGGGTCTCCCAAAGATTTCTCCTTCCCGTTGACATGACGTCAAAAGTAGTCCTGCTTTGAGATGAGCTGTCATCTATTCATTTCATCCAACACTATTGGTCACCCCACTTTGCCTATGTATTGTGCTGGCTGCTTCCATAGCAACAATCTTATTTAACACATTGAACAGGTGCGTGAGGTGGATACCAGTACACCCTTCTCCAGAAAAGAAGACAGAGGCTTTGAGACCCAGAGGAGCCTGACTGACCTCCTTCCTCTCCCTCGACATCCTGGCAACCTCCCAAGGCAGCCTCTGGCACACACGTTTCCCTTCTGTAGCTCCAGGGCCTCCCTCCTGCCTGCCCCGGGGCCTTGGCACGTGCTGCTCTTTCCTTGGAAGGCCGCTCTTCTGTACAGCTTCACACACCTGGCTCTGGGCAGAGCACTTGTCCCCTCCAGGCCACACCCTGTTTGACATTCTTCATTGTAATTGCTTCCTGAGCCCGCCCTCCATGGCCCAGACCCTCCCTGACTCCTGCCCAACCCCCCTGCAAGGCAGCGCTAACGAGATGGTATGTGACTCCGGCCATTGCCACCGTTACTGCTATTTCACTTATGTGCGTTTTTTTCTTGTTATAATGTTGTCACCATAACAGGAGTCTCTAATTGTTAGGGCAACCGGGAGTCGTTTACGTTCTGGGAATACAAGTCCTCTACGCGGATAAATGCACTCTGATTCGCTTTGCTGTGTGTCAGCACAGGTTTTCCTCCTTAATCATGTCTCTGTAAAATCCTGGGAAACTGAATGTGTTTCCCCAAATCAAGTGGGTCCCTACATTCCATTTCCACTAACAGCCCTGATAACGTCCCTGCAATCTAATAAAATAGATTTTCCTCTGGTCGACGTTGCCAGCTCGGCAGTGGGAAGATTCTCTCCTGGGGCCTCCAAGTTCTGTGACATTGCCCTCCCCCTTCCCTGGGAACCTGCTGCTTCAGTGAAGTTGTTCAGGCCCCAACTTCTGGTTTTCCCAGATGATGCCCTTCAGAATTGATGGGTAAACACGAAAAAAAGGGAACTGTCCTAGAGTTCAAGAATAGAAAGACACACAACCATTAAACAAAGACTGAGTAACTAATAAACAATATAAGTTTATTTGACTCATGGTTCTAGAGGCTGGGCAGTCCAAGACAGACGGCTGAGTCTGGCGAGGGCCTTTGTGCTGTGTCGTAACATGGTGGCAGGTGTCACCTGCGAGGTAGCACTCATGATAGAGAGCAGGAGGGGGCTGAACCTGCTTCTAGAACAAACCCACCCCAACAATAATGAGCCCACTCCTGTAACAATGACATCAACCCATTCATGAAGGCAGAGCTCTCGTGACCTAGTCAGTTGCATTGGGGATGGAGCTTTCAACCCATGAACTTTGGGGGACACATTTAAACCACAGAAAAAGGAAAAATGGGGTACATGGCAGACATTTCGCAGAGGAAGGCATGCAAATGGCACGTAAGCACACATTGAGACACAGCATCATCAGTCACAAAGAAGACACAGATGAAAATCACAATGAAATAGTAAAACCATAAGGAAACATACAAAGAAAATTTGAGAAGCCTCAGAAATATCAAATGTCGGCCAGACTATGGAGCCAGCAGAACCGTGTTAGGTCGCTGGTGGAAAGGTAAAGTGGGACGAGCCCTCAGGAAATCTCTTGGGTCTCCCAAATTTAACACACACCCTGTGATCTAGCAGGTGCCTTTCTAGGTATTCATCCAAGAGAAATGACAGCCTGTATTTAAAAACCATAACCTGAACACAAATGTTCACAGCTAACTCATAATCTCTCCAGACTGGAAACAATGCAAATGCCGACCTAAAAGAAAAAGGACGAAGTTCAAGTTCAGGCAACAGAATACTGCTCAACAACAAGAGCAACAAACTGCTCATACATACAACCTAGACAAATCGCACAGGTGCTATGCTGAGCAAAGGGAGGATTTCAAAGGGTGCAAACTCTATGAGTTGCCGGTAGGGCAGGCAGGGTCCCCAGATACATTATTATATTATCATTATTTCTTAAGAATAATGTGTAAAACACCAAAGACCCCACCGATTCATAAGAGCAGGTCGTGTTTGTGCCTTCGCTGTAGACTCAATTACTGGCCCCATTCTCCACCCGTCTCTGCATCCTGTGCCTTGCGGCCTGGCCATTTCTCCTAATAAAAGCAGAGAATACTATTCTTTGTCTTTGGGCTTGTCACGTGAGTTCCTTCGGCTGGGGCAGTGTGAGCAGAGGTGACTTGTGCTCCTTTGGAGCCCAGGCCTTGGGAGGCCTTGGGAGGCCTTGGGTGCTTCTGCCACTTCAGTGAGAAGAGCTTCCCCCGGCAGCTGCTGTCCCTTCAGTCGGGGCCCCGGATGGACACACATGAAGTAGCCTGGGCCCTAGTACAGCTCGGAGCCAGGGCCGAGGGAATGACGCCAGAGCTCAGCCTAGATGACCTAGAATTGCACAAGGAACAAATACTCGCTGTTCGACACCTCTGAGATTTGGGGCACTGCTTGTTACTCAGCAAGAGCCGACTGATACATTCTCCACTCCATTCATACTACTTTGAATCTTCCCCCAAGTGATACTCTCTTGTCCACTCTTCCCCATTTATTATTAACATCCTCCTGCCCCAAACTGATCTGGCCCTATCCCATACTGCCAGGTCACCAGAATAGCTGCACACCGTCTATTCCTTACCAAGTGGAAGTAGCCAAGGCACTCTAGCCTGACACCCAGAACCCCATGGTGGCAGATCTCCAACAGCGTGGCTTGTTGTCCCTGTGCCCCCAGCCTTACGGCATCACTCCCTGTCTGCCACATGCACCTGCACACCCTTCTGCTCTCTCCACGCCCCCTGCCAGTGAGGCCACTGACCACTCCTGCCTCTCCTGCCGTGCTCAGCACAAGAGCCTCCTCCTCCATCCAGCCTTCCCTGATTTACTGCCAAGCCCCGCCTCTGGAAGTAACAATGACAGCACAATTGAGCCACGACAGCTGCTCGTGATCGAGCACCTACTGTGCATTGGCACAATTTACCAACCATTTAAATAAAATGTGAGTTTACTTTTTATGGAGGAGGAAACTGCATTTCAAAGGCACTTCCTTGCATACCCGTGTTCACTGTTTGTCAGAGCCGACAGGTGGAAGCAGCCCACCTGCCTGTCAGTGAGTGAAGGGAGGAACCTCCAGGACGAGCTCTGTGCAATGAGTCCACCGCAACAGGACAGATACTATAAGATTCCACTCATATTAGGGGCCTGGAATAGTCAAACCCATAGAAACAGAGAGTAGAATGGGGTTGTCAGGGGTTCTGGGCGCGGCGTGGGGAGTTAGTGTTTAATGGGGGCAGAGTTTCGGTTTGGGAAAATGAAAAAATTCTGGAGCGGGGTTGGTGGCGAACATCGCACAACAATGTGAACACACTTAATGCAGCTGAATTGTATTTAGAAATGGTCAAGATGGTAAATTTTATGTTAGTTATATTTGACCTCAATTTCTAAGAAGGCCTTTATGTTGCTAAGATCTCACAGTCAGGCACAGACCCGACCCCACCCAACTCCAAAGGCCTTGACTCTCCACGTCTTCCGTGAGAATTCCCGTCGCCGCTGCCGGAGCCCGGCTCCTGTGCGGTGAGGTCTGCCGCGGATCCGTCTTTGATTCCCGGAGGACCTCGGAGCATCTGCAGGGGAAAGGGCGGGAGGGAGGACCGAGGAAAGGAAGGCTCCCCGAGTGGTGTGCGCAGAGTGAGCTCTCCCGGGACCGCCGTGGAGAGAGGGGTCAGTGAATGGGGCCGCATTGGCTGAGAAGTCGGATGCTGGAAGGAGGAAGAGAGACCTGGGGTCCTGGGATTGAGGAGCAGAGCCCAGAGGGTTTTGTTGTGTTTTGCTTGGAAATAGTTCTGGGTTCAACTGAAACAATCGGCCCCTAAGTCTCGCTTCCCGGCGGTGACCAGAGGTGCTCTGTGGATGCCCTTCTTCCTGCAGCAGCGGGGACAGCCAAACCCCATGACCTGCCAGGACAGGGTGTTTAATGAGGCTGGCGCGGGAGACTCACAGGTGAGCAGTTCACGTGAAGAGCGAAAGCCCAGCGGCGGGAGGTGGGAGGGCAGCGGGTGCCGTGGCCCTCAGTGTTTGTTAGTTAAATTTAATAGCAGGGTCTCATTGACTGAGAGAGTCTTAATTACCAGGAAGAATGACCCTGCCTGTTAGCAGCAGAAAAATGATCAAAATGGAAACCACATAAACCTAAATTGTTTGCTTGTTCTTTTATAAATAAGATGAATTGGCTAAATGGGGTGGATAGGTTAGAACGCGTAAGTGGGGGGCTTCTTCCGACAATCGCCTTCTTAGCATTCCCGCCTCCCGCGCCGCCGGAGGTCTGACGGGAGCATCCATCAGAGAGCGTTATTGTTGTTGTGTTTTAACACGTCTCTTCTTCGAATTTCTCCACTCAGCGCTCTGTCTGCCGGGAGGTAGCAGGCCTGCAGGCCGTGGGAATTGCATGTTCTGAGGAGGTGGGTGCTGTAGGAGTCTCTCTGGGAAGACAGCACAGGTGCACATGCACATGCGTGCAAACATGCACACACATGCCTGCACACACACATGCGCACACATGTACACACGCACACACACAGACACACTCGTGCCCGCCCACCTCCTGCACTCGACTCAGCCGCGATGACAGATGCGTGGGTGGACACGACTCCGCTGGCTAAGCCACCTTGCTTTGCCTCTCCCAGTGGGGCAAGAAGAAGGAGAAGTCCTTTCACTGGCTGATTTCTTTCTGAAAGAAAGCCTGTTTTCTGCCATTAATGACTGAACACTTAATTGCCTTTGTTCCTGAATGAGCTCTTTGGTAGACAGGTTTCCCTTCCCAACTCTGTTTCCCTTCCCTGGCTCCACATGCGTGGCCGCCCTCCAGAGCTTTAAGGATTTTGACGTACAGTCAGGGGCAGGCCGGCTGCCCAGAGCCTCCTCTCGAGTTCACCGGCACATCCGGACCACAGGCGACTCTCCATGGCACCGAGCACCCCTCGATGTCCAGCGTGCTGTGGGCAGTGGCGACAGGCCAAGCACAGGCACATGGATGTGCTGGATCAGACAGCACGCGAGGTCGACCAGGGGGCTCCCCCACGCCCAGGACCTGGGAGTTCAGTTGTGTCCACGCTGCTGGCCCATGAGATTCCAGTTTCCCATGGTGGCCTGCACCCCAGAGCACCAGGCATTAGAGATGGAACTGGGCACCCCCTTTCCCACCCCAAATGCACAGGTTGAAGCCCTCACCCCAGAACCTAGGAATCTGGCTATATTGGAAAGTAGGGCCTTTAGAGAGGTGATTAAATTAAATCCAGGCCATCAGGGTGGCTCTAATCCAATGTGACTGCCAATGGACAAGAGCCCGAACTCTGTAAAATAATTCAAAGAGGTTCACTCTGAGCCAAATATGTGTGACCATGGCCCGGAGCCGCGCCCAAGAAGCCCTGAGCAATGGTCTTGCCGTGGCTGGGTTACATTTCAGGGAGACAGGAATTACATGTGAAGCCATAAGTCAGTACATGGAAGGTGTGCACTGGTTTGTTCTGAAAAGGTGGGACATCTCAAAACGAGGGATTACAGGTTACAGGTGGGTTTAAAGAGTCTTTGATTTGTAATTGGTTAAAGACATGAAGCTTTGTCTAAAGGCCTGGAATGTTTTAAGATAAGGAGGTCTGTTTTCAGAGACAAGTCGCCGGACATGGACTCAGACTCAAGCAATCTGTTAAGTAACAAGTAAATCAGGGACCTTCAGGTGTGGTTTAAGCTTTGCCTGGCAAGGCCTTAGGCCTGTTAATGACTCACAAAGGACATCTCCAAGAAGGGAGGGGACATGTCTGACCTCCCTTCTCAGGGTCAGCAACTCAGCTTTAGGGTATTTCTGGGGTCCCCTTGGCAAGGAGTAGGTATATTTAATCAGCTGGGGGGGGGGGCTTTAGATTTTATTTTAGTTCACATGACTAATGTCTTCATACAAAGGGAACATTTAGACCCGGACATGAGACAGAGCAGAGAAGGTGATATGAAGACACAGGGAGAACACAACCACCTGCACACCAAGGGGAGAGAACCCACCTGCCAACAGCTGCATCTTGGACTTCCAGGCTCTGGAACTGTGAGACAGTACAACCTGCTGTCTAAGCAGCCAGGCTGGGGGACTTGGTTACGGCGAGCTGACTCAGGCAGCGTGTGTCTTCTGGTCTCCAGGTTTGTGAACCAGAGCTTCTGGGTCCAGATGGGGGGTGCTGGTGGCTCCCACCTGGATTTGATCCTGCCAGGGCTTTCTGCTGTGGCCTTAACTTGCATTTTTAAGGTGCAGAAATGTTCTTGCCCTTAAATCAAAGCATTATATTTCAAAGGAGATTTAATAAAGCATGTTTTTGCAGCCTCATGGAAACATGTGCCATGCAAACAGTGAAGATCCTCGTCTGAAAGTAATTCTTTCCCAACTCTTTAGGCCACCAAGGGAATGACATCAAAAGATCGGCGGCGATTCCAAGCACATCGTTTGTCAAAGGGAGATGAAGCTCAGAGCTCCAGACTTTTGTGTCCTGCTCTAAATTTAGCTAATCACACCTCTGGGTTCTGTCGCTGTCCTGGACCTCTGTGGTCCCCAGTGGAAGGATTAGCAGCAGAGATAGCGATGGTGATAGCGTGCACTGCCTCAGACGGGTTTCAAAGGCCTCAGCCACCCTGACTTTGCCCACGCGTGTGACACCCAGCCAGGACGGCACAGAGGGGGGCACTCTCCCAGCTCACAGAAGCAGGACGGAGAGGCGTGGAGAGGCCATGCGTGAACACACGAGGAAAGCGGCCCGTGAGGTGCTACACTCCTCCCTCCAGGGCACGCCGAGGACACTGGGCAAGCCACCACCTGGCGGAGAAGTGGACCGTGTCCACTCCCTCGGTCTCAGGTGACTTGAGACACTGCCGAAGTATAGGCTCTTGACCTGCTGGAGCAGCTCGTGGGTGATACCCAGGACCTCCTGTGATCCTGTCCCGACGCCCTCCTCTGGGCTGGGACAATCGACCGCAGAGAGAGAAAATGGAGCTGCCCTGAGACCCCGAGTGCCCATTTCTTAGCTGAGTGAGGGGTCCACAGTGACTCACAGAATCTGCAGTAGTGTCGAGGGGAGAGGAAGGGGCTCCTGCTCCCGGATTTTCCTCCCTAGGGCGGAAGCTCCTCCGGAGCAGCATTCGGATGCAGTCTCTGAGGATGCATGTTGAAGGAGAAGCCGTGATGAGGGGTGCAGTGCTGTTTCTCTCCCTTTCCCTCCTTGAGGGCACACACCCTCTGCTCCCTACCGCTGCTGCTCCGTGTCACAGGGAGGGGCGCAGCCACATGGCCCGGGGGCGGGGCCACGCAGCCTGGGCTGGGCTGGCCCATGAGGCTCCACGTCCTGGGGTTGAGCACTCGGAGCCCACCTATCTTCAGGTGGACGGGACATTCTCCACCATCGGCTCGATCTGGATGTTGACATTGTTTCTTCATCTTTTCCCTTTGTATGGTCTCTCAGTTTACAACAGAGGCAGGGAGAGCTGTGATATTCAGTACCTCCCTCCCACCCGCCCCCGGGCATCCCAGCGTCTATTAGGCACAGGTAAATGTGGAATCCGAGTTACAACTCCAGATTGGTTTAACTCTCTGAGTGTTTACAATAATTGTGGCAAAAACCAGTTTTACAGTATCGAAATCTAAACCAAAGATTGGAACTCTCCGGGGGTGGGGGATGTGAGCTGAGGTCTCTGAGCCACAGCCCACACCTGTCTCCGCCCGGCATGCTGGGGACTCGCCCTGATGCCTGTGAGGTGAGGCGGGTGGAGACATCCCCTCCCTGCTCGCCGGGTCTTGGGAGAGGGTGTAGGTTGTGGTTCCTCCAGGGACCCCGCTGGCTCCCAGCTCCCGGCAGAGCTGTGCCAGGCCGAGCCCTGGGGGTCAGGGTGGCTCCCGTGGGTGTGCTCTGCAGAGGGTGTCTGTCCCACAGGCCTGCGCACTCCTTCTCTCGGGCTCGCCACTGGTGCTGGACACGTAAGGATCAACAAGGTCCTGTCTCCACCCTCGAGAAGCTCGGGGACTCGTGCAGGGAGAGAAAGCACGTGATAGCCACATGGCCACGACTCTGCAGCCGCCCAGAGGAGTTAAAGGGCCTCCCAAGGCCCAACCTGGCCTGGCCCTGCGTCTGTGTCAACGTCACCTCTCACCCCCTCCAGCCGCAGGGGCGTCCTCCTGCCGTTCAGAAGAGGTCGCTGTCCCCTGTGGCCCCCAGCTCCGGCCCTTCATCCTGTCTCAAAGGCCACGGGAGCAGTTTCCTGGGGCTGCCGTGGCAAAGAACCACAAACCAGGTGTCTCAAACAACAAGGATTTATTGCCTCACAGTCCTGGAGGCTGGAAGTCCAAGATCAAAGTGTCACAGGGCTGGTTTCTTCGGGGGCCTGTCTGCTTGGCTTGTAGACGCTGCGTCCTCCCTGTGTCCTCGCAGGGTCGTCCCTCTGTGTGTGTCTGTGCCCTGATCTCTTCTTATAAGGACAGCGGTCATGTTGGATCAGAGTCTACCCTAATGGCCTCCTTTGACCTTAATAACCTCTTTAAAGACCCTGTCTCCACCTGGTCACATGGGGGTTCAGAGCTTCGCCATGTGGATTTGCAGGGGACACATAACGCAGTTCGGGACAAGCCCCCCATCTGTGGGCGAGACAGCCCTTCCCCCTCTCACCCTGTCTCCCCGAGCTCACTTCCCTCCCCCCAGCCCTCCTGCTTGCTGCGGGCCGTCCACAGTCTGTCTCCCCGGCCCGGTCTGTAGGCTCCAAGCGGGCAGCGTTTCCGGCAGTTTTGTGTCCATGTTTCCCGGAGCCGGTGGGCAGGGCTGGCAGGCGGCTGGTGCTTAGGGACTGTGAGTGACACGCGGGGCCCTGCTGGGAGACAGGAGCGGAGCTGGCCGGGACGCTGGCTTTGGGAGGGGCGTGCTGAGCCCCGAGTCCCCCAGCGCCCAGCAGACTCGCCCAGCAGACTCGGGCAGGACGGTGCGTGAGCCTCCAGGCGGAGCCGATGGGCTGGCCGAGGACGGGGGCTGCCAGCAGGGCAGGGCTCTGGGGGCTTGGGAGCCACCCCCCTCCAAAGCTACAGCTGCTCCCTCTTAAGAGATTTCTTCTCAGTCTGAAACTAAAACTACTCCCAAAGGACACGATCAAGGAGCAGGCGTCCAGAGCTGAGATGTGGCAGTGAGGGACGGGCTTCGCTTGTTTTGGAGGGTCCAGGGCTCCAGCCCCATCCCCCTGCGGGCAGCAGACCCCAAATGTCATTGCCAGGCATGGTTCTGAGCCCTGGTCCAGAAGGCAGCACATTGCCAAACCACCAGCCCGGCCCCGCACGGCAGCTGCCCACGGCAATCTCTCTGCGGCACCTGCCTCTCACTGGCCACATCGACACTTGGTGAAGGCCTGGCCGGTGTCTTTGCAGCCGGGGGCTGGGGGGAACTGCTCCTGTCTGCTCCTGGCTCCCTCTGCCCCGGCCCACACAGGCTCCCCGCTCAGGCCCACATTCCCTGCAGACGCATCATTATTTCTGCAGCTCCTACCTCGTTTTGGAGGGGGGGACTTTCTGGGGTGTAATGAAAAGAAACAAGTGCAACAGGAGCCCAAAGGCCTGAGAGCAATGCTGCCGCATAGTACAGCACTTGCTAGCTATGAGATCCTGTGCAGTTCATGTCCCTGTGAGCCTCAGTTTTCTCATCTTTGAAATGGGGGTGCACTGCTACCAGTAGGTTAGCTGCGAGGTTTAAAATGGAAACATGTCAAAGCTGCCGGCCTCAGGAGGCACTCAGTAAGACAAAGCATTCCTTTGGTTGTTCATACCATTTGCGGAGAGGCAGCACCAAGTCACGGAGCTGAGCCGCAGGAGGGAATGTCAGAATCAGGGCAGCGATTGGGGTGGCTGATGCGGGCCCTATAGAGTGACACGGGGATTATTAGGTTAAGGTTGGCACTTGGTTATCCTAGACCACACATAACTGCTTCCAACTTTTCCCAATTTTAGAATCATTCCAAGGGCTGAGAGTGGGCCAGACATTTGGAACAAATTGTTAATAATAGGGGATTTATTAAAAACACACATGCAAAACGATAAAAAGCTATCTAACACGTATTTTATAGGTGACTGTACAGCCATTGATATAATTTGGAATGGAAATTTTCTTTTTTCTCCATTTCCTTTTAACTCTCCTATAGTATACAGGTTTTTATGTTTGTCTTTTCTCCTGTCTACTAGTTTTGTACTTACTTGTCCGCTTCTTTTCATCTTTTCTTTAGTGGTTACTTATTTTAAATTTTAACGTGTCTATTAGCAAAGCCTAATAATATCAAATGACATTTCTACCTGTCACCAGAAGTCAGAAGACTTATATCCAAACTTTCTCCATTCTCAACTTTGTCTTTTTGTTGACTAGTATTTCAGTATTTCAGTGTCATTTTGTTTTTAACTCTCTCAGTATTTTACATGTACATATATATGTGTGTGTGTGTGTATTATAGATATTATTTTGAGTCACCAATGTGTTCACAACATTTTTTATTTACACAGGTTTTCTTGGATTCTATTTCTTTCTTTGGGGTTTAATTTCCTACTTGTTGAAGTGTCTCCTTTATTATCTCTTTCAAAGAGGATTGCTGAACAGTGAATAGCAAATTCTTTCAGTCTGTGTCTGAAATTGTCTGAAAGGTCATTTAACTGAACATGGGATAATTTTTGGGTTAGGAATTATTTTTTTCATTGTTTATAACGTATCGTGTTGAATTTGTCATTTCATGCTGCTCATGAGATGATGACTTTTCATCTTATTGTTCTATTTTTTATCTCTTTCCTCCAGGAGAGTCTAAAATTTTCCCTTTGTCTATAAAGTTTGGAAGATTTCATAATTTTTTCTCAATCTATGAGTTTCAGTCATTTTATTTTATTGATTTTCCCCGGGACTGTTTGAGTTTCTGGGAACGGAGTGCTCATCCCTTTCTTCGCTTTGGGGAAATTGGCAGCCGTTTTTGTCTTCAAATGTGTTCTCTCCATAGATTTCATCTCTCCTTCTGGAATGCCTGTCAGATAGATGCCGAAGTTTCTCATCCCACCCTCCTCGCCTCTTAGCAGTTTTCCTACCGGCTCTCCAGGCTGCGTCTTGGCTGTGTCTTCCCATCGTCCTACTCAACGAGCCCGTCAGCGGAGCCCTGTCTACGGCACCCACTCCCAGGGGAGCACTCGGCCTGGGGCAAACCCGGCTGCTAAGACTTTTTGTTCACTTTCTGGGTCCCTCCTCCTCCCTCTGAGATCCCCTGCAAATTTTAAATTAATTATTTCAAAATCTCTGTCCCTTTTTCATTACCTCTACCTCGGGGGAGCTAATGTTACTGCTGTCGAGTCTGCTGGGCTTGGGCGTGCACCCCTTCTCACCAGGGGTGCTTCTGTGGTTCCTCCCTCTCCATCCGTTCTTGCTGCCGTCCTTACGAGCAGGGGCCTGGTTTCGATCGGGTGCCAATCAACTCTGGTAGAAATGCTCCTTCCCAGACTCTGTGCGGCTAGCTCTGGCCACGCGACCCGCACCCAGCCCAGGGCAAGCGAGGGCCGGGCTCTGGGCAGGGCCCTTCATCCTGCTGGGCGGAGTCCACCACACCCACCGTGGCTGCTGCCCGGGATCTTTGGTTGTGTGAGACCAATAACCCCCCGGCTTGCTCAAATCCAGGCAGAAATTTCTCAGGCCAGGGTG
This sequence comes from Cheirogaleus medius, assembly GCA_008086735.1. NCBI lineage: Eukaryota > Metazoa > Chordata > Mammalia > Primates > Cheirogaleidae > Cheirogaleus > Cheirogaleus medius. The sequence continues at coordinate 822,735 of VBSM01000529.1, forward strand.
CCTGCCACATCCAAGAGAGGATGTGAACGCCTCACTTCACTCGACCAGGTTTGGGGTTCTCATTTCTCCCTGGGGACACTATTCTCATCGACAGTCCGGGCCAGCAGCTCTTTCCCTGTTCCTTACCGTGCAAGCTGCAGGCTTCTACAGGGATCCCCCTACCCAGCCCCCGCAGCTCTGCTGGGGGTTCGGAGTCCCCCAGCCCTCAGCCCCGGTCCCAAGACTAAGACATCAGCCTAAACTCCCCCTCGCTTCCCTTTAGCCCCTTCTTCCTTTCCGACCTGCAGATTTTCCTTCTTTTTGACCCTGTCTGGTTTTTAGCAATTCCTCCATCATACCTGTGAGCAGGCAGCCTCCACGTCATTTCCATTCGCTGCCCTGGCCACCAGTCCCCGCAGTCAGGGTCTTTTATCGTCTAATGCAAGGTGGAGGTCAGTCCCCCAGAGGGTGCACAGGTGCCCACGACTAGCACAGGCAGGGCTAGCGCCATGGGCATCCCCAGAGGCACCCTGGGCTGAGAGTCCGTGTTAAAACAAGAATGTTTGTTAGCATGGACAGATACGCATTTTACATTATCTTTTGAAAAGGTAGACAACAAAAATATCACATGTGGTTATGACACCTTTTGAGGTATGTACATGTGCAGGTACTCGTACGTACAAATATAATGTACACATGGAGAAAGGTCTGGAACGGCTTCTCCCCACATGGGTTTTATGATCCTGTGCGTCTTAGTCTGTTCAGGCTACTATAACAGAGCACCATCAGCAACAAAGATCTACTCACAGCTCTGGAGGCTGGAACGTCCGAGACCAGGGCACCGGCAGATCTGGTGTCTGCTGAGAGCCGGGTTTCTGGTTCACAGACAGCGCCTGCCGTGTGCTCACATGTGAAGGGAAGAGGGTCTCTCCCGGGCCTCCTTTAAAAGAGCACTAATCCCACTTGTGAGGGCTGCACCCCACCACCTAACCTCCTCCCAAAGGCCCCTCCTGCTAACACCATCACCTTGGAGTTTAGAACGTCAACACGTGGGTCTTGGAGAGACACAAACATTCAGAGCATAGCTGCGTGTGACTTTGCTCATTTCATTTATGCAAATGTAGTTGCTGAAATTTTATTATAAACACTTATTTGTTTTGAAACATAACAGACAGAGCTGTTACCTTGGTAAGCTGGAACCAAACTCCCTTCCTAAACCAACACAAGTAAGTTTGCTCAACATGCAGGGGCTACTCTCAGAGCAGGTCGTGAATCCATTCTCGCAACCCCACCATCCCAGAGAAGGTCGCCGGCCCTCTCCATCTGGAAGCTTCTATTTAGTCCTTTACGAATCCCACAGGCCCAGCCAGGTGCCAGCTCCCTGCAGCAGACCTGGCACTCCCCTCCTCCCAGGGGGCCTAGGTGGCTCGTGAAGATCTATCACAGGAGCAAACACTTCAGAGAAGCTGGTATGTTCTCTGCAGAAAATTCCCGAAGACCAGGTCTCCCCTGTGCGCGGGCCCAGCCTGCACCTTTCTTCTGAGTCCCTCCAGGGGAGGGTTTTGCAGGATTTCTTCTGGACACTGTCGCTGGGCTGCAGTGTCCTGGGGGCAGACACTCTCTAATCAGGTACGGGGCGCAGGGCTTGGTTCCCATCCTGTGAGCTGGAAGGCTGCAGGGCCTCACGTCGGGGACTTGTCCATGCACCAGCGGCTGTTGCACACCGGCTCGTTCTTGCTCACCTGCTCTTGTGGGCTCCGAATTCATCTTTGTGTGTTGATACCCTGAGCCTCCAGCCCCCGCCACGTGCCCCAGATGGTGATTACAGGCCCAGCGCTGGCCAATTTAGATTCAGGACACTGACCCGGCGCCACGGCGTGGCCTATTATGACTATAAATGATCTGTTTGACCATCGAGAAGGGTCCTCAAAGGACTAATTCTGCTTTTGTTAATGAGGACCCTTTTTATTTCCTGATACTGCTTTTCTTGATCTATGACAGATTTATGATTCATGGAGGATTTTAATATTAATGTTAGCCTGATGGAAGATAAATCGGACACAGAATTTATTGGCCTAGGAAAGAATTAGATGTTCCCTCCCACGACTATGAAAACGTCAGTTGGAATTCATTCGCGGGACACCCTGCGCCGAGTCTCAGAGAGTCCGCCGGAAGCAGGCCTGGCCCCTGGGAATGAAGTCTGCACCCATGGGAGAGAGTCACGTGAGGACGCCCACAGGGACTCGAGGCTCAGAAAGGGACGGGAGCGGGGGGCTTCCAGGGGGAGCCGGCTAAGTCTGCACCTGTCGCAGCAACCTCCGCTCCTGTTGGCTTTTATCGGACCCGTAAATAACACCGTGCAGCTCCAATGGCCGGGCCGCGTCCAGGAGTGCAGGCGCGGATTCAGAATGGAATCAACTTGATGGATGCCCTTGGCGTCCCCTGCCGGCAACGGGGAGCCGTGCGGGAGTCTGCCAGGCCATTTCCTCCTTGCACACTATTTTCTCCCAGTGGGTTCTATATTTCAGTCAAAGTTTCTGTAGCTGAACACTGAGATGCGGAGCTAGGCTGCCATCTGGACTTCCCGATTTAAACACCAACACGGAATATAAGTGACACGCTCAGCGAGTGCATACTACATGTCAGGACAGGTTCTAAAGAGCGCCCTACATCATCTCTCCCGATCCTCGAAAGGGCACTACGCATGGGGACATTATTTCTGACCTCACCGTGCTGATGCGGACACCAGGCTCCCTCCCAGACGCTAAGAAAGGGACCCGAGTTTACTTACTGAGCAAGTGAGGGGCAGGGCTTGGCTTCAAGCTGTCTCGCTGCAAAGGTCAACATCGTAACCACCATCCCTCTTTCCGCATGCCTGGCTCCGAGCGCAAGCCGACCCACTCCCGTGCACTCTGCACCTGGATCCTGTTCTGTGGGATTCTGCAGGAAATCACCCTGCAAGCACTGACTGCCCGGCTCCCGGATCCCCGGGAACAAACGTCGTCAGGACTCTGAACCCCACGGACAGAACCATCTGCCCAGCCCCGTGAAAGCCACCAGCCGTTAACGCGAGACTGTCTCTTTGTCCCAGCGGCTGCCTTCGGTGACAACCCGGTTCTCCAGGGCCGTGTCTCTGGGGTGGTGGATTGAGGACTTTCCCGTGCTCTGCAACAGCACAGCTCGGCCACCGCCGTCCCTTCCGCAGAACGCACACCCCATGTGGAAATGGCCATGGACCCCAGCCTAAGGAAAGCCCTTCTGCTGGTTTTGTGTCCACAGCTCGCTCTTTCTTCCTTCGTTCTGGACTGTTCTATTTCCGCCTACACTGGGTGTACCGCGATGCAATTCTGATGCCAACCACCCGACAGTCAGGTCAGACCTTGCGGGATGAGCACTCTGTCCCCCCCCGCCGAGACTCCCCCACTCGGATGCCAGCCCCGTGTGGAGTCCCCGGGCCACCGCACTCCTGACGGAATGGCATAAAATCAGAGATTTCTGTGATGCCTCTTCGCAGAAATCTCTGCGTGATAATTCGCGAGAATGACCCACAGAATTCAGGAAAGCTCTAGACTGCGGTGTTGTTGTAAAGGACACACACAGGGACAGCAAAGTGCAGGGAGCCACAGGGTGAGGCTGAGACCCAGGGCTTCGCATCCTCTCCCCCGGGGGGTCCCGTGTGTCACCCGCCTGACACATCAGCGTGGAGCCAGGAAGTGGCGCGGGTCTCCTGTCTGGAGGCTCCATGGAGTTTCATCCCGTAGGTGAGATTAATCGTTGGATACGGGACCACACTTGTTCTCCAGCACTCCTCCTCCCCGGAGGTCCCATGGGTGGGCTTTCCGCTGCCCAGCCCCCAGCCCAAGCTCTCTAGAGGCCCAGGAGAGCCACCTCATTAGCATAACAGACGCTCCCACCATGAGGACACCCCAAGGGCTTTGAAGCTCAGTGCCAGGAGCTGGGGCAAACACCAGATATGTTTGTTTACTATACCTCAAAGTCCTTGCTCAGACAGTCAGCTGTCCCCACTCTGTGTCCCGGCCTCAGGATGGAGACGGCATGACCCACGCCAGCCACGTTCCCTGCAGGGGAGCCGGGATCGCCCCTGCTCCCTGGGCCCGCGGGTTCCAGCCCTGTCAAAGGATCCTGAGCACGTGCCGGGTCAAAGATCCGGGGCTGGAACAAGTGAAGAGAGAGCGTGGCGGGAGCTGCGGTTATAGTCGCTTTGTTCTCATTTTTCTCTGGCGAGGAGGTGGAGGAGGTCAGGCTTATGGAATGTATTTTGCATTTTTAAGCCGTCGCCAGAGGAGCACAGAGGGCGAATCAAAGAATATTAACTATTCACGACCAACCGACGCCCGGGACGCGGTGGGTGTCGCCCTCCTGCACAATCACAGGCGCTGGGAACGCGGAAGGCCGGTCGGCCCTCCCGTCCTTTTGATTCTGTTTTCCTCCTTGTTGACTTTTTGACTCACTGTGCTTAAATAAATTCTCCTTACAGGGGACGAAAGGGCATTCGCGGGTGCAGGCTCCCGCTCGTGTTAAATCAAGCGAGGAGAAGGCATGAGCAGGCGAAGAAGAGACAGAGATACCCTGATGCGCTCAGCTCGGCTGGACCCAGAAAGTCCCTCCCGCCGCCCGACTCTGCCAGGAGCTTCGTCTGTGGCAGGGCCCTGGTGGCCGAGCTCCCCCAGCTCCGGGACGGCCATGAGTGCCGCAGTGCTGGTCGGGGTTCCAGCAGGGCCCAGCGAGGTGGACGCAGGGGCCGTGCGTCTGCTTCGGCGAGTTCCCCAGCTTGGGCTGCTGTCCCCTGTGACCCGTCCCACATACGGGGGGCTCAAACGGCAGATGCCCAGTTCCCACAGTGCCAGGGGCTGGAAGTGCAGGAGCAAGGTGTGGGGCAAGGCACCTGCTTCCCAGCTCGCAGGTGACCAGCTGCCTTCCCTGTGTGTCCTCACCTGGCCTCTCCTTGGCATGTCAGTGGCGGCTGGGGGGTGGGGACACCTCCCTGATGTCTCTTCTCATAAGGACACTAATCCTATAGAACCAGGGCCCCACCTCTGCAGCCTCATTTAGCCTTTATTACTTCTTTACTCACCACGCCAGGGTTGGGGCTTCGACGTAAGAATCTCCAGGGTCGCATGAATCCATAGCGCTGGGGTTCACGAGTGGGGTCTTGGAAAATGCTTTAGAAACTCTTTTTCGACGTCCCACTGCTATTTCCTTCATGTCGTTCCCTTTCTTCCTGCCCAGCTCCAGACTCTCGCAGAACTTTTAGACTTTAAAGGAGAGCTTGGGCAGGGTGCAGGGGCTCATGCCTGTGGGCTCATGCACTCTGGGAGGCTGAGGCAGGAGGATTGCTTGAGCCCAGGAGTTTGAGGTTGCTGTGAGCTAGGCTGATGCCACGGCACTCTAGCCCAGGTGACAGAGCAAGAATCTGTTTCAAAAAAGAATAAATAAAGGAAAGTTGCAGGTTTCAGGGGTGGCCCATGAAGGGTGTTAACAGGCAAACAAGAAAACCTCTCTACGAGCGGGAAGGCAGGCGAGCTCGCAGCCAGCGCAAGTCTGGGCAGGGGTGGGTGGGGGCGTCTCCATCCTTCCTCCTCACCTCCCTGGCAGGGACACGTGACGACCACCCGCACCCCATGTCCACAAGCTCCTACGGGAGACCACCCCAAAGTGGCCAGCGCCGTCCTCCCCGCAGGCTCCGGTGCCCGTGTGCACGCGTGGCGGGCCGTGTGCTGAGCTCCGAGAAGCGTCCTTCCACCTAGCCGTGCATTCCTCCCTCTTTACCCCACGGGGCTGCTTGGGCATGTGATTTACAGAGCCTTTCCTGTTTTTCAAAGGAGCAAAAAAATCTGCCACATGCTTTTGCTACACAAAATACACAAGAAGCTTCTAAGGGTTTTTAAGCACCCAGAACATAAAAGGGAAATTGCTCTGATAGAAGCTCAGCGGCGGATGCGACCAATAACACATATAATATTGCATTCTGGGAGCGCCGGCGCCTCCGCGGGCTAGCTCATCAACAGGCACAACTTAAACACGACACTTTGTTATTAAATGAAAGCCCCTTGCAGCAGGGACCACGAGGGCTTGCCGGGTCAGTCGTTTGGGTCTGAAATCTCCTTTAATATGAATTTCCAGAGGATATTACAAAAGGACCTACATGGGCAATAAAACACATCGTGGGTAGCTGCTAAATATGCATTTCTGCAACGGGCCTCTTTAAATGTCCATGAATACATATGCATGAGGCGCAGATAAGCTCCTGCTCTTCACTCCGGGAAGCGACTTCTGGGAGGCGCCGCGACGAGCCTTCTCCTGCTCACCGGGAGCCGGCGGCCCGACCGGGGACAGCGCCGGCGTTTTCCAGGGAACAAGCAGCCCTTGTCTCGCAGGCTGGAGGCCCCAGTGTCGGGTGGAAACGGCAGACGGACCCTTTGGCATTCTGGAAGGGCCCGGCCCGGGGCCCTGGTGAGGGCACACCCGCCTTTCTGCGTCACCCCACGGCCTGGTGACCGGGTTTGTTTCTGATACCCGTCTTCTGCGAGCACAGGCTCCAGAAACAGGCCCACCTGCCCTTTTACCATGGCCACCCCCTCCCAGGACACGGCACTCAGCACCCCATGGGTGCCCTCCTGGCCTTTTAAGGGACGACGGTGACACAGGACCACAAACTGGGTGGCTTAAAACAGCAGGCATGTGCCCTCCCCCAGTCTGGAGGGCAGAGGTCCGGAGTCAAGGCCTGGGCAGGGCGGGTTCCCTCCACAGGCTCTGATGAGGCCCCGTTGTTCCAGGCCTCCCTCCGGCTCCGGGCGTTGCCGACAGTCCTCAGGGGTCCTGGCGTGTACCTACGTCTCCCCAGTCTCTGCCTCTGTCCTCACACGGCCTCTTCGCTGCGTGCTTCTGATTTCTGTTTTTATAATGACGCTAGTCATACCTCACATTGGATTAGGCCCAGCCCACTCCAGTAGGGCCTCATTTTAACTGATCACATCTGCAGTGACCCTGTGTCCCAACAAGGCCACATTCTGAGTACCAGGGATTAGGACTGCAACATACCTTTTGGGGGGACTCAATGCAACCCATAGCTGAAGCTTTTCCCTTTAGAAGCTAAAGACGTTGTAACTGTGTTTGCAGGACCCGAAATCTATCTATTCATCCATTTGCTCAACTTGCCCGCAGTGGTCAAGCACCTACCAGGCACCGTGCTGAGCTCTGGGGCTTCAGTGGGGAAGTAAACCCAGGGCTGCTTCTGCTGGGGACCAACGGAGGGGGCATGGGGGCACCTAATGGGCAGGACCTGGGGGCCACAGGAGGGAAATTCATCTTTGTCCCAAGAACAAAGGAAAATGCTGCCAGTCGCAGCGGGTCGTGCGTGCAATCAGATTTGGGTGGAAACAGGTGGACGGGGCGGCGGACGGAGAAGGCTGCCCTGAGAGGAGCATTGAGGCCGGCACCTCCGTGACGAGGCTGTTACAAAGTTCCTGGTGGAAGGGAACGGTGGCTTGCACCAAGGAGCGAGGTGGCCCAGCTGGAGAGTAGGAAGTGGAACCGAGAGATCCCTGATGCAGCTGAGACGAGACCGCGTTCCAGGAGACCCAGCGAGCACAGGTGCTTGCAAACACTCGGCGCTCGGCCACTGCCGCTATTAGCAGAGGAGAGGACAGCGGTCAGGCGACACCAAGCCAGGGCAATGCGGCTTTCATGGAGTCCCGCCAACCCTTGGAAGTCCGCAGCAAGATAAATTAAAAAGGATCATCGATGTTTCACTGTCAAATCGGCAAAAATAAACAAACAGAGAAGGAAAATAATACTCAGTGCCTTGGAGGCTGGGATGAAATACTCCCACCGTGCTCAGCTCCCAGGGACATAAATTGCTGAGACCTTTGGAGGAGGCAAGGCTGGGGGAGACTTTCTCCCCTCATGACTCCGCTGGAGAATTTATCCTGAGGCGACTGCATACCTGTGCAGAGACCTGCGCAGGGTGGTATCCTGTAGAGAACAAACGGACGGTGAATCACCCGTCTCTCCAACGATAGAGGAGCAGGTAAAAAAATTAGTGGCCGTGCACATGGTAGAAGGTGACGCAGTCATTTAAATTGTGGTTTAAAAACTAACCAATGGGAAAGTGGCTACGATATTAAATGAAAATGCTAGATGTCAAATTATGCTTTAGTACGTCTCTAAGTTGTGGAAAAATAGATACAATATGTTATTAAGTGGGAAATGCTGACTCCAAGATTATGGTACGATCCCCCTGAAAAGGAGGTTCGTCTGTATTTGTGAATGCGTGAGAGTTATTCGGGAATGCATATATTTAGAAAATTGAGGGCTGGGCGAGGTGGCTCACGCCTGTAATCCTAGCGCTCTGGGAGGCCGAGGTGGGTGGATCACTCAAGGTCAGGAGTTCGAAACCAGCCTGAGCAAGGTCGAGACCTCATCTCTACTAAAAATAGAAAGAAATTAATTGGCCAACTAAAAATATATAGAAAAAATTATCCAGGCATGGTGGTGCATGCCTGTAGTCCCAGCTACTCGGGAGGCTGAGACAGAAGGATCGCTTGAGCCCAGGAGTTTGAGGTTGCTGTGAGCGAGGCTGATGCCACAGCATTCTAGCCCAGGCAACAGAGTGAGACTCTGTCTCAAAAAAAAAAAAAAAGAGAAAGAAAACCAGTGATTATTTGTTTGATGGGGTCAGAGGTAATATTAAATATTTTTCTTCTGTATTTTTATATTAAAAAAACACATTTGCAACATGTGCTCATTGTAGAAACTGGGGCAATTCCGAAAGACACGTATTATTTCAAAGCATTCTAATGTCACGTAGATCTTTGGGCATCTTCTTTCTTAGGCTGCTCTGCTGAGTCTTATTGCTTAATTTTTCCCCTGGGAGGCAGCTTCGCCACTTGCATTCCGGGAGGGAGCCAGGTGTCCTCCAGGGATGAAGCTGGCTGCTGTGAGTCCTCCGTCCCCCGAGGCTCTCAGCGGACACTCCCGAGATGGCTCCTGGCTCCAGCCGCCTCTTGCCTTTGCACTCTGGAGTCACTGCGGCCTAGGCTGGCACCTGCCCAGGGCGCAGACACGAATGAGCAGAAAATTCAGGAATGAAGAATGAGAACCAGAAAGGTGCAGTGTGTGTGTGTGTGCATGTGCTTGTGTGTGTAAGTGTGTTTGTGTATTTGTGTGTGCATGTGCATGTGCTTGTGTGTGTGCTTGTATATCCGTGTGTGTTTGTGTGCATGTGCTTGTGTGTGTGAATGTGTTTGTGTATTCGTGTGTGTGCATGTGCTTGTGCTTGTGTGTGTGTTTGTGCATTTGTGTGTGTTTGTGTGTTTGCACATGTGCTTGTGTGTGTGAGTGTGTTTGTGTATCTCTGTGTGTTTGTGTGCATGTGTGAGTATGTGAGTGTGTTTGTGTATTCGTGTGTATGCATGTGCTTGTGCTTGTGTGTGTGAGTGTGTTTGTGCATTTGTGTGTGTTTGTGTGTGTGCACATGTGCGTATGCGTGTGAGGGACTGGGGTATGGGCCAGGCTCTGAGCCCAGGCTGGTGCCTCTGGGTACAAGGAAGGTAACTGTGTCTCCAGGGACCATCAATCTGGACATTTTCACCGGCACTTAATCTCCCTTAGAGCAAGGCAAATATTTTAGCATTCTTTTAAATATATTTTTTAAAGGTCTGGTTTTAAAGCCTAGAAGCTCTGGAAACCTGAGCTCAGGGTGAAATTCTCTCTGCAAGCAGGCCTGAGCCAGTGCAAATGACATGAATTATACTCACCATTACCTCAAGATGCACGGCTCCCAGTTGGCATAAAATTGCCCATTTCCTGCGGTGATATAAGGGGCCTTATTCTCGACGCTTGGTCGATGTCAGGAGCTACTATTTCGTGCCTGACACATTGGTCATTTTAATCACCCCAGCCTCAGTATCTGGGCCAAGCCCCACTCCTCTTTGGCCATATTTCTGACTCCATCTGCAGTTTTTACCACCTGGGTTCTTTGGATGGGCTCATATTATCCTGAAAGGTCCCTCCAGGGCATGTCAAGGGAGTGGAGCAAACCTTATAAGCAGACGGAATAAATAACGGTGCCAGTAAGGGCAGTGGCAGGGCCTGGGCAGATGTAATTGGGAGAGGAGCAACGGCGTCAAGGGACCTCCCGTGTGTACACGTGTGTATGTGTGCCTGTGTGTGCCTGTATGCCTGTGTGTTCCTGTGTGTGTGCATGTGTGAATGTGTGCCCGTGCATGCATGTGCGTGTGTGCATGTGCACATGTGCCTGCATGTGTGTATGTGTGCCTGTGTGTGCCTGTATGCCTGTGTGTTCCTGTGCGTGTGTGTGTGCATGTGTGAATGTGTGCCCATGCATGCATGTGCGTGTGTGCATGTGCACATGTGCCTGCATGTGTGCATGTGTGTATGTGTGCCTTGTGCACACATGCAAGTTTGCCCATGTGCATGTGTATGTATACACATGTGTCTGTGTGCATGTGTGTACATGTATGCATGTGTGTGCATGTATGCGAGTGTGCGCCTATGTGCATGTGTATGTGAATATACATTTGTGCGTGTGTGCCTGCATGTGCATGCGTGTGTGTGCCTCCCACCCACCGACCCAGCACACACAGAGCCAGCTGCCCCCATTTCCAGGGCTGGTTCATACAGCGGAATTCAGTTCATGCGTGTTTCCACCCACAGCTGGAGGGGCGAACTCAGCTCCCCTCCGGCCCGTTCCACAGTTGGTTCTGCTGTACTAGCCAGTTTTGCAAACTCGAATCTGTTCCAACATGGTTGATGTATTAGGGGAAAATCTGAGCATGATGCAATTCCAAACTTCACCTTTGTTTATGTGTGATTATGTCTGAAGCAGCAGAGGACTGCAGAGAAAGTGGGTGAATGTAGGCGGATGTAGAAACCTGCACCCAGCTGGCCAGAGGGGCTTAGGAACACGCTAAACTGCATGCTTGCACACCCTCAGGCACATACCGCCACCGCAGGGCCGGCGTGGGCTGTGAGCCATGCAGGACACATCTGGGGCTAGAGCTCTCCCTCTGCCTTCAATCATCTCCTTTCTGCCCCTCACAGTCACTCACAAGTTCCAGTCCTGCCCACACCCATGTGCACAAGCCAAGTCCGGGCTTTTCCATGGAGAGGCACCGTGTTTACTGTAGGGCTGTGCATTCCACAGCCACTCACCACAGGGACGCGGTGCTGCACGCGGATCAGGCTCCTGTCTGTGGGTGTGTGTGCTGCCATCAAGGTGCCTGAGCGCCTCGCAGCCCTGTGCTTTATGGTGCAGTTTCGCACACGGCAGTGACTTTCAGAAATACATACAGTGACTTATAGCAGAGCTGACCGTACGTTTATAATTCTTTGACCCAGGAGAAGTTACAGGCAAAATTGGAATTCATTGTGGTCATTTTATTCCCCAAGAAGATTTGGGGATGGTGTTCCAGAGAGACAGGTGGAAGAGAATGGCCAGGCTGTCTCCAGAGGACAGAGAGAAGTGGCTTGCAGCCAAGGAGTGGCAGCTTGCACGTGGGGGCTGAATGAGGCCCCAAGGGTGTCCATGTGTGGTTTCCCCAGATGTGTGAGTGTTACCTTGCATGACACAAGGGATTTTGCAGATGTGGTTCAGTTAGAGATTTGAGATTGTCCTGGATTACCTGGATGGGTCCTGACTGTAATCAGGAGGGACCTTAAAATTGGGAGCCAGAGGGCGATTTGGCCACGGAGGGAGGCGGCCGCTGCAGACTGCATCTCCGCGCCACGCTGCTGATGTTGCAGATGGAGGAAGGGGCCACGAGCTCTGGAATCTAGAGACGGCAAGAAAATGGATTTCCTCCAGAACGTTGGAGGGAGCATGGCCCTGCTGACACCTTAATTTTGGTCCTGTAAAACTGATTTTGGACTTAAGACCTCCAAAACCATAGGAGAATAAATGTGTGTTGTTTCAAGCCACCAAGTTTGGGGTAATCTGTTATGGAAGCCACAGGAGACTAATGGGCTTGTTTTGATAAAGTGCAGTGGGTGGAAACACAGGGCCTAGAGGCGGCGGAGCCTCTGCGGCCGGATCGGTTCGCTTGGTTCTCTGCTGCCCGGATAGAGGGTGGCAGAACCGCACTGGCAGGAGACGTGACTGCTCCCCGTCAGTCCGAGCTCTCCAAGTTGCCTGAAGAATTCCAGGAAGAGGCAGCCAGGGGAGGCAGCAACATATTTGGCTTTTTCACTTCTCTGAGAAGTGACCGATCTCCTCTCTTCTCAGCGCCCCTCACCCTGTCCCTGTTCCTCATGCAGCAGATTTGCGGGATGAAAGCCTTCCTGGAGCCGCCCCAGCCAGGGGTATGTGTCTTCCCCACGGTCCCCTGGCGGGCAGCATCCAGACAGCACCTAGAAAGCCTCCCGGGTCCTTCGCTGGCTTTCCCCACCCAGGCATGCCCACCGCTTCTCTGTAACCACCTCTGTAGCCTTCTCTCCCAGAGCCACCCAGAAAGGCATCTTAGGGACGTGGTTTGCAGGAGAAACCTTCTCCACGATGAAGCCTTATGGTATTGGGCTGTGTTTATCCAGCGTTCATCTTCCAAAAGCCATTAATCCACCGCGCCAGTCTCGGAGGAGGACAGACGGCAAGCCAGCTCCGGTTTCTGTTAACAACAACATCCCTGCCGCCTGGGCACTTCCTGGGCCTGCAGCTGCGGCTACATTCCCACTGTGTGCAATTTGGAGGATGCGGACATGGGGACGGGTCTCGTGCCCTTGAGCTCTGCCCCAGAAAGTTTGGGACACTGGGTTCACTTGTTTCCCAGATGGGCTTAGAGCTGCGGGGTGTGGGAGCAGGGATGAGGTCTGGCCAGGGCAGGCAGCGGGGGATGGTAGCCTGGCGATGCCAGGCCTTCGCCGTCATCTGATCGGACTGGGTAGGGTGTCAGGTTCCGGGAAGAGCACGTTGCCCTGACTGATCAACTCCATTAACAGATTAATTCGTCAATTACTCTTTCCCCTCGCTGATGCCAGGCACCATCTGCAGAGGTAAACCAGGGTCTCTGTGCACCAGCCCTTCCAGACTAGAGGGGAGGGGGCCGTGCAAAGACACAAGTCACCGGACGATTGTTCCACATTCCCAGATGGGTCACCCTACAACCCGGTCCTCACGAAGACCCTCACGTAACAGGGAACTCTCACGACCTCTTTATTTGGAACCACAAAGTGCCGGGTGAGGAAGACACGTTAGCCAGAAGATCTCAATCGGTGCTGGTCTTGGAAGCTTCCAGAGGGTGCTCTATGGAATCAGTTGATACAAAGAGAAAGAGGCAGGGGAATTTAACTTATTATTTTATCGCTGCTGTGGCTGTTATTTGTAATTATTCTTGGTGTATGTTCTTACAGTTTCAAGTGTCACATGCCATTGTGAAAATCTCTTAAAAGTGGCTTTAAAATGCAGCACAGTGAGCAGAGATCTTTAACATTCTCTAAGAGGAGGAGGAAGACAGCAACCACCCTGGCACTAACCAAGCAGAATTTGTGTTCTCATATGTGATTTCCAACGGTAGCATCAAACTGGAATTCCCAAAGCTCTGTGACTCAACTAGTCAGAGAGGAAGTGCAATCCCAGGGAATGCCTTCACCCCAAGAGTCCTTGTGTAGCACCTACGTAAGGTCGCTTGATGAACTGTGGGGGGAGGGGGGTGCAAGGAATGATACCAATTAATATATCGTTCAATGCTATGTGTGCATGTTTAACTAAGTAACTTCATATTATAAGCAAGCATTTCATTATTTCATCCCCATCCCCCAAAAGTAAATATTCAAGATGACCACGAGCCTGTTTTTATATGATCTTTTTGGGACATGGGTGTAGGAGGGTCTGGTCATGCACTTGGACCCAGATGGAAGTTACTTGTAAGTTATGATCTTGGAGTCAAAGAACTTAGATTCAAGTCTTTCTCTAAATTGCAGATCGACTGTGTTTGGTCATTTCCCAACTCCAGCAGTTATTTTCTGCAGGAGACTTGGATTTGGTGGGGGTTGGGAACTGCATGTCAGAGGAGCCCATGTTCCCCCCCTGTGCCAGTGGAAGACATGACTAATCGATCACGGCACTCTTTCTCACATCTTCCCAAGCAGGCGGAACATATTCAGTGTGAAAACGAAACCATATCCTATTTTTTGATCCAATTTGCATGTTTTTTTGTGGGTTTTTTTTTTTTTTT
>VBSM01000529.1:837023-851840 GCA_008086735.1 Cheirogaleus medius
GCCTCGGCCTCCCAGAGTGCTAGGATTACAGGTGTGAGCCACCAAGCCCAGCCCAATTTGCATGTTTTGCCCAGGTTCAGCACTGATGTCAGGGGTGGGTGGGACACGGGCTTTGTGGAAGTCAATTCATGGCCAAGATTCTTCCAGAAATCCCTCAGGGATATGTCCTGAGGTCAAAGCATTGGGCTGTATTCTAACTCACCGTCCCGGGCAGGACGTCAGGCAATATAATGAGTCACCTTCACAGAGGAACTTCTGCAGGAAGGGCCAGTTATGGGCTGAACTGTGTCCCCTGAATTCTGACATGTAAGTCCTGACTCCCAGGGTCTCAGGATGCGACCGTATTTGGAGACAGGGTCTGTGAAGAAGGAATTAAGGTAAAATGAGGTCCTATCGGGTGGACTGTGATCAAATCTGACTGGTGTCTTCACAAGAGGAGACCAGGACACAGACATGCCCAGAGAGAGCCCTTGGGAGAACCTGGCCCTGCCAACACCTCCATCTCGGGCTTCTGGCCTCCAGGCTGTGAGAGAATGGATTTCTCCCGTCTGGTGCCCTGTCATGGCAGCGTGGGAGGTGAGCACATGGCTCCTCCCAAGGAGACACGAAGGGAGGAGGAGACCTCTGTACCGACCACGCTGCATATTTTTGCCTGTGTTGGCAACTAATGGCTGAGATGTTGGACCCCCACAGACGGGGTCTTCGAAATGTGCTAGCAAGCTCGAGGCCTGGGCATTCCCTCACCGCTCCCAGGCCACGATGGCCATGAGCCACGGAGGTTTGTCTCTGTGGCCTCCACCTCTGCATTCAACCTACCTCCCCTACCTTCCAGAACTTTCTGCCTTCAGTCTACAGAGCTCCTCCTCCACCTTCCAGAACTTTCTGCCTTCAGTCTACAGAACTCCTCTCCCTGTGTCTCTTACTGGAAGGAAATAAATACAACCAAATCTTTCGCATTTGATTTTTGATGAATTTCCCTCTCAAGAGGAAAGAATGTAAGGTGGACCCAAGGGGAAACACCCATTAACAGTGGCATTTCTGTACCCAAGAAAGGCAAAGGGGCAAAGGCCTCCGGGTGCCACTCGGGACAACCCCGGCCTCGGCCTGAGGTTGTAGGGTGAGGTGAGAATCTTGCTTTTGTCCCTGTGTGTCCGTCCAGAATGTGTGGGTGGCCTTTTCCTCTTGCCTGTTTCTGGAGAGCAAAAGTAACACCCGCGGACATGCATCGTGTGAAAAGTGCAGAGCTGTTAACAGAAGGATCCTTACTTGACGGGGTCCCCCCAGCGGGTCTCGACGGAACCTCAGAACCCCCCAACTCCACGTCTTCCTGCCGTTGCTGCAGTCCGGGTGGTTCAGGGCTTCCCTCCTGCGGCAGCCAGAAAAGGGGGTACTCGCGCTGGGTTCTGACGGCAAAATGACACATGGATCTGAGGCCGTGACTCCAGGGGTTCATCCAGTTTCCTTGGGAGAATCAGATTTCTGTTTTCTGCAGAACTGGGAGACCATCACTCAAGGCTGTCCCTAGCATTTACTCACCGCCATCCCATCTCAGGGAGGAGGGGTGGTGACGCAAGCTGTTGGCTGGGCTTTGGGCGGCAGGGACGGTCTGGCGCTGGACACCACCAAGTGTAGTGACCGGTGTCATCCTCGGTCCCAGAACAGTGGAGGCCAGGCATGCATGTGTGTGCATGTGTGTGTGCACACGTGTTCCTCATTCCTGGGGCTCTGGCCTCAGGCCCCCAGTATCTCCCTACAGAGATGCTCTCCATTTTTTAATCTCGGCTCCCAAAGAGGAAAGGAAAAGCAAATCGGGACTAGCCGCTGAAGAGGAGAACAGGTGCTTCCCACTGCTCGTTGCGGGGCAGTGACTTACCACCCGAGAGGCACGTCTGAGATGGCATACACTCACACTCCCGCCCGTGTCTGGAAAACAAGCACAGCTCCCGGGACTCCCAAACCCGGGGAGCCGTTCTCAGAGACATTCAGGAAGCACTTTGTCCTGGGGAGAAGCCATCTAGCCACTTGCAGCTCTCGTCGCTGTGGACAGGGCGAGCAAATCTTCCCAGCACCTTTGTTTTCATTCTGCTGAAAAACCATTGTTGGTTCAGCTCTCGGCTTTGGGGAGTGTGTGTGTGTGTGTGTGTGTGTGTGAGTGTTTCTTTCCCAGAAAAGGAAAGTCACCACAAGATGCAATTTAACTTGTAATTTTATTTGCCGTGGAGTGGCTTATGCAATGATTGTATTTGATGTGGAGTTGAGATGCATAAAGAGATAAATGGCTTAATTTGAATCAATATTAATTTAGTGCAATTTACTTTTAACTTTACTTCTCAGCAAACGAAATTACTCTGCTCAGGAGTCATTTGAAAACTTTTTCCTGCTCAGAAATCTGAGCTAAACTGGCATGATCGCTGGTTGAGACACGGTAGTTACCAGCCCCACCAGGGTATGACAAATGCAATGCGTGCGTGAGATGTCGAACGAGAAGAAACTTCCACAGACTTCAGTGCAGAAACTCCAAGTCTGGTCCAGGAGCCCCCCACCAATCCCCCCACAATGCTACTGAGACAGTTCACAGCAGAAAGTGGGGCTTGGAAGCTGGGCCAAAAGGAAGGCGTCACCTGTCACGGGCAGGGGCTCTGCGTTGGTTTCCTGGCGCGGCCTTAACGAAGCCAGGTAGACTCAGAGAATTTCTCCACAACAGAAATGCATCATCTCAGAGTTCTGGAAACTGAGTGTCCGAGATCAAGGTGTCAGCAGGGTTGGTCCCTTCCGAGGCCTCTCTCCTTGGCTTGCAGGTGGCCATCCTCCCACTGTGTCCCCACGGGGCTGTCCCCCTGTGCACACCTGTGTCCTAATCTCTTCTTACCAGGACAGCAGCGAGACTGGACTCAGTCCTACACTGATGGCCTGGTTTTAACTTAATGATCTCTTTAAAGACTCTATTTCCAAATAAGGTCACATTCTGCGGTGCTAGGAGTTAGGATGGCGACATATGAATTTTGGGGGGACAAAATTCACCCCAGAACAGGCTTCTTCGCAGGAGAGGGGAGACTGATTTGGGGTTCAGTGTCACTCCTGATGACAACGACTTAATCTGAACAGCGCATGGAACCAGGTCCAGATGCTGAATCTGACCTCTGCGGGCTTCATCCCCACGGGCTGTCCACACGGTGACCCCGCACGTCAGAAGGAGCCGGAAGGTGTGATGGCGGCGACGGCTGAGAGGCTGCAAGTTCAGACGCCACTGAGTTCCCTGTGTGCATGTTTGATTCAGCCTCCACCGGACCTCTGCTAGGTGGACACCATTGTTACACACATTTCACAGATGAGAGCAGTGATTTTTCAGTAGGTGATCTGCCTCGCGGTCCTCCCACTGCCTTAGGGTAAGTGTTTTCTACCTCCAAGCTCTTCCCGTTGACTGGAGAGAAGGGGGGTCATCAAACCCAGTCTGCAGAAGGAACCCTTTCTCCATCCCCTCCTCCCCAGCAAATCCTTTCACCGGGTCTTCTTTCTTTCCCCCACCAAAAATAAATAAAATAGAGAGCTTATTAGTCAGGGTCCTCCAGAGAAACAGAACCGATAGGACATGTGTATACACGTATCCGAGGAGACTGATTATGGGAATTGTCTCACGTGATTGCGGAGGCTGAGAAGCCCCCGCCTGCCGTCTGCACGCTGGAGAACCAGGAAAGCTGGAGGTGTGATTCGGCTTAGGAACCAGGGCGCCGATGTTTCAGTTCCGGTCTGAGTCCCAAGCCATGGACCAGGAGTCCCAGTGTCCGACGGCGAGAGATGGATATTCCGGCTCCGGAAGAGAGACAATGAATTTCCCTCCCCCCACCTTTTGTTCTCCCTGGGCGCTCAGTGGATTGGACGATGCCCACCTTCTCTGGTGAAGGTGGACCTTCCTTACTCAGGTTTCTGATTCAAATGCTAATCCCTTCCAGAAACAGACACCCAGAAATGGTGGTTTGCCAGCTGTCTGGCATCCCTTAGCCCAGCCAAGCACACACATAAAAGGAACCATCACAGAGGGGTCTCTTCCTACTGTGAAACACCTCGCTCATTGCTTTGGGTCTTATCTGCTAACTTTAAGAGTGCTGCATAACACGAAAACGCAATATTCAGATCTCAAACTTAGAGGAGAAACTTGTTTGGCCAGAGGCTCCAATTCCAGCGAGGGTTCCGGCGAAGAACATGTATGTTTGTGGACACCATCAGCAGACGCGCTCCTCTGGGCTTGGCTGTCAGTGCCCACACAACCTACAGGTGACACTGCAGATGGTCCTCCGTGCATGACCACGGAGCACGTGCACTGTCAGTGGCCCCAATTTCCAACTGCATGGGGGAAGAGACAGAGTGATCTTTTTTTTCTCTTTTTTTGAGACAGAGTCTCGCTTTGTTGCCCAGGCTAGAGTGAGTGCCGTGGCATCAGCCTAGCTCACAGCAACTTCAAACTCCTGGGCTCAAGCGATCCTACTGCCTCAGCCTCCCAAGTAGCTGGGACTACAGGCATGCACCACCATGCCTGGCTAATTTTTTCTATATATTTTTAGTTGGCCAATTAATTTCTTTCTATTTTTAGTAGCCTTGCTCAGGCTGGTCTCGAACTCCTGACCTTGAGTGATCCACCTGCCTCGGCCTCCCAGAGAGCTAGGATTACAGGCATGAGCCACTGCGCCCGGCCCAGAGTGATCTTTTAAAATATAGATGAGACCGTGTTGGTCCAGGGCTCTGGCCACCACCAACCCGGTTCCTGGCCGTGACTCAGGAGGTCCCAGGCAGCCTGGACTCCATTGTGTCTCTCACCTCGGTTTCCCACGGTGATGTCCCAGCTCTGGGAACAGTGCCTGGCACAGGGTGGGTGCTCGTGACAGCTGAGGAGGGGCTGACCGAGCAGGTGGAAGGAGGGAGCGAGCAGGGACACACCAGGTACAAGGACGCTGACGGCGGCAGAGACCGAAAGAGGGTGCACATCAACCAGGCAGAGGGAGACGTCTCGGTCCCTTGAGGAAATACATTCTGATTTTCATTACTTAGGTGACTGGGGAAAATACAGTTTTTAAATACAGCTGCTCTGTTTGTAGCCAGCTTTATTGGAATATATCTGTTCAGTAAATTAATTTGCATCACATAGCATGTTAGTGGCAGAATGTGATTTCTGAGAATACTTAGAATTCCATGGACAGTCTGGTATTTGCTTATGTATCTATTTTTTTGATAAAGGAAGATAGTTCTAATCAAATCTTGGCAATGAACAGATAAAACCGTTTTTAATTGGACTTCATGAGCCATCATGGAAAGGTTGGGATGGGAGTCGACTGGAGACTCCGGGGCGTTTGAGGTCAGTTGCTGTCTCGCGCAGGTTGATTTGTCCAATTCTAATTGGCATCGGGAGAATTACCGCCCCGGAAGAGTCTGATCAGAGGATTTAAACCATCTTCTCTTAATATTTTATGCTGAAAGTTGATGGTGCAAAATTTAAGCTCCCCAAAGCCTAACAACTCGTTTGCAATAAATTCCAGAAGGATAAAATAATGATTCTACAATGCCATCTCATTCCATTCTCGAATTATTCCCTTACTCTCCCCAAACTGCAGTTGTGGGAAAACTCGCCTGCGGGAGGCAGCGGCAGGCAGGACACCTCCCAGAGAAAGGGGGAGTCCCGGCACCCTTCTTGCTTCTGATTTTGAACGGACTTTTCTCCAACAAAGGATCAGTCTCGTGGGGCCCAGATGACCTACCGCCGGGTATCTGTGAGCGGGCACGTTCTTTCCATCAACGCAGAAAGAACTCCGTGGCCACGAGGGGTGGGGAACTTAAAGAATTGACTGTCGTTTGGAGCCAAAGGATGCGGAGGCTCCGCAGCCAGAGAGCTCTCTATTGGCAGGAGGCTCGCGGATAATGGGCTTTCTAAATTACGCCCTGCAATTGGTATTTTCACACTTTTTCCCAATGTAATTTCAAAATTAAATTAGGCCGGATGTATACAGGAACGTGGTGGACGGCATTCAACGTGGACGCCAGCCAGCGTTCCTCTTGGTCCACACAGAAGGAAGAGAAAACTAACTTCCCAGAGCTCCAAGACGGGTCTGCGTGCGCCGCGCGGATCCACCCACCGCCTACCTCCCGCTCGAATCTTCCACGTGTTTTTCAAGGGCAGAATCCACGTCTGCAGGGCTGAGAGAGAACCTGCTCTCTCTGTTAGTCCTTATTTGCAAGTGGCAGGAAAGAGGCGAGGGCTAGAGTTAGGACGAGTGACTTGACGGCTCTCTGTACCCGACAGGGCTCTACCACTGTCCCTGCAGCCCCAGTCCTGGGGACGAGTCTGAGGTTCACTGACTGCACCACTCCAGCTGCACTTTGCTTTCAATACCCTGGCTCTGTCTGCTGAGACCTTGCGTCACAAAACCCATCTGTACGACAAGAGTGTGTCTCCCCAGACTCCGGGGCACCGGCTCCTGCGGTGTGCCGGTGCCATTGGGTGTGTCCCAAACCTGCAGGAGGAAGGAGGAGGAAGGTGTGTCGATGCTGTTGGGGGGGCGGGACCCAAACAGCGGCTGCAAGGCAGGGGCCCCAGGGCTCCCGTCTCCACACCAGATTCGGGGCAGGCCCTCCGCAAAGCCGTGTGGAGGTGGAAGGCAGTTGCTGCCCTTCAAGGAGAAATGTGGCCTTTGAGGAAGAAAAGGGGAAGAGTCGGTTTCTCAAACCCACACACCTTATGCAGGCAGGGTGAAGACACCTGCCAGCCAGGAAGCCAGCCCTGAGGCCAAGGCAGGAGCCCAGGCACCACCAGCGCAGGGTGGGGAAGGAGGGACGCTGATTGTGACCTGACTCTTCATCTCTGCCATTTGATCAGAAAACCAGGCCTGGGGACCGCAGGAGGGGCAGTCTCATTGTGTGAGGGGACAGCCAGGACTGCAGGGGCCAAGGGACCTCGCTCTGCAGGGCTGGGAACAGGGCTTGGCGGGAGGGTGCTGGCACATGCAGCCGTGCTTGGAGCTACTCTGCCGGCGAGAGCCAGGCCCCAGAGGCGGGAAGGAAGGGCAGAGCCTTCCCTCCCCATTCTGAGTATCCGCACTGCTGACTGGGAAGAGCAGCTGAGATTTCTGCAGAGATTGCCAAAGCCGGGCAAGAACCTGGTCCCTGACTTTGCTAACCGTGCTGAGCCACAGGCAACTGGGACCATGCGCTGTCAGGGACAACAAAGGGGCTAGCTACTCTGTTTTCCTGTTGCCGCCAGCTAGCGGGATACAACATGCACAGACACACACACACACAGACACAGACACACACACACACAGACACACACACACACAGACACACGCACACCATGCTGCAGGCCTTCTAAGCTGGGTTCTTTCCAGATGTTAATCCCAACTGCCCCGTGGACAGGGCTGCAGCTCTGACTAGCACGGCGAGTTAGATTAGGTACAGCTGCATTTGCTTTCCTGCCTGGGTGGCAGCTCTCAGGCATTATTAGCACCCGTTCTGTGCATTTTTAGTGCCTGTCTAGCATCTAGCTCAATGTCCCGCACGCAGTAGGCACTTTGCAAGCGTGTGTGTCATTGAGTTGAGCTGAAGGACGCCTCCTTCAGCCTCCACCCGGCATTACCAAGGAGTCCGACATTCAGAAATCAGTGCATCGGGGATGGCCGCAGCTCTGATTTTAGATGATCGGGTTGCTGGTCTAGTCTCCTGTCTGAATTGCGTGCCTATTCCTGGGGCTCTCGCCAAGCACTTGATTTCTCTCTTTTAACTACTCCACTGGCACACTCTTAACGTGCCCTATTGCAGCCTCACTCCTCGCAGCGATGGGTTCTTGAACAGCCACTCTATGATGTATTAAACACAGCACTTATTATTTTTTTTTAAACGGGTAAGAGCTTTGAACATTGATTTCTACCTTCAGGCTAAAGTTGTTTCTTTGGGGAAATGGTAGTAGAATAAAGGATGTTTTATCTGTTTTTCATTTGCCTTAAAAAATAAAAATCCCACCCAACCCTTGACAGCCCTTCCATAACCCTCCCCCCTTATTAAGCTGATGCACAGATGAAGAGAGTCTCCCTGCCCTGCAAGCATTCGCCTCCTGCAAGGCTGAGGGAAGGCAGAGCTGCAGCCCTAATGCGGGGGCTCGTCCGCACGGCAGAGACACAGCCGAGAAGCTGGCAGACCCGATGGCCGCGCTCCGTCTGTGGCTGCAGCCGTGGGACCTTGATCTTCGTACTTAATTTCCTCCCGGGCTTCTGTCTGTCGTAGACAAAACGGGCCACGTGCTCACGCCAGCCCTGCAAGGGGGTGCCACGAGACCGTGTTTGCAGGAGCACCCTGCACAGAGCCACGCATGCCTGCGGTTGTCATCAACGCTATGGCTTTTAACCTTTGTTTTAAGGCACGAGGCAGGCCCGGGAGGCCAACGCCGTCAAGTTTTCCAGCTATTCCACAGAGGTGTGGGGAGGAAGGCGGGGAGCCGGCCACGCCTAGAGAAAGGTTGTGGACTCATTAAAACGAGTTGGTGTGAAGTTCACGGACTGTCCCCTGGCCACTGTCTCAGTTAAACAGACATGCTGTTTATAATGGGAACGGTGATTAGGTGGATTCTACCGTATTAATAACAACAAATCTGAGTAATGTCTCGTGTGTAGCCTCCTTCCAAAGCCCAGTGCAATCGCGGAGTCTGTTACTTACGCACGGCTTCCATGCATGGGAGTCACAGAGTCCCCTCCTTGCACATTTCTCCCACCTGGGCTGGGAAACGAGGCACTCTTTGGACACATCGAGTGGTGTGCTCAGTTCAGGACACAGAGGGAACAAGGAATTGTCTTTCTGATGACATTCGAAGGTAAGCTTGGACCAACTCATTCTGGAGACGAGCAGGGGAGGGAGGGAGGGAGGGAGACAGGGAGGGAGGGGAGCCCACTTCTCTCAGCAACACACTGCCTTCCACATCCCTTCCAACCACCTTCCCATCAAGCCCAAAAGGCACAGGAATTGATTTGTGTTTTGAATCAAACAGTAAATGCTTTGAGGGAGACGTTTATTTGCTTATTCATTAGATTTACATTTACATAAAGAACATTTCTCTCAATAAAAGCAAAGCTGTTGCCTATTTAAATTGTTTTTTTTTTCTTTAAAGTAAGTGGCAGCGAGTTTCGCTGTTAGACAGACAGGAGGGCGGGCCGCGTCCTGTTCTTAGAAGAGAGAAGTGAGACAGGGAAAGGCTTCTTGTCAGAGACCCGAGGCCGGTCCCGTGTCGGGAATTCAGTGAACAGGCCCTGCAGAAGCCACTTCTGCGAAGCGCTTCGTTACGGCGACGTGAGCAGGCAGGGAACCCCAGCATGCGCCGGCACCCACACCCGCGGCCTGAAGTTGACCATTCCAGGAGCACCGAGCACAGAAAGAAAGAAGTCGGAAGCAACAAAGGTTCGTTTGGGGACGGTCACGTCCCCGTCCCCAGGGCCCAGTCCCTCCCCTTGCACGTGTACCACGAGGACTTGGGTTCTTAGGACTCCCCCTCCTCCTTCCTGCTCCCCATTTTCACACAACAATTGACCTTTCACCCCTGCTTCACTGTTGAGCAGGTCCGGTGTCCACCCAGAGCCACGCAGAGAAATCAGGACTCAGATCCCGACCGCCGTGGCTCCCACGTCTGAGTTCCCGACCACCCCGCGTGAGAAGCCGCCGTACCCTAACTCCCACCGGCGCCTGTGGGGACTGCCCTGTAGAAACAAGGGTGACCAAGTCTGCTGGGACCCTGTGGCCTCACACTGCTCCACCCCCTCCCGTCCCCGGGGCCCCTTCCCACACTGTGCCTGCCCCGGGAAGCCGGCCCTGCTGTGGGTTTCAACAGCTCGTGCTGACGAAAGAGGCATTTTACCCTCTGGGTGATGCTCGCACTGAGGATGGGGCGTGTGGGCGAGGGTCGGGGTCTCAGGGTGACCTCTCGAGGGTTGGGTCTGTGCTGCGGGTGTGAGACTCGGAGGGCTCCGAGCTGCGGGCGGGGTGAGGGGGGCGGGGAAGGACGCACAGCATCCGAGAGCCCCTGGACTGACCATGGCACCCGCGCCCTTCTCTTCCCTTTCTAGGCTCTGTGTTCTGAGTTCCGCCCGCCTACGCAGCCATACCCCTCCCCCTGCTGTCCCCAGGCCGCGTCACCACCCTCTCCTTGACCCTGTAGTGTCACTACTGTGGGCTCCCAGTTCGCCAGCTCCTGCCCAGGCCACATGCACAGGACAGCCCAGGACCTGTGCACTGTAGCCAGACCCTGTGTTCATGTCCCGTCCCAAGGACAACAGAGTCCCCAACCAGACGCCAGTGTCCTCCACAGACACCCAGCGCCCTCCAGGGACGTCAGCATCCTCCACAGACATCGGTGCTCATCCTCAATTCATTCATTCCAGGTAAAGTCCAAACTCTCTATAGACCACAGAGGTTGTGGCTTTTGAAAGTAAATAGCTATTTTCTTCTTTCCTCCTCTCTTTTCTTTCTTCCCTAGGTCAGAGTAGGAAAATGGAGTGGCCAGTGGGGAAGCGTGGGCCGAGGAGTGGAGATGTGCGTGACTCGGGCTGGGGTCCCGCGGCCAGCGGGCCGCGTGTGAGCACCCTCAGCTTCCCCTCCAGCTGGAGCAGACATGCCGCTGGGGGAGAGGGAGGAAAGGACAGGAAGGCAGCCATGCCGTGGTGGGCAAGAGCAGCAGGGTCAGGTTTCTGCGGGAATGTGGCCAGACAGCTGCTGCTGCCCCGCGGTCCCGGGAACCCCAGACAGGGTGTGAGCACTTTGCAAACGTCAAAAGAGGAGCGTGAGCTGAGTGCCGCGGCGGGTCCTGCTGCCCGCTGTGTGCGGCTTCGCAGGGGCCCTGCCTGGGTCGGGCCCGCTTTCTTCAAGTGGTCTGGGGAGGGTGGAGCGGGGTGTGCAGGAGGGAGGGGTGAGGAGAGGGAGGCCAAAGGTGGCACCCGCGGTTCTCGGGCTGCCGGGTGCAGAGCGAGCATCTGGCGCTTGTCGAAACACCCAGTCAGACTCAGGGATGCACCTTCGAGACGCAGAGTCTCAAACCCTGCCCGGAATCTGCACTTCCATCAGAGCCTCGCTGATCTATGCATGCGTTCAGTGTCGTCGGCTTAGACCGATTTTCTTAAAAGATGACTATGGAAAGAGAGAGGCTGGAAAGTGGTTGCAGGAAGGTGGACCAGAGGATGTTCCATTTATTTAAAAAGAGCTGTCAGCTCCCTCCACGCATATGAACAAGCTCGTGTCTTCTCTCTGCCTGTGGATTCGGCCGTGAGCAAGACGGGCAAGACTGGCGACCACAGGCAGCTGCCTTCTCCAGCTTTGGTTGGTCACACACAGACCCACGGGAAGGGAGAGGTCAGCTACTGTGACAAGTGTCTTGAAGAACATGGCAGGGAAGGAATTAAAGGACTGGGTCCTCCTCGGTGGATGATCAGAAGTGACATCTGAGCTGAGACCCAAAGAGGAGAAGAAGCTGCTGATGGGAAGGCAGGAAGAACCTTCTAGAAAGAGATGGCGGCCCGTGCTGAGGTCCTGGGGCAGATGCTGCTGGGTTTGTTAAGATCACAGCAGGGCCAGGGGCGTTGGGGCCTGGACGGCCAGGCGGGAAGCAGCAGGGGCTGAGGTTAGGCAGGGGGACCAGCGAGACTTTGTGATTCCCAGCAGGGAGTGTGGCCCCCAGTGCTGAGCGGGGCGCGAGGCTGGCGCTAACTGTGGTTGAGGATGACGAGGAGGAAACTAGCTAGGAGGGGACAATGAAGATCCTGGGATAAAACTTTGCCGCAGGCCATGACGAAGAAATTTCTGGAAAGGCAATTAGAAATCGCATGGCTTCTCGGCAAACCGGTGGCGATCCCTCTTTTTCGAAGCAATCACTCATAAAATTAAGGCCTAAAAGAGAGAGCGGGCCGGAGGGAGACGGAATACAAATCGGGTTTTAGGAGGAGAAACCTGCCATCCCGGAGCGTGAGAAGCGCGGGCGGCGGGGATCTGGCTGGGAAGCGGCTGTAGGTCACGTTAGCAGAATATTTATGACTCTGCCCGTCCTCTCCCATATTCCATACTAAATTCTCCACATTTAACTCCGCCTCGCGCTCGGAGAAGGGCTTTTATTGCCTTTGTGCAGGTCATGCCAACACTGGCGTTTTTGTGCTAGCTCATCAGCAGTGCAGGTGACAAGCCGGCTGGCTGGCGACCTGGCGGCTCAGCCGGTGTTCGACACGGGTAGAATCGCTTAGACACGGCCAGGCCTTAAGTGTCCAGGGGCGGAGAAGAGGAGCCCTCGGAGAAGGGGGGCGGGGGAAGGCATCTGCAGGGAACAGATGGACGGACACCAGCCAGGCCTGGGGCATCTCCCCGGGAGACACCTGCCCAGGTGTCTAGCAGAAATCCCCACTGGGGACCCTCAGAGGCACTGGCCAGCCCTCCCTTCTCTTTAGACAGACTTGGGAGAGCCCCGCACTGCCCCGTAAGGAGGCCTGCAGTCTGCCCTTCCCAGGCAGCTTCCCGTTGGAAAGGACTGGAGGACCCAGGGCTGTGACCGAGGAGGCCCTGGTGTCAAATGTCAGTCTCCTGATGTTGCCTGGAATGCCACCATCAGCCCTCTGTGCTGATGTGCTCAGACAGGTGTTCCCTCAACCACAGGAGCTCCTGGGAGAGCTGACCTGGCGAGACCCCAGCACCTCAGTGACAGTGACTTCATCCAATGAGAAGGCAGCAGCAAAGAGAAGGTGGACTTGCAAGGTGGTGCCTGAAGGTCATGTTTATCTAACTGATCCGTCTCCCAGGGTGCATCCCCCGATAGCCATGAGAAGTTAGACCCCAGAGGACTTGCCTGGGCCTGGCTGTCGGCACCAGTGCATGGGTCTCAGGCCCCTGCAGAGCCCGGTCTGTGCAGACCCAGTGGGGTGAGGGCGCGCCCACCCACAGACGCTGCCGCCAGGACAGGCGCAGCCCAGACCCAGCCGTGGACGCGTCTGGCTCCAAAGCTCAAGTCGGCGTCAGCTCTAAGGTGGACATTTCCCTGGGGAGTCTGTCACTGCTCCCCGCAGCATGGGCGACACGAAGCTCAACTCCAGAGACCTGAGCAGCTATCTGCTCCCTCAGGACGTGTCTTACGGCCTCTGCTCCAGGTGGTCCCCGGCCCCTGCCCTCTCTGTCACTAGCATCTCGCGATGGGGACCATAGGTGCTTACCAGGCAAGTGTGACACCTGTCCATGCGAAGCTGTGAATGGTGGACGTTGGCTGGAGGAGACACGGCCCACACCGCGGAGTTCGCGGTGAAATCGGGTCAGGGCTCTGTGTTGGGTTTGCAACCTGCTGCCTCTCAAACAGGCGGCAGCTCAAGGGAACAGGGGCAGGACAAACAGGGAAGCGATCGCACGGCTCCTCACTGTAAGGCGAGGCGACCGGTTAGGTATGCAGCTCCAGGTGGCCGACCGCACCTGCTGCGGATCTCTGACGTCCAGCTCCAAGCAAGACACCTTCCGAATCATCCCATCGGCTTCTCCCAGCAATCCGTGAAGTAGGAATTTTTTGCCCCCTTTGACGGAAGAAGAAACAGAGGGTCCCAGCGGTTAAATGACTTGCCGAGATCCCCGAGTGCGGGACGGAGCCGGGGGTTAACCTCCTTGCTACCTGGCTTCAGAGTCACCTCCCTGGCCGAGCTTGCCCAGCAGGAACGCGGCTGAGCAGGGGTCTCTTCCGGACGTCTGAACCTGGCTCACTGCTGTCCTCTCTCCCCCCCACCGCACTGCAGAAAACTGCCCCCAGGACGCCCGCATGGCAGCCCCAGGCGGGGTGGCTCCCCTCTCCACGGGGTAGCCAGGCCCCGTCTGCTGCATAGACACACAGATCTGTTTCTGCCTGGAAGCCCTTCCCACGCCACGGTGACCCCTGGCCCCGCGTGCCACGTGCCTGCTCCTCTGGCACAGGGAACGGAGGCTCAGGCGAGCTTTAATCCGCGAGTAGACCCATTTCGGCAGCACATTTCCAGATCAGATGTTTAATTTACTCCATTTAACCCAAATGCCATGCCTCTATCTCAGACCTAACAGCCTTCAGCTTGGCAGGCGGCTCGTCCAAATGAACTATTTGGACGGAGGCTTCCGCCTGACCAAGTGCTGCCAGAGCACCCAGCAAGTGGAAAATGCGAACATACGGCGGCAGGAGAATGGGGGGTTTACAGCCGCGCCGCGGAGCTGGTGACGAATGGGGCCTTAGCAGGGGGACAAAAATCTCACTGCTTTGCTCATGGTGGATGCCTTACGGGCACAGCGGTAACCGTCTCTGAGGATTTTGGTTCAAGTCCGAAACAAAAGCAATGCCCGTGAACATTAAATCACAGGATTTCTTTCTATATAGGCGTGTTTTCTCTTTTTTATTAACCACTGCAGCATTAGTAGCATCCACAGCACAGTTCTGATCAAAAGAAAACCTGATTTCACCAAAAACGAGGGTGGGAAATGCCACACGCTGCAGATGTCACATCCATGGGTCCCCAAGGGTCTCCCTCTCACTGCCGATATCCTTGGGTTCCCGAGAAACTGAGGGGGGAGCACTGATGGATGGGGTTGGAGCACTGGTGGATGGGGATGGAGCATTACTGGATGGGGTTGGAGCACTCTGGATGGGGTGGGAGCACTGTGGATGCAGTGGGACTGTGGATGCGGTGGGAGAACTGTGGATGGGGTGGGAGCACTGTGCATGGGGTTGGAGCACTGTGGATGGGGTGGGAGCACTGTGGATTGGGTGGGAGCACTGTGGATGGGGTGGGAGCACTCTGGATGGGGTTGGAGCACTCTGAA
>VBSM01000529.1:851940-888825 GCA_008086735.1 Cheirogaleus medius
ACTGTGGATGGGGTGGGAGCACTGTGGATGGGGTGGGAGCACTGTGGATGGGGATGGAGCACTGTGGATTGGGTGGGAGCATTGTGGATGGGGTTGCGGAAGGATTGCAGAACTGAGAGACCATGTTCCAGGGAGCATGCCTCCTTCAGAGCGTCACGTGTATTCTCAGAGCTCTGTTCGGAACTCACGGGCATTTCTGCAGCCAGAGGGACCTCACCAAGATGAGGGGAACGTGTCTGAGGCTGTTAGGAGGAGCGCCAAGGAAAACGGAGCTCAGATAATGCTAGCGAGGTGGCTTTGGGGGTCTCTTAATAGAGTTCTCCAGCGAAACAGAACCAACCAACTATATATGCATATGCACACACGTATATAACGGGTAGATATTATATGTAGAGAGAGATCTGATATCTATCTGTCTATCTAAATTTATTTTAAGGAATTGGTTCACATAATTGTGGGTCTGGAAAATCCAAAATCTGCAGGAGACGCTGGAGGACTGCGGACCCAGGGAGGAGCTGAGGTTGCGGCTGGAGTCTGCAGGCTGATCCCGGGCAGAGCCCCCTCCTCTTTGGGGGAATCTCAGTCTTTTTTAGGCCTTCAACTGGTTAGGCGAGGCCCACCCACATTGCAGAGGGCCTCTGCTTTACTCAAGTCTACAGATTTAAATGTGAATTGCATCAAAAAAATACCTCTACGGCAACATCTAGACCAGAGTTGGGCTAAATATCTGGGTATTTAAACTGACACATAAAATTTACCATCACAGTCTCAGGGGAGACTCGAGGGGGTGCCGTCCCCGGGCGCAGGAGACTCAGATGTAGCCAATCTCCACTTCAGCCGGTGTCACTCTGCCCAGCACAGGAGGACAGCCAGGTGCTTGGCCGGCAGTTCTGCAACCAGCAACGGTTTGCTCTTGTCCAGAGCTGAACACGGTCTCGTTCATACTCCAGGGACCTGCTAGGGTGGCTCCTTTTCACCGGCTCTGTTCCTCAAGAGCGTAAGTGTCGACCCAGACTGTGCGGAATGTGAGCTGCTCCAACCCGGCCATTCCCACCACCACGAGCAAAGTCTTAGCCGCAGACGTTCTCAGTATGTTACCGGGTTGGGGGATCCTTGTGTTTTAAGGGACTTAGGTCTTGGTGGCACGTCGGTTGTTCCTGATTGCTACCAGCTACCTATGTATCAATCCCCAGAGACAAAGCATCTCCATTCTTGGCACTTTTAAGTGCTGGGCTGGTCAAAGTTGCAGCTAGTTAGGAATTTGAGGGAAATTTGATGGACCCCTTGGCGGGCACCGAAGAGGTCTCCAGGGCTGGGAGCTTTGCGTGGTCTACAAGTTGTGGTTCCACGTACTTGGGGCTGAACAGCAGCCGATGTGAGTCCTTATGTGGCAGAATCCTTCCGTTCCAGCTCACTGCTCACGTTGTCACACGCCAATCAGTTTTCCTGCAGAAAACTCTGTTTTTAATTGCCGCGAGTATCCCGTCGTCAACGGCTGAGTCTCTTGCCTTTCCCTGAGCCTCTGAGGAGGGTGCTCACTGTTTCAGCGTGTTCACCAGTCAAGGTTGCCAAGCACGACTCACACGTGTTTCTGGAGGCCAGTCTACATGGCAGGCTGCAAGAACTCTCCCCGGAGGACTGGGTCCCAGCACAAGGACGGTCCCTCCCAGAACCAGGCAGGGAGGTGTGGCCGATGGTGGAGGACCACAGAGGCCCCGCTCCCTCCAAGGCCGGCTCACGGACGGGCTCTCAGAGCTAAACCCCTGGCTTGGGCACAGCACACGGTTGCTGTACATCAGGGCACACGGACTCCGATTCAACCTCTCCCACCCGCTTCCCTCTTG
The DNA here is from genome assembly GCA_008086735.1 of Cheirogaleus medius. Classification (NCBI taxonomy): domain Eukaryota; kingdom Metazoa; phylum Chordata; class Mammalia; order Primates; family Cheirogaleidae; genus Cheirogaleus; species Cheirogaleus medius. The sequence goes on from VBSM01000529.1 coordinate 853,785, forward strand.
TGTGCCGGTTCGCGAAGCCAGAGAGAGTTGAACGACATTTACAATAGCGGTCAGGTAACGAAAACGAATTCCGACCAGACGTCTCTGCCATCCTGTCTTCTCCCTGTCGACACACACATGGAAGGTCATTTTCAATCAGACAGAACTCACTAAGACGTGGACTCCAATTCTCCTGCGTCCTGTGAACACTGCCTTTGATCTCTAGGAACCATTTTCAGTGGTTATTTTGAACTATATGAAGTTTAAAAAAATGTTAAATGCTTAAGAATAGATTAGGCTGGGTGTCAGGACTCACGCCTGTAATCCTAGCACTTTGGGAGGCCAAGACAGAAGGATCAATTTAGCCCAGGAATTTGAGACCAGCCTGGTCAAAATAGTGAGATCCTGTTCCTACCAAAATACATATATAAATAAAAGATTTAAAAAGCGTAGATTTAAAAATATAAAAATGACGTCAGTTGAAATCACCCCTCCCTCCTACCCTCCCCAGGACAAGTCCCCCCTTCCAGGCGGGCCAGGCTAGCAGTGCCCAGTTCTGACGCTGCAGCGGGGTCGAGGGCCTTGGGCAACGTGCTGAACTCCAGTCTTGTCTCCCGGCCCCAGCCCCGATCTCAGCCCCCAGCCAGCTGCTTCTCAAAGGCGAACCAAAGGCGAGGGAACGGGGCGATCGGAAACCTATAAACTGCAGCTTGGGGCCTGGCCTCCTTGCTTTGTTCCATAAAAACAGACCATCAAGACGAAGACGGTGATCGCTGGGCACCTCGGGGGACCTGGGTGTGCATCTCTGCAAAGGCGCACCCCTGGGAAACCGCTCTAAGCTCATCCTTTCTGCATGATGGGGCCAGAGGGGTCATTTTAGACATCATAGGCACATGCCTGTGACAAACAACTTTTCCGAGATCTGTGAGAAATGTCCCCATGCAAGTTAATTTGAACAACGAAGAACCACAAGGTCAAAGTTATGGGCCATGGAGGGGGAGAACAAGCAGACTGAGAAGTCACAGAGTCCTCCGAACTTCAGCAGCAGCAGCGTGTGAGTGTGTGCAAGCTCGTGTGTGTGTGTGTGTGCATGCACATGCAGGGGTGCGTGTACATGTATGTGTGCATACACGTTTGTCTGTGGGTGTGCTATGTGCATGGGCACGTGTACTGTGGTGTGTTGCATGTGTGTGCATGTGTGGATGCAAGTTATTAGTGTGAACACACACAATTGTACGTGGGTGTGCTATGTGTATGTGCACATGTATGTGGTGGTGCCTGTGTGTGACTTCTCAGAGCTGAGGATGGACGTCTGCAGCGATTTCAGTTAGGCATTGCAGATGGAGACGTGTAAATTCCATACTTTGGGGTGCTTCGCTTGTTGACATGGGAACAGGACCCTCACCCAGGGAGCTGGTCAGCTAGGATCAGTCTCCCCCAACTTGTCTGTAACTGGGATAGTGGGGTGTGTATTTCTCACCTTTGAAACAAGGCAGGAGGCTACGGCGCTCAGCACTCAGGTCATTTAGGCGGCTCCGGCCTCTGGGGCAGGTCGTCTGCGTAGTAGTAACAAAAGACTGCAACTTAGACTTGATCTATCTTGAATTTCAACAGGAGAAACTTTGGGAGTGTGTTCTCGTGGTAGATTTTATGATGCACTCAAGTCTTCCAGGAGTTTCCTGACACTCCCTTGCCCATAGAAAGTCTCCAACAGCATTGGCTAAGTTTAACTGGATGCATGAAAACGGAACCCAAGGAAAGACTAGATCCGTGCAAAGATGTGAACATCAGCCACGCGGCTAGCGGAGGAATTCGCATTGTGTCTGGATTGTTAACGCTGCCATGAGTTGAGAAAAAAAACCTGTGTTTTCCCTCTTGTGAGACAAGAAGAATTGTGTTGATTTCAATAAGAAATTAATCTGGTCAAATGATGAGAACAGAGCCGGCGGGGTAAGATCCAGGTTTTATCATGTACTCCGGCTCAATGTCAAAGCAAATTCAAGTCCTCGAGTAGAGCTCGGTAATTGTCTGTCTAGATTGGGGCCCTGCTTCTTCCAGGTGTGGGGGTACACCTGCCACCTTTGCCACCGGGGGCTGTGGTTTTCCACCGGCTTTTAAATTATGCCATCGCTAAACAGATTCGTGACCATTTTGTTTTGTTCCTGTGGCTTTTCATTATCCCCAAGATGGCTAAATGGATTAAGTTCTAAAAGCTTTTAAAAAGGAAAGAAGAAGCGTTTGCTTTCTGGCCAAGTCCAACAGGAAATGATTTTGGCCTCAAAGCTATTTTCAGAGTGAGTTATTATCGATCAAAAGGAAACTTATAATAGAAACCACTTTCCCACTATTACTATAAAGTTAACTACTGGGAATGCAATTGTACTTATATATGGAGATGTGTTTTTTATTTTAGCAAACGCCCATAACTCTCTTGCATGCAATCTGGCTGGAATTGGATTGCGTGCATCTATCTGACCGCGAGCAAGGCGCGGCGCAAGGACAGTGTGGGAAGACCACAGCCACGGGGACCCGCAGCGGGGTCCCTAAATCACGGTCACAGCGGTTGTCTGAATCCACCAAAAGCACTTGCTTAACTGTTGCCCTTGGAGCTGTAATTAAAAGGGAAAATATAATAAACAAACCGTGATATGCACAATGCTACATCTGCTCTGTGGTTTAACCAGTGCACTACCGAAAACGTCTCCTTAATTAAAGGCGTAAATCCATCCGGTGATCTGCATAAACACGGCCATCTACGAGACTGTGGGTTTTCCTCCTCCGAGTGCCGTGTGCTGGGTGGGACGGAAATGATGAATTGGGACAACCACAGCGCCACAGTGACAAAGAAGAGAGGAAGTGAGAAAAAAGTGTGGATTTTCGTAGGTGTTCGACAACCGACAAGCAAGAGGCCTCTTTTCCTTGACGCGTGCTTCCTTCCGTCGTTTCAAAGATTCTTGATCAGAATGTGAATTCTTGGGACAAGAGTGCGGCATGGGACGTCAGAGCCCCCCTGGTGAAACGCTGGGGGCTTGTGGAGCGTGGCTTCTCACCGAGCTCCACTCCCTGACCACTGAGCATCCTGGAGAGAGGCTGGAAGTAGCCGCCTGGGGGAGGTGACCTCCCGTCCCACCGCTGAATTTAGGGAGAGGAGCCCAGAAGGATGCTGGGGAGTGAGGGGTGGCTTCAAAGTGGCAGCTGCAAAGGGAGGAAAATCTGGACTGTTCTTGGGTGCAGCGGCCCAGCTCGGCAGGCCTGGGAGCACGCTGTCCACTTCTTGGAAGGTCGTTGCCTGAGGATGGAGATCCTCTCCCGACCCCTCCTTTCTCTGTTGATTTGGAATCTTACATCCATTTAATGTGTCAGTCCCCTCGGAGACTCTCCCTTAGGGTCGTAAACATGGCCCTAAAACAGACCAGCCCTTTGTTTCAGAGGACCCATGGACTTCTCCTTTCCGTTGGGAGGATCGTGGGTGGGTGGACTGAGGGACAGAGGGGGCAGGGCTGGGGACGGAGCAGCTGACAAGGGCATTCTGTTGGTTTGGGGAAGTAGGAGCCTGGAGGGGCCCCGTTTGGACCAAAGGGCCAGGCCAGCGTCCCCTTCCCTGCTGCTAGAGGCTCCCAGTAGCACAGTGTGGCTGCTGCGTCCCTGTGTCTAAGGACCAAAACACCATCTAGGAAAAGCCTTTAAGACACACCGACCTCTCCAGCCACAGCTCTGTCCTGACCTTGCCTCTTTCTCGTCCCTGCTTTTCACTGCCTGTGATGACCCGGGGTGGCGGGTGGGTCTCACCTGGGGGCTGAGAATTAGGCAGCTCGTTGTCACTGCAATGCGAAACCACCCTGTCCACCTTCCGCTGCATCCATTGCGTGCTTCATTTTCTCCAGTTCCGTCTCGTCTGCTCTCAATGGCTGCGGAGCGCAGGTGCGCTGTGGGCCCGGCTGCCACTGCCTCGAACATCCCTGACACCATACTCGGGGCAGGAGGAGATACGGGGGCGGGGGGAGAGGAAGAGCTCCGAGTCCCCTCTGTGGCTTCAGCCCGGGTTCCACCCACTGCAGTTTAGAACCCTTTTCATCTCATCCAGGTGAAGGGGCCGGTGTGGCCCTCAGCAGCAAGGACAGAGGACGTAAGTGGTCCTGGCCCCAAGGAATCCAGGGTTCATGTGCAACATATTCGTGCTTTGATCGTGTCCAAAGGGGAGGGGTATTCCATGCAGGTGAGCCTTCAATTTTGGGGAAGAAACAAAAGAGGCAAGAAGGGGAAGAGGAGAGATGACGGTGTTTGGGAGCAGCAGATAATGTCCCGGGGCTCGGATATAGTAAATGATCAAAGAGAAATGAGGGAAGGTTTTCCTAATATCCCTCTTTTTCTGGGTGTTAATAATTTCATATTGATATGTTATACTCTGTCTATAAGACAACTAAATTGGTCTGTCCATGAATCTCCATTGGGCTTCCTCATTGTGCTGTTGACTTCGGGTTAAGAACAAAGGGCCGCGTGGACACCCTTCTATAAATCACCAGCAATCTCGCTTCTGAAGAACTAATTACACTGACACCCCCATCCCTTACACTGCATTTATTACCAACGCTCGCGCTCGGGGACGAGGAGCGGATGAAAAGGAGCACCGAGCGCCTTTGTTGTGTGCCCACACAAGGCCATCAATCTTCCCAATAAAACGAGGCAGGAGATGTCATGCTTCCAGAAGGGACGGGATAAAAGATGTGCTGCCGAAACAACTGATTATTACGCATTTGCATGCGGGGACTTGCAATTTGTCCCCATCAAGCTTGCTTCTCCCTCGCGGGCTTTGGCACTTGGCTTTTAAGTTAATTTTCCAGGAAGGCCTGGTCCTGTGGGTTTGGGTATGAGTTTAACTGGATTTTTAAATGGTAAAGTGAATGCTCACCCGTGACAGAGAGGGCAGAAAAATGCAGCGAATGTTGGTTTTTTCTCTTGTCTTTACACAGGTTTCCTGAGTTCAACTTGGAGATGCTTTTAAATGAGAGAAGAGTGGGGTGGGCCAAGCAGACAGCTTCGCAGGAAAGCCCCGGACCAGGGGCGAAAATCCCGGATCAGGGGTCCTGGAAGCTGTTAGCCACACCAACTCTTGGACCCCATGCCAGACTTCCTGCATTGAAAACTCTGGGGCTGAGGCTGGCAGTTTGCAGCTGAACAAGCCTTGCAGGTGATTCTTGTGCACGCTCAGGTGTGAGATCCCCTGCTCCAGAGGAAAGTCTTGAAAACCGGGCGACTTCATCAGTACTTTGAGGAAGGCATTGCTGTGGAGACAGGCCCAGGGATATCGTGTCACACAATCAGAACATGGCTTCTCTTTGGTGGCTGTGCACAGCCTAAAGAAAGACATCGTACAATAAATGTTCAGAGTGTCAAGAAGACATTGACATTATATCCAATTTCCCCCAAGTACTGGCAATTTTTGTGTGCACGTTGTGTGTGTGGTGTTGGTGATGAAGGATGGTACATGTGAATTAGCATTTTACTTCTTAACAGGCTTGGAAAAGTCAGTCTAGTGTCCATGCAGTTGGTAACAAATATTTAATAAGCACCTACTCTGTCTCAGGTGCTATCGTATATGATGGAGGAGCACTGGCAAGTGAGTTGAGAAAAATCCCTCTCCTTCTACGGTTTATGTTCTTGTGGATTCTGCAACCTCACAGGACCATTTTAAACCATGATGATGTACAACAGGTAATGAAATAGCGTGAGCAGAGAGAAACAGAGCCAAGCTTCATCTGGAATCCTCTGGAATGTGATTCATTGCTTTTTCCCTTGTCAGTGACATCATACTCATGATTACATTTCTCTTTAATATTCAATCAAGGATGACAACAATGAGAAATGGAAAGACACCCTGGGGAGCCTTTCTGCTACAGAACAACAGGTTCTTGCATGAAATAATTTTTATTGCCTTGCTGGGCTTGCATGGAAAATTTTAAGATGCCTTAAAATGGGGCAAAGAAAACAACAAAAAACCCTGCGCTGGGACCCCATGAGCTTTGTAAGGCTTCCTTGCAAGTGGTACAACTGCAATGTAACAAGTCAATGTCACAACTTTGCAATGAGGAGCAAAGTTGGTGCTGAAACTCCCCGGTTAAGCTTGGGAATGTGGAAAGGGGCTGGGGTCACACTGAGAGGGTGGCTTTCCCAGGCTCATGGCAGAGGTGAATGGAAATCTTATTTTGAGGAAAATATTTTCCCTTTAGGGACCTACGGTTAAGGTCAACCTCTATGAACTCAGGACCAGCAATGGCTGAATAAACCACCGTGAGCAAGCGTGAGCAGAGGCAATGTATCCAACTTTACTCTCCCAGGAAACTAGATATGACAGTAATCACAGTAAGAATACAAAATAACGGCATGAGGAATATTTAAAGAAAAAGAAAATACAATTACAAATTGAAAAAGCAGCCACAGGCAGACTTGAGCAGAGAACCCATTTTCGAAATGAAAGGTCTAATTATTGAAATGGAAAATTTGGTGGCTATGTTACAAAGCAGATTGGACACAGCTAAGGAAAGAATGAATGACTTGGATGATAGACTCCAAGCAATAACCCATAATATACCATGGAGAATGAAGAAAAAGAAAAATAAGAAAAATCAAAAGGTATGGACAATTGAGTGAGATGTTTTACTGTGAATCATTTATCTGGAGTCCCAGAAGAAGAAAGAAATTTGAAAAGAAAAGAGGCGAGATAATATTTTAAGAAGTAATAGCTAAGGATTTTGCTGACTTGATACAGTGGTACAGACCCACAGATGTAGGAAGAACGCTATATCCCTAGTAGAATAAGTAAAAGGAAACCTATCTTTTCCTCATACTGTAGTGACATTGCAGAACACAGAAGGAGTTCTGCAGCCTAAATGGGGTATATGGAAAGAAAGATCACCTGCAAAGAGATGACGATTAGATAAAAGATCTCAAAAGCCAAAATAAAAGCTACATGAAAGTAGAATAATACTTTCAAACTCCTGAGAGAAAATAAATGTTAGACTAGAATTATGAATGCAGCAAATTTATGTTTTAGAAACAAGGGCAAAATAAAGATATGTTAGATCAATAAAAATAGAGTGAATTTATTATCCTTCCGCCTAATCTAAAGGTTAGTAATTAAGATTGAGTAATTAATAGCATACTTTACAGAGAAGAAAAATGACTCCAGGAAGGAGGTATGGGACGCTAGAAAAGATACGAACAAAGAAATGGGTAAACCTAGAGATTTTATATACCTCCGGAGTCCAGAACCATAACTGGCACAGAGCTGGTGTCTATTTATTTTTAATACCAATAATTTGCATAACATAACAACAATGTTTCCCATTCATGGGAGTTTTAAAGAGGCAAACCTAAAATTGTGGACAGGAACACTAAAGTGAGAAGGGACATGATTTTAAGGTTCTTGTGTTGATTCAAAGGGGGTTGTGATGTTGCTTTAAACTTTGTTAAGAATTCACGATGAATTTCTAAAAAACAAATAATCAGTAAAAGATTATAAGTATTGTATAAATTCTAAGCCAGAAGAAGGGAAGAAACGAATAGGAAACTATTAGCAGCACAGATACAGGGTGCTGTTCTAAAACTATACACATCACAACTCATTTAATCCACACAATGTTCTCTGGTATAGGCTGCTGTTAATATCTTTACTTTTACAAGTGGGGGTACTAAGAGCTTGGGTAACTTCCTCCACATCTAGAAAACAAACTCATTACATTAAAAAAAAAAAGAGGGACAAGACAGGAAGGGAGATAGTAAAAGAAGACAGGTAGCAAAAAGCAAGATGGTAGAAACAAATGCAATATATCTGTACACACAATAAACATAAATGGACTAAACTTGCCAATTTAAGACAGAGATTGTGAGACCCAATTAGAAAATGAAATTCAACATTTTGCTGTTTATAAGAAACCCACCTTAAAATTAGGACACGCATCTGGATATAAAGGGTTGGGAAAAGTTAGACTATGTAATTAACAACCAACAGAATGCAGGGTAGCTACGTTAATATCAGACAAAAATGGCCTATAATAAAAATAAGCATTAATAGGAAAAGAGCCACTACATTATAATACATTGTTCAATTTCCCAGGAAGATATAAAAATTCCAATTTGTACTTACATAAAAAAAATTGCCTCAAGATATATAAAGCAATGCTTGATAGAATTATAGGGAGAAACGGAAAAATCCACTATTTTATTGGGCGATTTCTATACCCTTTCTAAATTATGGATAAAGCAAGCCAAACTCCTAAAGGTGTGAAAGAATTAAATAACATCATTGGCAAGTACGATATATTGAGCATGTGTGAAAGCCTGTACCCAAAGTCGAGGGAACACTTTCTTCTCAAGTCCCCAGAGAACATTGACAAAAATTGGTCTTGCCTTAGAGGAAGCCCTGGGAGCCCTTTCCTGGTCACATGTATGTGAATGACACTCTGGGCAAAGCCTCAGCTGGAAAAGGAGGCACACACCACGCGTGGCCTGATTTTATCCACGTGACTGGCCTGGTCTTGGAGCAACGGCTTTGTCTACTTTGATCCCTTTTCTGGCTTTTGCCAGAGAGAAACAGAGGTGGAATCAGCTGCGCTGGCAGGACCCAGTGGAGTGAAATGAATTAAACAGTGCCGTAGCCCAGAGAAGAGCTGAGGATAAATTTTGGGCTGCGTAGGACTGCCCCTCACTCAGCTTTAAAGACAGCTGCACTGAAAAATGTTAAGAAAATCACCGAGGAGGAGGAAAGCAAAAGAAGAATGGCGGCTCACCTGGCCCGCTGTGTAAAGTGGTCCAGAAAACGGGAAAGAAAGGAGTCCGCGCGCTCTGCTCGGTGAGACGGCAGGCTGATGAGGGGCGGGTGGGAACAGGGTGGTGGAGAGAGTGATCTCTCTGGACCAGTCCACTGATAATGTGCGCAGCTGGACCACAGGAGCCTACAGTTTTCCACTCGAGATGCTCAGAGCCCTGGGACACGTTGCACCTGATACCTGGGCCCAAGGTAAAGCCAGGGAAGCCGTGGGACCCCCTTTTGCCACAAGTTGCCTGAATCACGGGGAACCATCTCCCTGACCCAGCAGAGGCAGGAACGGGCCCCACGCATGAGGCTGCGCAGGTTGCTGAGTTAGTCTGGGGAGACTGGGGTCTGCGGACAGTGAAGGCAGTGGCAATGTTGGTGACAGTCTTGCTGAAAACGACGACAGCAGCAGCTGACGTGCACTGAGGGTCCCCCACACAGGCAGCAGGCATCGCACTCAGCATCACGTGAATGACCTCACTAAACCTCACCCGGCTCTGCCAAGAGGCTCCATTACCCTCTCCATGTTCAGACGATAAAGCTGGGGCTTAAAACATAGTAACCACAGCACCGAGGGCAACGCTGCTTCTCAGGGCTCCAAGGCAGGCCCTGTCAGGGGGTCTGGGGTCTTTCTTCTACTATAGGGGACAGTAGGGCCAAGGGACAGACACTTGAGTTGCACGAGGCTGTCTTTACTGCCCTTAAGATTCTGCGGGTCTATTTCACTGTTCTGATGAGTAAAGTGGGGTCATTGGTACGCTGTCCTCCCAGCCCTCCCTGGAAATACAGCACATCACAAACCTTTCAGGCTGAGTTGTGCAGAATAAGACAGGGCAGAAGTTGGTACCCACGTGAGGTTTTCCCAAATGGCAGGAGCCTCAGGTAGGGGTGTGAGTGTCCGTCAGAGGCACCAGCCTTGGAAGCGAGGGTGCTGGTCTCCCAGGACGCCTGGGCCCAGCTCTGGGCCTGGTGTCCAGGAGGAGCAGGGAGGTGGTACAGGGCGTGAGCCCGGCCAAGCCCTGAATCACAGCAGTGGGCCGTTCAGTAGCAGCTTGCCAAATAGCCCCACACTGGGAGTTAGTGACAGAGATGGGTCCTGTACCCTCATCTCCTAATGAGCTGCCGGCCGGGAACGAGATGCTATTGAACTGTGGCTTTGGGATTTGAACCCAGCACCGTAGAACCACGGAGCGCACTTCAAGACTCCAGCATGTTCAGCCCCCACCGTCTTCCTCCCCTCCACTGAGAGATGTAAAATCCTCCCGAATCTAGACCCCACAGGCCTCTGGGACTCCTCCTGCGTTGGTGGCGGGGCTCACCCTTTGTGCTCCCAGAGCTCCTGCCGCGTGTCCCCAGTGCCTCCCTCCCGGCACTGGGGACTGCTGGGTTCCCTTACCTGCCACTAATAGTGCAGGTCACACGGCGGGCCATGCACACGCACGTGCCCTGCTCCCAGCTCGGGGACTGTCGGGAAAGGGCTGCTGTTGATCAGTGAGCAAAAGTGATCTTTGTTTTGCAGCAAGATCTGCAGGGGTGCAAACACATTTCAGATTAAAGAATGCGTGTCATAACACGGAATGGCTCATCACAACCGGTTACTGTCTTCGGCACCGACAAGATGACAGGGGAGACTACGCGGAGGTCGCCGAGGGTTCATTTTACCATCCAAAGCCGTATCGACCAAAGTCCATTATGACAACCTCAGAGCACGAGAGTGGACGGGCTGCGACATATCGGAGATTGTCCCAAATACAAGAAAATTGATCCGTGACAAATTAATCCTGGCAGCTTTCATTTTTTATTTCCTTTCTGAATTATACAGAAGCATTAAAATGTAACCAGATAGAAAAGAATAAGACAGGACAAAGAGAGATACATGTGCCATATATTGATTTCTTACAAAATAGTTGAAGAATAGATTTAATTTAACTAAATGGTAGTAGTAATATTGACATAGTAATTATACTCCTGACGGTGATGCTGCTTCTCAGGGCTCCAAGGCTGGCCCCGTCCGGGGGTCTGAAGTCTTTCTTCTGCTGTAGAGAACCCGTAGGGCCAAGGGACAGACACTCGAGTTTCACGAGGCTGTCCTTACTGCCCTTAAGATTCTGCAGGTCTATTTCACTGTTCTGATGAGTAAAGTGGGGTCATTGGTACGCTGTGCTCCCAGCCCTCCCTGGAAATACAGCGCACATGAACCTTTCAGGCTGAGTTGTGCAGAATAAGACAGGGCAGAAGTTGGTACCCATGTGAGGTTTTCCCAAATGGCAGGAGCCTCAGGTAAGGGCTGAGGAGTGAAAAGCGTGGGAGTGTCCCCCAGAGGCACCTGCCTTGCAAATGAGGTGCTGGTCTCCCAGGACACCTGGGCCCAGCTCTGGGCCTGGTGTCCAGGAGGAGCAGGGAGGTGGGGCAGGGCATGAGCCTGGCCAAGCCCCAAACCACAGCTGTGGGCCATTCACCTGCTGCTCACCAAAGAGACCCACATCAGGAGTTAGTGACAGAGGGTCCAGGACCCTGGCCTGCTAATGGGCTGGGGGCCAGGAATGAGACTCTGTTTTTCTGTCTGTGAAATAAGGAAATTGAACTGAAACTGGTTCTCAAACACAAGCCCCGGGACTGGCTATGTGGGAATCATCGGGTGGAGCTTTTAAAATCAGGGATGCTTAGTTCACTTGCTCAGCAGTGGGCCCCAGAATACGCATCTCAAGGCTGCCCGGGGGCTCTGACGCCACAAGTTTGCGACTTGTGCCTCTGTTAATGATCTTCCAGGGCTGCTGTAACCAATGACTGCAAGCCAGGTAGCTTCAAACAGCAGAAATTCTTTCTGTGAGACGTTCTGGAGACCAGAAACATACAATCGGGGTGTCGGCAGAGCCACGCTCCCTCTGAAGGGAGTGGAGGATCCTTCCTGCCTCCTCCAGCCTCGAGGGACCCGTGCATCCCTGGGCTTGTGGCCACATCAGTCTAATCTCGCTTCCATCATCACATGGCCTTCTTTGTTTCCCATGTGTCATTGGATTTAGGGGCCACACCCAGGTAATCAGGATGCTCTCATCTCTAGATCCTTAATTCAATTGCATCTTGCAAAGACCTTTTTCCTGAGTAAGGTCACATCCGCAGCTGCTGGGACCAGGATGTGGGCAGACCTGCCTGGAGCCGCCACTCAGCCCACTGCAGCGCCCCTTTGCTCTCACACTCAAGATGCCTGGTCCCGTTGTCCTCAAGCGGCCACCTACGGAGGACTCCTCTCCATGCTCGGAAAGGGGCCTCAGTGGTCGTGGTCCCCAGGCAAGGACAGGCCAGTGCAGCAGGACAGGGATAGTCACTGCCATAGTGACTCACTCTGGCCCTTTTCCTTCCAGCATCAGAGGGCACCATTTGACCCACTGCAGTGATCCTTCCTGCGCCCCTGGTGGCAGAGAGCACACCTGCCCGAGAGGAGCTGGCGTGAGCGCCGCACGGGCGCAGGACCTTGGTTCTGTTCCCGGCTCTGTCTGTGCTGAGGGCAGCACCTGGCAGGGGCCATCGCCTCGCCCCTACTTGCCCACATGCTGGCTCCCTCCCTTCACCTGCAGACCAACCTCCGCCTTCCATGGAGGGACCTGCCCTGCTCTGTCCACTAATCTTCTCCTCTTTGCACCCACCACTGTGTCACTGGGTCAGACACATTGCCTAATTACTCAATCGTCCTTTGGGTGTCCCCCTTCCCTGGAGGCAGGGATTTGATTCACGCTGAATCTCTAGTATCTGCAATGGTGTCTGACACACAGGAGTGGCTTGATGGACAAATGAATAGCTGGGTGAAGGGACAGATGGATGGACGGATGGATAGATGGGTGGGTGGATGGATGGATGAGTGGATGGATGAATGGGTAGATGGATGGGTGGGTGGGTGGGTGAGTGGGTGGTTGGATGGATGGATAAATAGATGGACAGATGAGTGGATGGGCAGATGGATGAGTGGATGGGCAAATGAATAGATGACCGGGTGGATGGATGGATGTGTGAATGTATGGATAGATAGATGGATGAGTGGATGGATCAGTGGATAGATGGATGAATGGATGAATGAATGGATGGATAGATGAGTAGATGGATGGATGGACAGATGGTCTAACAGCCTGATTTGGTTCCTATGAGCGAAAACTGGGTCATAGGGCTTGGTGTGTGGAGGGTGACGAGGCTGTGCCCTCACGCGGGGGGTGCAGGTCCTGGGAAGCCAGGGGAACAGTAGGGGTGGTGGGTCAGTGAGTGACGAGTCCAGTCCAGAGGGCAGGGGTTGAGGACAGCTACCCGCGTCCCTGTGGCAATTGTCCACAAACGTAGAGGCTTAGGCGACACGAATGAGTTATCTCATGGCTCTGGAGGTCAGAGGTGCAACGCGTCTCTCACCGGCCAAAGTCGAGGGAGGCGCAGGGCTGTTTCCCTCTGGAAGCTCCGGGGGAGAAGCTATCTCCTTGCTCATTCCAGCAGAATCCTCGGGTGGCAGGACTGAGGTCCCTGTTTCCTTGCTGGCTGTCAGCTTGGGGCTGTTCTGTGCTTCTGAAAGGCTCTCTCACTGCTTGGCTTGTGGCCCCCAACTCCAGGTCAAGCCCCTCTCATGCTTCAGTTCCATTTCCTCCTCTTTCCTTTTGTGCTGCATGTCCCTGACGACTCCCCTGCCTTCCTCTTCCGTGCTTGAGGGTCTGTGGGATCCCATGGGCCGCCAGATACACCAGGGTAATGTCCGTATTTAAAGTCCATGACCTTAATTCCATCGGCAAAGTCTCTCTTGCCACATAACGTGGCAGATTCACAGGTTCCAGGGACAAGGCGTGGCAACCTCAGTGGCTGTTATTCTGCCTTGGGCCGTGGGGGTGGGGGGGTTCCAGCCTGAGGTCTGTGGGGAGGGTCCCCCTGAGTCGACTTTGTAGCAGCCAGAATGGGGAAACAGTGAGAGAGACAGACAGAGAGACAGAGACAGAGACAGAGAGACAGAGACGGTGAGATGGAGACAGAAAGAACAGAGAGCGAGGGAAGTGGGGGAGGGAAGGGGAGATAGAAGGAGACGGGGGGATGTAGGGCAGGGGGTTGCCACCCCACTAAACAGAATGACAAGGTCCAGGCCACCCCAGAGTCCTGGCAGCAGGGAGCATCAGGCCCTTGTAACTGATCTGAATTCTTGTATACGAGGGATCAGATCAGATTTGATTTGCTTTAGAAAAATAAACTGTAGAGTGAGCAATTTATATCAGAAACAAGCAAACCCATGTCAGGGCAGAAGGGAGCCCTGTCCTCTAATCACCCAAACACCCCAGACCAGTCTAGGGTAAAACAGGAGCAGGAAGCCAGACCCCAAAACAGTTCCAAAAAGCCCCCCATGGGGCCAGCCTGTCCCGGCTTCTCCCTTGTGGAGGCTCTGAGCCCAAACCCTCCAAGGTGATTCCTCCCGATTCCACCTGCCCCACCTCCCCACACAACCACCCCCACCTGGGGCCTCAGGGACCGTGTCCACCTCTGCCCGCCGTGGGCACTGTCATCTTGCAGCTGCGGGACAGACAGCAGTTATGTGTCTGGGCTGAGGGTCAGCCCGGAAGCTTCCGGAAGCTTTATCTCCAGCCTCTGGCCACAGGCGCTTTCCAGGGAACATGCAGGTGACAAGGTGGCAGCTGAGCCTGATGCGTCATTCCTTGTCCCCACAGAGGGTGCTGCCAGGTGTCTCCCACCTCCCGGCCCTCTGGCCCCAGCTGTCAGGTGAGCTCTCCTAGAACTTGTTCCACCAAAGCACTCTGTGCCAGACCACGGGGCTTCTCACTGAGGGTCCTCCCTCCTCCCGGCTGCTCTGCCCAGCCAGGCCGGCTCCTTCCTCCGCTGCCCACAAACACCCGCCCGCCCCTCCCTGGCTGAGGCCCGCCACGCCTGTCCTTCTGCAAGTCCTCGCCACCCAGCCCGCCCTGCACCTGGTCTCCTGCAGCCGGGGGCTGCCGAGGCTTCGCGTTCTCTTCTGCATCTTTCACACTCGATCTTGTCTCGTTTTGTGCCTGTGGCCACAGGCCATTTTCACAGGTCCAAATCTCCTGTGTAAGCTGCCAGGGCCAGGTCCACACCTGCCCGCACCCCCTGCGGGGACAGGACTGCTGAGGTGGAAGGACCAGAGATGCCCTGGGTCCCGCCGGTGTCCCGAGCACTGTGCCTGGTGTTTCCGAGACATCACAGCATTCAGCATGCTGGCTCTCGAAGGTGTCAGCTCAGGGACGTTGGTTGTGCAAATGCTTTGAGTCTTCGAGAGGGACTACGTTCCTCGGAAAGCAAGACGTTCTCACCGGGACATATGTAGATAAAAGCCGGGAGCCGGGACAACCGGCTGGGAAAGAACCTTGCACACTTTCTCTCCAGCCATCAGCAACGGAGCCCAGCTAGGAAGGATGGCATTGCTTGTTCCTTTCTTCTGGAGAGCACCTTGCTTTAGAAATAACATGATCGTCCTTCTCACTAAGGACTCAGGAAAAATAGAGATACTCGGTCCTCGGGAGCCATTGTGAGATTCCGGACGGCCTGGAAGAATTGTGTAAAAGAGCTTTTGCGTCCACAGGTGCTTGGGCGCTGCCGGACACGGGCGTCCTGCTTAGTGGACACGTCATCCGGTCACCTGCCAAAGCAGCGTGGCTGCTCTGTGGGGTGGGTGACAGCGTTCCGCAATCCCAGATGAGAAACGCGGCCACATCGCCCCTTTCGGCCAGGCCTGGAACCCGCAAGGCCGGACCAGCCCCCGGTGAGCGGTCAAGACACCGCGCAGGCAGGCAGCGTTTCTTCAGAGGGCGGTTCCAGTCCACGCCTGCCCCTGGTGTTTACCTGCCCAACACAGTTGCCCGGAGTCCTCGCCGCCACTGCCACGCTGGGGTTATCTCTACCTGCCTTTCTAGCGGCTGGGACCTGGGCGGAGTCAGGAGAGTGCTTTGGCATATTAATAATATAATCCTTCCCGAGGCCGGATGTCGATTGTGAGGAGCAAACGATTTCAAAGTTATCAGGATTTATTTGAGGAGTGGCTTTTGCTGTCCCTCCGACCCCAGGGCAAAAGAAACACTCGAAGCCCCGACGTGGGTCTCCCTGGCTCAGAACCAGAACAAGACCTGCCAGGACCCACCCAAGGGGAAGGAACCCCAGGCAGTCGCCTGCTGCCTCTCCAACGTGCGCAAGAAAGTGTCACTTTGAGATCCACCTGTTCATCTGTCCATCTGCCCAAGAAACCTCATATTAACAGGACAAGGTGCCAGGGACGGTGCTGGAGCCTGAGTGCTGGGTGCAGGGACGTCCCCGCCCACGCCAGGAGCTGCCCAGCAGGTGCGGCAGCTGCACCCGCGAGCAGACACACGAAAGGCCACCACGGCAGGGACGGGCGCGTGCCTCTGGATGCGCAGGCAGGGCTACGTGGGCTCTGCTGAGCTAATTAGCTGCCGCTTGGCTGGAGGAAGTGAGTTAGGGAGGAAGTTGCCATACTGAGTCTCCCTGGAAATTAAGAGATTCTCGGGTGCCAATATGACGCGGCCTCTGGTTGCCACGACCACCGGGGGCAGCCAATTAAAGCAGAACCACTCTGGAAAGCAATTAGAGTGGGGAGCCCCGGGTCGCCCACAGCCTCCACTCCTGGGAGCAGCCTGTCACTGAGCCCGAACGATGTGCTGTCCTTCCCAGAAACCCAGGGCGCAAATGAGCCTTAATCACCAATCCCCTTAGCATTAATCACGGCCCATCAGTGAGACGGACCCTGCCAAAGCGGCGCTGACTCCCAATCGTATGGGCACGATAAATGAATAATCACAGGAGTAAACACTGCCGCTTACGCCAGCATGTTAAGCTTGGAAACGGCTTCCCCTTCGCGCCCCAGTCTAACGGCGGGGTCCCCACAGCCGCCAAACTCAGGCTGACAGGGGGACTTCGGGGAGGACAACAACTGTGCCACCGGAGCCTGCGCTGCACCCCGGGCCCCTTTGCACACCCTGTCCTAACTGGGGGATTCGGGGGAAGCCGCGTCCCTTCTTGGAGGTCCAGAGGGCAGCTGGAGGCAGGATCTGCCCCCTTATGTGACCAGGGACACCACGAAGAAGGGATATATACCAGCAGCACCTTCTCTGTGGCCCAGACATCTGGGAGCTCCGAGCAGAAGACACTCTGAGGCTGGAGCCGCGAACTTGAGCCACCTCCCAGGAGTCGTGTGTCACCCCTGGGGAGATGGAGGAGGCCTGAAGATGCACGGAGTGGCTGCAGGGAATCGGGGTGCCGGTGGGCTCGGAGCTGTGGCTTTATGACAGCTGCAACCCCTCCCAACCCCCCGGTGCCCACCACTGACGGCACCGCCTAGCCCCGGGCCCTCCACGGCTACCAGACAAAGACGCAAGGGGAGCGACTCTCTCCTCCCTCCATTGCTATATTAAAGTAATCGGGCGTGCTGTGCTCAAACAGCTGTTTACCCACAGGAATGCACAAAGATCAATATGAATACCTGGACACCTACCCACTAATGTTTTATGAAATGTCAGGCAAAAATACGGCAGAGGGAAACTCTATTCTAGTAACGGGGGGGAGATCTCAGTGGATCTCTCTCTCTCTCTCTTTCTCTCTCTCTCTCTCTCCTCTCTCTCCCCCCTGCCCTTTTTTCGCTCCCTCCCCACCTCCCTTTTCCTCTCTTTCCTTCTCTCTCTTTTTCTCTCTTCCCCCATCCCTCTCTCTTCCCCCACACTCCCCCATGCTCATATTCTTCTAAACGTGCCACAAAGGCCCTGGTTATACGCCGTGGGTGGCACATCATCCTCTTCGTGGGGTTCTGAGCCCCGGGAGCAGACTCAGTCCTCCCCACCTGCAAAGATGGACGCTGGAAGCCCTTGTCCAGCTGCAAGCTGCAGAGGGGTCAGGCCCTCCTCCCTGCTCGTGTGACCTTAGAGGCGCCCCTGAGCCAACCTCATGGAGCAAATGCCTTCCAAGGTGCGTTCACCAAAAGCCCACCTGCTATTTGCAAATTACTTGATGGGAAGGTCAGGTCTAAATAGAGAAGGTCGCCAGGGGCCGTTTCAGGTGCTTGCAAGCTACAGCCATGAGCTCCCCAGGGTCTGCTCCCTGCAGACCACTCTGGAGTGGGGCAGAAGTGGTCGCTCGAGCACCTGCAGGTCCCAGAGCTGATGCCTCCCTGTGGCAAGTGAGATGGGCAGCATCTCCTCTAGGGCTCGGGGAAGGCGGGGTTCCACAGTCACCCCCATCTCTGCAGGCCCCACCTTGATGCGTGGGCCGGCCGGTGACCGCAGAGCCTGCGAGGTCTCCGGCCACCCCTCCCAGGGACCCCTTCCTTCCCTGAGAAACGGGCACGGAGTAAAGTTACCTCCGGGTCTGCCCGGGGTTAGGGACGGAGGGTGTGCACTGCCTGGCCCCGCACCTGCAGGGCAACAAGTACTCAGGAAATGACGGGGGCAGAGTGGGTCTTCCAGAGCAATAAAAACAATCCTTATTGTCATTCGTTATTAATATTGATTATTTTCTTCTTTTCACTGCCTCTCCCATGTCTGGGCTGACTGCCCGCCTTTGCAGATTGGATGGGTGGACATGGAGGGCGTCACTTGAGCCTTTTGTCTCCTGGCCACGCCCTTGTTGTACCCAAGGCCCAGCCAATCACCCCGTGACCACAGCATGCAGCCCAGCCTGCACCTGCTTACCTGTGCGGCTCAGGTGAGTGGTGCATTGCTGGGTTTCAGTTTTCTAATCTTCCAGGATGAGTGTGACCTTCCGCCTACACGTCCTCATTTCTGTGATCCCAGACGCCGTGGCCTCGGGCACAGAGGGAGGGACAGGACATGGGACACTCTAAGTGCCACAGAACTCACTTAAAGATGCTCCCACTGCCCTGGGGCTTCTTACTCATTTTTGTTCTGAGCACAGGAGTCCACTCCCTTCATGCCACAGAAACACACAGACGGAAACACACTTGCGAAAGCGGCAGATCAGAACTGGAGGCACAAAGGAAGCATTTCCCGCAAACTGCTTCTAATCCACTGACCCTCCGCTCAGCTCACCTGGAGAGGACAGGTAAAGCCAGGATTACTATCAGTTATTTTACAAATCTAAAGATATTCTATTTAATGACAAAGCGAAATCAGCAAGAAATGAGAATGAGGAGAATCAAAACTGAAATTGAGAGTTTTATATGTATTTAAAAAGTCACCTTTACATCAATCATAGTTTCCAATATGTTGGTGGTAAAAAATGGGGAAATTTTGATTCATGTACATTGTGGCCCGTGATGATTTTGTTGTCGCATCTTGTCCTCACGGTGCCCTTCCTGTAGACTGACCCAGAAACTTGAAAGAGGAAGAGTAGGACACGCGGGTTTTAATGTGGAACCACTGAAAATTACAGACCACATAAATTACATTTTTAATACATCAGGAAAGGAGCAGCCCAAGTTTACAAGAAGTTCCAGAAACCTGCAATGGGTCACCATCCTCACACACGCGTCAACCTCCTCCTCCGTGCCCCGATAATGCCCTGCTCTCCGGATGCCCCGATCTCGCCTGCGCAGATGCTCTGGGGCCGGGGAGGTTCAAGTAGGACCTGTCCCCAGCCCAGATTGTCCTCTCTACTGCGTGTCCACCTGGTTCCCCGTGTGCTCACCTCTCGGGGACGTTGGCCTCGCCACCTGTATACAGTCACCCTTCCCGCTCACACCGGGCTGCTCTCTGAACCCTCTAGATCTGTGCTCTGTGCCATGTGCCGCTGACATATTACAGGATATTTACCTTGTACTGTGTTGTTAATCCTCATTCGTCACCTCCAGAGTAAGCTGTTGGCTGCGACTGCATCCCAAGCCCTTGGATTAGGAGCACCACTCTGGGTGTGTATGGACGAGATTAATATTTGAATGGGTAGATCTGGGGAGAAGCAGGTGGCCCTCCATAATGCAGGTGGGCCTCACCCCGTCAGCTAAAGGCCTTCAGAGAACTAAAGACTGATCCCCTGAGCACGGGGACTCCGAGCAGAGGCCTCAGGACTTCAGCTGCGGCACCAGCCCCTCCCAGGTCTCCAGCCTGCCGGCCCACCCTGCAAATCTGGGGTTTGCCAGACGCCATCATTGCATGAGCCACTTTCTTGTGATAAATTCTTCTATACGTATCTACATCCCGTCTGTTCTGTTTCTCTGGAGAACGCTGACTCACACAGGAACAAATGAATGAATGAATGAATGAGTGGCCTTGAGGAGGAGCAGCAGGGTCTGAGGAGCAGTGGTCTTGCTGGGGGTGGGCTCTGGCTTCTCTCCCTTTCCACAAGTGAAGGTCACTGACCTCTGACCCCCTGTGGCCACTGTAATCACTTTCTCTCTTTTCTCTTGCAAAGCATTGCGGGCTCGGGAGGCAGATCTGGCCCAGACTCTCCTCGAAAGGCAGAGTGTGGTGCCCAGAGTCAGACGGACCAGTTTCCACCTGTGACAGGTGCAGCCTCTTGAGCCCTTGCTGTGAGTCTGCAGCGGGGGTGACAGTAACCCCTGCCCCTACGCTGTCATCTAGAGTCATTGACACAGATCACATGGAGAGTTTGCAAAGTGCAGGTTCCGCGGCAGGCTCCGTGGTGGCGGCTACCGTCACTAAGATGGAAAATACCGAGTGCACAACCCGCATCTCCAGTCCTATGCATGAGACCTTCACGAAGACCTTTTGAGAAGACCCTGCAGTCGAGGGCCTCACGCCCAGGAGTGCCTGTCTCCCTCCACAGAGCTCCTACTCTAGTACCAATGGTCTCAGAGCCACGGCATCTCGCCTTCAAGGAAGTCGTGGGGAGGTGGGGTCTCAAAGGGGCAGCCAGTCTGGGAAGGCCTGGGGACAAGAGGAGTGGCAGGAGGAGGAGCCCTCCCTTCCCCAGGCCAGGGCTGGGTGTCCAGGGAGGCTTCCTGGAGGAGGTCGCACTTGGAGATGAGGGCACAGCTCTCAGCACAGCCAAGTGCGTTGCAATTAGAAGGCCCAGGTGCTGCCCACGACGTGTTTGCTGGTGCTAAGTTTTAAGGCTCAGAGGATTTCCTGGTGTCTCCCATTCATTTATACAGATGAGAAACCCACAGAACCGGGCTTGAATTCAGAAACCTGGTGCCACGGCACACTTGGTCACCTGCTGATTTTGCAGGTCTGCAGGTCTTTGGGCATATTCGCCCTCGGGCCCGGGAGCCAACCTCATGCCCATCTTAAATGCCCACTCACGTGGCATCCTGAGCCCATGAGTACCGGGGCCCCCTTCCCCGGCAGGGCTTAAGGTGCTGCTCTAAGGGCCCAGGCTGCGCACACCTGTCCTTCGGGACTCAAAGCCCAGATGCTCGGAGTCTACACAAAACGAGACATTTGGCAACAGGCATTGTCCACGTCACCACCAGCAACTTCCACAGTCACCTTTGGTTTCCTGGGAGAAGAGAAGAACATCCCCAAAGCTTCATTCTACATCTCGAGAATTACTGTCCTCCACGCCCCTACAGGCACCTGCTCCTGCAACTGGGACCGTGCGGCCCTTGGCGGGGGTCTCAGGGGGACTGGTCCCCCCATCCCGGTCGGCCGCCTCAACATGGTTGGCGTTGACACACAGCGGCTTTGCCGTGTGATTTTCTACTCGTCACTTCACACTGGTGCCGTCGCCTTTAAACTATTTGCCTTTCCTGTTTTGGGTCCGCGTGTTTATCCCCCGAAACTGCCTGGCTAACGACTCCTGTGTCACCTCCCTCTTCCCCTGCAGAGAAATGAATCCCATAAAAACCACTAGACTAGTGACTGAGCAAGCTCCTTGGCATCATAAAATTTTGATTTAGAGGTTTAGCAAATGTGACGGAACATTTTTGCGTGCCCTTCTGAATTGTGCAAACTATTTTTGGCATGTGGGCATTTACATAATATTGCCAGAAGTGAGATTTTCCTCTTCTTTTTTTTCCCCCCCTCTCCTTCTTTTGAAATGAGAACAAGCGATGAGTCAGCCAGGAGGAAACAGGTTCTGAGTCAGAAGACACGGGCTCTCCAAGCCACGCGAGTGAAGGGACCGTTCACAGCGTTGGAGTTAGGGGGTGAGACAGCACGGGAAAGACAGAACACAGACACACACAAAAGAAAGACGGCGACAGCCCGGCAGAGGTGACGTGGGGGAAGGGAGCTCTACCTGCTGCTCACTCTGCTCAGCTCCCGAGGGGAGGTCAACGCCTGCAAGCAAAGTGGCACGTCCCCAGTGGGGTCAAGGGACCACCCGTGGGAGATTAGGGTCACCACCGGCCCTTCTTCTCCCCTGCACGTCACCCCGGCAGACTCCACACTGGGGGGACGCATTCAGGAAAACGCTACTTAAAACTTTCTGCCCAGACTGTGCACAGAAGTGGAGGTTCAGACAGTCCTATAACGCAAAGCCTGGGAACGTCTAAAATCGGAGGATAAGAACCGTCCCTGTCGCTCACGCTCCCCACCCAGAGGTGAGATCTGGGTGCAGGATTTGTGGGGAGAAGACGATGACATGTAGGGCAAGGTCCGAGCAGCCAATCTGGGAGCCGGCTGGACACCTGGAGCACCACGTTCTGTCGCGTAGGTCAGTTTACGAGGAGACAGTGGCCCTAGCGTGGGCTTCCTACGCACCATGCTCCGCCCTTAGCTTGCATTATTTATCATTTATTCCTCACGTCAACCCGTTTTGCAGCTGGAGAACTGAGGCCCGTGAGGTCCCTGTTACTTGCTAAGGCCATGCAGCTGGGCATGGAAACTTTGCTCTTCACGCTGCCTCCAATGTACCGGCAGTGACAGGCTCTACTTAGTAGGTATTGTCTCCACTCTCCAGAAGTGGAAACTGAGGCTAAAGGGTCCAGTCATCTGTGCACGGTCCACGGAGACAGCGAGGGAGCCTGGACCCACACTTGTGTCTGGGCTGGCTCCACAACTCAGGCCTTCTCTGGGACACCCCGTGTCGCCCGGGGCCGAGGCGTGGCTGCTGCCTGCTCTCCCGGCTGAGGCCGGCTGGCTTCCTGTTCAACGGAGAGGTCCTGCTGGGGCGGAGGCCACACCAGCCACGGCCCATCCTTCTCCCCGCAGGAGAGGAGAGGAGAGGAGAGGAGAGGAGAGGAGAGGAGAGGAGAGGAGAGGAGAGGAGAGGAGAGCCGCGTTACACCGCAGGGGCTGCAGCAGCCTGCGGGCGGGGGCCACACTGTCCCTCTGAGTTTGCTGCTGCCTATCTTGCCCTCGGTTTCTCTGTTACGCACTCCTGCAGACTGCATGATCTACGCTGCGCTGTCTCGCCCCTGATTCACTGGTTAAATTAGCTGCTATTTCCCTCTCCCGCATTACAGGCTCCAAGTAATTTGTTTATGAATCAAATGTTCTGCAGGCTCGGAAGGCAGGCTTAATATGCATTCATTACCGCCCAGCCGTAATCACCCTAAATCACGGGATCGCCGGGCTCGGGCAGACCGTTGGTCTCCTTGGCGGAGTCTCCCATCTTCTCCCTGACCAGAGCAGTGGCACCAAGGCATGAATTTCAATCGAAATTCAGGGAAGGGGGGTGGCGTGCAAAAGGGGGAAATAACAGATTTTCAGAATCTGTAAAAAATATTCCAGGGCAACCCAAGACGGTTACCCATTCTGTCCTCTACGTGACCTTCAGAGTGCGCCCAGCCAGGTCCACCTCCCACGCCTGGAGCCTCTGGCGCTCTCGCCACGGGGCCACTCGGGTGGAGAAAGAGTGAAAGGAGAGTTCGACTCCAAGCCATGGTCGTGAGGGGCTCGGCTACCCTTCCTGGTCCTCGTCACAGCCCCGGCACACGCTCGGCCCCAGGCTGCCTTTGCCTGAGCACCCGACCTTCTCCCTGCAGAGTCTCGAGCTCCCGGCCTGGCTCCAGGCTCCCCCTGCCACCCAGGCACCGCCCCGAGTTCCCGGTAGATGGTACAGTGAAAAGAGGGCCAACTACAGACCCAAAGGCTTCCCAAGCCAGACTCTGCCCTAGCGAGGGGCCTGCTCTCCTCTCCTCATCCCCCCGGGGCGGGGGGAGGTCCTCACCCCCAACACCTGTCAAGTCACGCTTCCCTTTAAGATAAAATTAGGCAGCAATGAGGATGAGTAGGGGCGGGCACCAGTGCTGCACTTCCTGGCCACTCAGCCCCATTTTAACAGGACAATGTTGGCCCAGGGATCAGAGCTCCGCCCTCCCTGGCACTCAACAGGAGAGACTTTGCACAGGGGGACTTGTTGGCGGGCGGATCTGGAGCTCCCAAGACATACGGATGGGGCCTTTTCTGAAGGTGGGCCCAGAAGTGCACCCCAGGTGCAGCAGAGTGCTGCGGAGAGCCCCCTAAGGACCTGGGAGTGCGGGTTTGGGTTCTCCTGAGAAGCCACAAAACCAGGCTCAGGGACATACAATCCACCTTGGTCCAAAAATTCCAGGCTCTGTTGCAGACGCTGAGGATTTAGTGAACCAGAGCATGTGGGCTCAGCCCCCAGCAGAGTAGTGATGTGACAGGCAGGTGTTCACAGCTGACAGCAGCCAGGGCCCGCCGCACAGGATGGGGACCCCACACGGAGGCTGAGGTCCTGTGGCCCGTGGGTCTGCACCCAAAGGGCGCCCAGGGGACCTGCTGGTGGTTGCTACAGAGCATTTTTCTTTTCCAGTTGGAAAGGAAACCAAAGTATCTCAAGTCACCTCTGGGAAAACCAAAAGTCAAACCCCCAAGGCAAGAAGCTGGGGAAATTTCCACTCTGCATGACAGGCCCTCCTCCCTGTTCAGAATTGCATTTGCAGATTCTATTAGAAACTAGTTTATGACACAAATTATTCAACGCCTAGAAAGTCTAAACTAATAAGAATCTATCTGTTTCAATGGCAAAATCCATGACATGTAGCTTTTTATTGCAGTACATTTAAAATCAAGCCTTATCCATTATGATATTACAGAAGCACACGTGGCCCTGAATTCCATCAACAACATTCTATCTAATGAAATGTTTAAACTAACCGCATTATAATATTACTGACTGTGTCTTCCTACGGGGAGGCCACGTGCGGAGCAATATCCAGTGTCACCATCCGTCATCGGAAATCCTAACAGAAGTTCTTGTGCTGATTTTCAAAGCCTCGTGGGTGAGGGGTAGGTTGGGATGCAGTTGGCATAGAGACGATACTAGACAAGGATACCGAGTCCTTGGGACTCGTGTTGAAAGTGAAGCTCTGTTAAAAAAAAAAAAAAAAAAAAGCATCACTCTAGAGCCAAACAGAAGCATTTTCTCCTCTTGCTCCGGCCGGCGGGGCCTTCTGTCCCGGACTCTCTGGAAGTCCACGCTCCGTGCCTCCGCGGGCCGTGATTTACAGCTGGGGCTGAGGCCTGGGCCTGAGTCACTTCCAGACCGCAGGGAGTGTGACAGGGTGACATATCTGTGTAGAATTGCAAAAGCACCCCCGGCTGAAACAAATTTTTCCTAATTACTATCCCTCCCAAGCCCATTAAGAAATGTAATGAAAGTGATTACAGAAAACTCTTTAAGGTAAACCGAAATGAATGGATTTATTTAAACTCTTAATGAACTTTAAACTCTCCAAACTGGCTAGCTCCAGGCAGGAGCCACTAATTGTGGCGTTGGGGGGGATTGGTGACGGGTTGCCGGGCTGGTAGTGGCAGGTTTAGCTGGTGGGGACAGGTCATCTATTATCCGGGTCTCCGGGAGGCAGTGCCCAATTAGTCCATCTGCTCAACACTCCTCTTACCCAAACAGACGAATTAAGCCTGGACCAAAGTCCCAAACATCAGATCGGCTGGAAGGTAGGACTGTCCCCACAGGGAGAGTCTCTAACGACAAGAGGAAGTCAAAAGAGGTACCTCAAAGCAGGGGTTTGACGGGTGCGTGGCTTGCAGCTGTAGGGAGAGCAGACCCCCCAGTGTTGCAGGGCTCTGGCTGGTGTGAGCCAGGGCTGGTGCCCGCCGGGGGCACCTGGGAATTGGTGTCACTGTGCACGACAGACCCCACTGGGAGCACGGGTCCTGCGTTGTTTCCTCCACCACATACTGCTCCACTTGTAGACACCAGAATTTTCGACGTCCTCCAAGGCACTGGCGTCTACAAACATGGTCTGTGACCTTTCTGGGACGGGCTGCTATTTTACCAGCTTCGTTTCTTAGAGGATTTGGGCAAAGGACAGTTTGTTTTCTTGCCTCTTTATTCTAGGCGCTTCTCTCCCAATCTTGCCCCGCCATTACCGTAGAGGCACCATCATCTCTGTGCCCCAAACGAGCACATTTCCGGCATGGACTCACAGAGGGGCTCCCTCCACTCATCTGTCTGTCTGGCTGTCTGTCTGTCTGTCTGCAGGGCTGTGCATGCCGCGTGTATGCAATAAGGGCTCACGGCAGAAAAGTTACTCAATTACTCGAGAAATGCGTCACCCAGAGGCTTAGAAATGCTAGATTTTTCTGGGCCCTGAGCAATTTCTGAAGTTTAACGTGTCAAGAAGTAAAGACAGAACTGCACATGATTTATTCGGCTGTCCAAAGGATTCACAACTCTGCGCAGGTTTGAGTCTCCAAGTGTCCTGGGTTTCCCGTCACCTTGGAGGAGCTGGCACTTGCTGACTCTGCGCGGGGGGTCGTCAGGATTAATAACATACAAAGGCTTTGGCTAATGCTGGGCTCCAGAAAAAGCACCTGGAGCTGCTCTTTCGTGACTAATTAATTAGGGAGAGACTCAGTGGCTCTAATTGGCGGCTGAGTATTCTCTGAGTTTTAACATTCATGGTATGCAAATGTATCAATTTCTAACAATATCTAACAAGATCATTTGAAAGTGAGATTCTCCTGAGAAATGCAATCACGGTTTGGGAAGCGTGGGGCCCTCCGGTTTTGTACGTACTCGTATAAATCAGCAGAAAGTTTGTTACCAATTGTACTAATGTTCTCCAGCAAACAGAGATTGGCCAATAAATATGCATGAAACCTAATTCTGTCTATCTGTTGCATTGGATCCCAGCGGCGAGGACCCGTCACACCACAGAAGTTTGACGGATGTTTTCTCTCGCTCCTAGGACTTGGAAACCAGTGCGCCTGCCCGCTGCGGGGGCCGGTGAGCCGCAGGACCGCTGAGCTGCTGCGCGGTTTCCACGTGGGAAGCTCTAAATTGAAATCTGCACCTCGAGGAACTCCGAGACCAAAGAGAGAACCGTTGGGCCTCAAAGGACCATTTCCTACCGTAATGAGAATTTTAAACGGAGGGTTTAAAATTCTTTGAAACGCTTTTCAGAAATGTGTGTGCAAATGATGGTTTCTGAATTGCTGGCAGAGACGCAATTAAGTTCAAGGGAGAGCATCTCTTCACTCTAATTTCCCAGTCTGCAGACCCTTCTCCCTGTCTCGGGAGGAGCCCAGGAGCCCGAGCGAGGGCCTTCATTGCCCGGCTGCCACGCCTGAGCTCAGAAGAGAGACGTGAAGACAAGGGAAGGTGGCGGCGGGCTCTGAGCTTAAAGTCCCAAGGGGGCGTTTCCTTCCCAGCGCCACTTGGACACAGCAAACGAAACCTGGGGGGCTGTCCAAATGGTAACAGAGCCCCCTCCCAAGTCTCGCGCAGGAACCGGCCATTCTAGCTGCCGTTTCCTGAGCTGTGGGGTGTGGGGCTGCCCGTGCCCCGTCTGTGGCATCTCCGGGTTGTGATGAATCTTCGAGGTCTCAGAGCCTGGTGGTGAAGCAAGCAGACCCAGCCCCAGCTGCTCCCACCAATTCCCAAATGTGGGGGGGCTGCCCTCTGAATACCCACTCCCTCACCTGCAAGACGGGGTCCCGTGGTAGGATTAGCCATCCCGTGGGACAGTCTCGAAGATGGAATGGGTCATCCACACCCCAAGTGGGTGCTTTGTCTTGCTGAACCCGTGCTGGAAGTTGCACCAAAATCAGCAGCAGGGGGTCCCTGCAAGAGACTCCCTCAAACCCTTCTGATACGGGGCCGGGCGGGATTCCCAGCAAAGAGGCACTAAATTCCAGGCGAGCCGTCCATAGCCCTTATTAGGGCAACTTAAACGCAGAGACTGAAACCCCACAACAGACGGTGAGGAAAGAGGTGTCTTTGCCTCGGCATGTCCACAAAGAGAGGGTCAGGTTACCGAGTTTCTACAAGGGTTTAGGGAACATGGGGGCTGGTTTCTACGTGTTTAGGCAACACGTCTGATCTCTCACTGAGCGCTTCGAGCAACAACCTCAACAGCTGTATCTGCGCCTGGGAATGTTCCAGGCCCCGGTTGGGTTCGAGCCTGCAGGGGAGCTGGCCGGGTCACAGGGTGCTCAAGGCAGTTTAAGTCTCTCGATCAGAGAAACCTGGGGAACCGGGTGGCTACAGGGGGCCCAACCAAAGCTGCTCTTGTCATTCCAGAAGTTAAATCGTCTGACCATCACCAGGAAGCTGTGAAGCTGGGATTCCTACCAGTTGTATTTGATTCCAGAATCATCTCCATATTATGCATGAGGAAGGTGCAGCCAGGGGAAAATTACCTTTTGATTAAAAAACCGTCCTGGGAGAAAGTGTCTCTTCCTGTTGGAAGACTGAATGTGGCTGAGTAATGCCTGAGAAAATGAATGGCTCTGAGCCGTGGCTTGATTTTAACTCCGCTTGTCCTCGAGGTGAGAGTTAGTGCTGATGGTGTGGTAAGAGCGGTTGATTCATTAAGCGTTTAGGAACCAGGCCCTAGTCCGGACTTCCTAGCAGGATAGACCAGGCCGCTGTTACCGGCCCAGCTGTCTCCCAGGGCTCTCACGTGGGCGCATCCTCGGGGTCCCTGGCTGCGTGCATTCTGCCCGAGACAGTGGCGGGCCCCTCCCTGCAGGTCATGGTGCAAGAGGCTGAACAAGAGCCCCAGGACCTCAGGATCTGGTTCCTGGAACCTGTAAATGTTACCCGATTTGGAAAAAAGGGTCTTTGAAGCTAGCATTAATTTAAGAATCTTGAAACAGGGAAATCACCCTGGGTTGTCTGAGTGGACCCAAATGCCACCTCAAGCGTCCTCGTAAGAGGACAGCGAGGAGGAGAGAACATGGCCAGGGAGGCAGAGCTTGAAGCGAGGCAGCCACAAGCCAAGGGACGACGGTAGCCCCAGAGACGGGAAGAGGCAGGGATGAGTTCTCCTCAGAGCCCCCAGGGGTACAGCCCTGATGACACCTTATTCGGGGTGTCCAGAAATGCAAGAGAAGAAAAGTGTGTGTTTCAAGCTACCCGGCTGGGGGTCACTTGTTACAGCAGCCACAGGAAGCTCACACATGTGGGTCCCTCCAGCCCTCGGCCACACTGCTTTCGTCTTGATGGAAGTCCCGTCCTAGTCTCCGTCTGAGTGACTCCTCGTGCTCACTGCCACCTCCTCCAGAAAGCCTTCCCGGACCGCGCTTTCTGCGTCACTACACTCCCCACCCCCCAGCTCGGGAAACTTCGTCCAAGGGACCCCCGAGGATCTCCTTCCACCTGTGCCACCGGACACACGTACGTGTCCCACTGATCTGCCGTGGATAGACACCCTTTGTCCTCCTTGCTGAAAGTCCCCTGCAAGACTGGGGCCACCATTCAACAGAGGCAGGAATGGATGTGCACAATGAGACCTCCGCGGGCCAACATCACTGCTGCTTTGGTGGTACCAGAGGGGCTCGGTTCCCTGCAAAGAGCCGACTGAGGTTAGTTCTCTAAAGCCACTTTCTGCTTTGAAGACTGAGGCTGGGAAACGTCACGAGGCCACAGATGACGACGGCAAGAGCCCTGGAGGGCACCAAAGGGTTAACGAAGTGGGGTGCCAGGGCTTCGCATGCGGGTTTGACACACACGCCACCGAGATGTCACTGTCTCCCGTGCTGGGGACGACACGAAAGTGCCGCCAGCATGGAGGATGCAGCGGGGGCGGGAAGTGCCCGACCCCGGCGAGGTCACTCAGGGAGCACTCCTTTGCGGGGGCGGGGGGATGACTCACTCTGCTCCAGGCGAGGTCGCGGGGGCAGCCGGGCCTCAAACGCCCTGCTTCTGAATGAGGGCCTTGAGCTAGGCGGCGTCTGCGTCCGCCCCGGGTTCTAAAATAAGCTGACATTTAACCAGTGGCCCTGTGTTGCCGGTGACCCGGAGCGCGTGTTGAACAGCACCGCATTGTTGGCGGCCGTCACCAGATGCCAGCGACATGCGAACTTGCTTCCGAGCTCCCGTGGCCTCTGCTTGGCAGCATCCGCTCAAGAGACCGCGCGGCCCAGAGCTCCGGGGCATGGGTTCTGCCGGCGGCAGAGAAAAGAGCGTTGTCTGGCCTGGCCTCCTCTGCTTGCCGGGCGCTCGCCCTGTTCGGACGGTGGGCGTCTTGACAACGTGTGCGCCACCGAGGAGGAAGGGGCGTGGACGGGAGCTACCGGAACACGGCTGCTGGAATCTCGCTGCGCAGGGCCTGGGGGCCTGGGGGTCACTAGGTTACACTCTTACCTGGCTGTCGGATTTGGAGACCCTGAGCGAAATTTCGACGCCATCCATGCAGACGGGACTCCGCGTGGAGGCTGTGGGCCTCCCTGTGGGACTCGCTTTCTCCTAAGGATGACTCTGGAGAGGGCTGTGGGACAGGGCGGAGAGCACAGGCCGAGTCCCGGGTCCTGTTTGTCACTGGCTGTGCGGTCTCGGGTTGCTCAGCTGCTCCAGGGCTCCACCTCCCAACCAGTGCGCAGAAAACAGTCGTGACTGTCTTACTGGGCTGCGGTCGACCGAAAATGCCCCTCCTCAAAAGATACCCACGTCAAAACCCCGAATGTCGCTGCAGTTGGAAAGAGGGGCCCTGCAGACGGAACGAGCTCAGGCTATCAGGATGAAATCGCCTGGGGTTATCCCAGGGGCCCAACGGCCACTCAGGAGTCCACGCAGGAGACAGGCAGAGGAGAAGGCAGGGCGGAGACGGGAGCGACATGGCCACGGGCCGAGGACTGCCGGCAGTCCCCAGAGCTGGAAGAGACAGGAAGGAGCCTCCCTGGAGCCCCCGACGAGCACAGCCTTGCAACCCCTCGAATGCGCAGCCTCCGGAGTATGTGGCGATTATTCACAGCAGCTGTAGGAGACTCGTCCAGGAAGGATAAGGATTAAGTAGTTGAATGCGTGTCAAGTGCCCAGCGCAATAGCATCCAGAGCAGAGGGAGTCCAGCACGCCCTGGTGGTGTGCAGACCGGGAGAGACGGCGGAGGTGACTTTGTGACGTCACAGGGGCTCACCTTGCTGCTCGGCGTCCTCCCGCTAGAATGGGCGGAGCCCACAGGAACCTCACCGTGGGGAGATGTTGGTATTAGCCAGTCACGTGCTGTGGAACACTTCCTTTCGGAATGTAGTCAGATAAAATAACGTGGATGGAGATCGCCAATCACCTCTCCTCTCTGTTTACCCAACCAATAAGCTGATGGACAAGACGCACGTGCTGAACGTCTGCTCTGGGCCGACACTGCACTAATCCTATCCGCGATAGACCACGGATGCTCCCAACAAGTTCACGTGTTCATTCAGCAGAGATTTCTGGAGCGTCGACCATGCACTGGCTGTTATTCTGGGCTTTGGGGGCAGACTAGTGAATAATACGTACGAACTATAGACAGCTCCCTCACTCGTGGAGGTGACTTCTTAGTGGGGAGAGGGGCGATCAGCAACGGAAACGCGTAAGTGCCGGTAGTGAACACGGTTAGACAGCGGTGACGAGTGTGGAGAGAAGTCAGTGCCGCTGCTCGGGGAAGCTCACGAGGTGCAGGACCCTGGCCAGGAGCTGTCGGCAAGGGGTGCGAGGCCGGCAGGTGCATCAGGGGAGGAGGGTTCCAGACTGAGGAAGGCTGGCGGGAAGCCCCAGGGCAGGGACAGGAGGGGAGCGTGCCCAGGCAGGGGTGGGGTCAGACAGAAGGGCGGTCTGAGAGCAAGGGGCTGGCGCCCCGTGGGGTGCGGTGAGTCCTGGAGTTTTTATTCCACATTCATTGGGAAGCAGCTGTAGAGTGTGGGGCTAGGGGGGCCCAACCTGCTCTTGTGTTGGGAAGAAACCAGAGACAGAGGCAAGAGCAGGCACCTGCCAAGGAGCCATGTGGTGTCCGAGAGGTGCAGTAGGGGTGTGCCCTGCGAGTGACAGGGAGTCGGAGAGAACATGACCCGATCCCTTTATCCAGGGCTGGGGAAGGCACAGCCAGTGGGCAGGAGACCCGGACACGGTGCCAGTGTCCTGCAGGAGGCTGAGCAGGGCGACGCGGTGAATGTCACTCCGTCTACGCTGTCCTATGAAGCTGTCACTCAGGAGCCTCCGTTTCCCTTGGGTGAGGCAGGTCTTGGGGCCACCTAAGACCAACATTCTCTCTCTCCTAGAAATTCTCATGTTCGACTGACACAAGGCAACACACGACAAACAACAAGGAATCGACATCCATCCCAGTGAGAGGCACCACGGAGCTACCGTCACCTGTTCTTCCTCCTGTTCCCGGGTGGCCCCGTGTCCTGTCCGTTCTAAGACTTTCACTTTGGTTCCTCTCCTGCAACCACTCCCTTGAGCTCTCTTTGCAGGGAGGGGCTTCCGTCGGCCAGTCAGTGCCTGAGGCTTGCACGCAGAGAGCCTCATACCCTCGTGGGACCTCTGTCCTTGGACCTGCAGCCAGCAAGGAGAAAGCAGCTTTGCACGAATGTCTACACATTTTAAACCCTGGGCTCCTCCCACCTCAGCTCAGCAGTCTGCCTTCAGAGGTGGCTTCGTTATGGAGCAAGATCTTTGCAAGAACAGCACCATCCACCATCGCAGGCAGTTAGAGGCACCTCTCGAGATCCTGGGACGTGGGCAGATAAGGAGACGCTCAGGCTAACGAGGCACCTGTGGTCGGTCCACCAAACATGGGCACGCTGCAAGGGAGACCCTCAGACCAGACACTGCACTGATGGCTGCAGCTACACTGGAAAATCTCACTGGACAGAGTTTTTTTTGTTCTCAGCAAACCTGAGCAGTCATTTCACTTGGCCTCAGTTTCTGTAGAGAGCAAAAAGTTTAACATTAAACCGTGAGTGTGTTTGGTGGGGTGTTTACCCTGCCTTATCCATAGTTTGGGGCCAACATTTTTCTGTGGGAGATGAATTTACCGAGTGGTGTTTATTAATAGAGTGTCTACAATCTAATGAGTCTAATAGCTTAATCTAACATACGGATGTGGACACAGAGCAGTTGCCTGCCTCTGATTTCTTACTTATGTATGCTGGCACTCACCCCAATAAATATCCGACGCCTACCTCCCAGCTCTTCATCCCTATGTCTGAACAACACACCCACCGCAGACACAACCTCACACACGCACACACACGCACACACACGCTTGCACACGTGTATACGCGGGTCCCACCACACCCACACACTGATTTTTCTCATTGTTCATTTGCTTTGGGATGGGTTTTATCATCCAAAAGGTCTCAGTTATTCCCTCACCTGATGAAGTTCAAGTTCATTCCGTAAGTCACTGACTTCGAAAGAAGGAAATCGAGGCAGAACTTGCGATCTGGCTTTGCTCTCCTCCTAATTTCATTATGCACATTAAATTTTTATTGTTGACATTCTTGTTTAGGGGGAAAATTATTGGTTTGTCTTCTTTTTTAAGCTATCAGATGTTTTATAGACCTTCTAATGGCGCGTTTGGTGTGAAATTAATTATCAAAGATTCGCAGAGAGTTTTAAATTAGATTTTCTCTGGTCTTCAAGGCAAACAACTGGTTTTGTTTTTGTCACTAATATAAGGTTCTCATTGCTGGCTTTTTTTCCTCTACAATGAAATGATAAAACAAATCTTCACCTTATTTTAATGTGCTAATTGGGGGTTATTACAGCTCATTTTATTTACATTGAAATAAAAAGGCACCAATTCATTTTCCTCGCACAAACAACTTAGAAAGGATTGTAATTGCGTCCTATACAAACACGTCTTTGTAAAGAGAAATGACATGTAAAACTAAAGGCCTAAAAACAATTTAGTCTGGGCAATGGGCTAAATAGAATGCTGGTTTTCTAAATAGACACTGGGTGCCTAAGCTGCTTCCCTTTCGGGGAGCTGATTCAGACGTGTGGCGTGCGTACTTTTCATAAAATAAATGCCGTAGGAAGTTGACAAATCCAGAAAGAGACTCTAACACAAGGTTATTTCAGAGCATTTACATTGCCCTAAACGACTTTTGGGATGATTCTGTAGGAGGCGGGTACCCCGCCGAGTAGATTGAACCGGAGCTGCTATCTGATGTCCCTGGGCCTCCTGTCTTTGGCCACCAGAAGACGCACAAATCCGGCGTTCCCTGCTGCCGTGGTGGACGTTGCCTGGCCAGCACTCCTGATCCTTTCTCAAATTTATTCTTGTCTGTTTCCTTTCTGGTCCTCCAGGTCTCAAAATGTCCTCTCAGGGTTTTGAGCAGCACAGCTCACTATCGTGTGGGGTGACAAGTATAACGACATAACACCAGGAGATAATGGTCAGATAACGCTTCTGTTTGGTGGCTCAAATTAAGCAAATATTAGCAGGAAACAATTAGACATCACAATTATAAATCAGAAAATGGAAGTTTCTGATTTCCTCTCCCTTTAGGGCCCTCACAGAGTCAGAATCTCCGCAGAGGCCGGGTGAGGCCGCGGCTTTGCTATGTTTTGCTGTTGTGTGGACGGGGCGGAAACAGCAGGAGCAGATACACTCGCTCTCGCGCCAGGCCCCTGTGCCGCCTCCCAACCCTCTCGTCTGCAAAGGGCAGTGGCTGTACGTGGAGTCGTCACCACCTGCCCGCAGCCGGGGGAGCCGTGCCACCTCGCTGACTCATGAGAGCAGTGAGAGAGCAAGACCTTGCAAAGGGCGGAGTTGAGCAGCGAGGAAGACTTGGCTCAGCGCTGCTGCCCCGGGGCCACGGCCACCGCAGCGGAGGAGAGACAGGGTTCCCCGACACCACCCGCCGCCGGGAAGGGGGTGTATAGCCAGCACACAGGGTGGGGTCACTGGAAAACGGCGAAGAGGAACTCGGGGGACATCATGGAGGGAAGGGGGGTCTTGCTGCGCTGGCCCGGCGGGATTCTCGCCAGAACTGGGCTCTGCCGGCCGAGGATCACCTGACCACAGAGTCCGACTAACGTCTGGTCGCGCAGTGAGTCCTGTCAACGCGAAGAGAAACTTAGAAACTTGTGGGGGAAAGAGAAGGCCATTGGGCGACATTCTAGTGACATTGTCCGCTCAGCTCAGTGAGCGTCCCGTGAGGGGCTCTCCTGCCACTTCCGTCCACAGGCCG
>VBSM01000529.1:888925-943615 GCA_008086735.1 Cheirogaleus medius
CTGGGGCACTCGGAGGAGTGTCCCCCTCCCCCACCCCACCCCACCTTGCCCCCCACCCACGTCCTCTGTTCTCCAACTGGTTGGAAGCTGTTCGAAGGTAGGGGCAGCTCTGACATTGCTTTATGTCTCTCTTCCTGACAGCAACTTAGTAGACATTTAAAAAATGCGTTGGCTGAGTCCCACACTCTTGCAAAAAAAAAAATTCCCAAACATGCTAAAAACCCCTGTTTCCTGAGTGTTGCCCCAAGATGCTGTGCTAAACGGGGAAGGGTCAGTCTACACCCCTGCACCCCTGATGTAGCTGTCACACGGAGCCCGGACAGGAACTTGGCTGTGAACCTGGCGAGAGGCTACACGGGTCGTCCTTGAGTCAGCTGCAGCCTAGGGAGACCGGGTGTCGGCAGACAGCGCTGTCTCCCCCCCTCCCCCAGCGTTCGCTGGTCGGGGGATGGTAGCACTCAGGGCTGGTGGCTGGTGACCGCCGTGGGTTCTGACACGATTCACTGTGTCTCAACTGAAACTGTTCCCCTCCTCCCCTCCTTGGCCCGGCTCGCTTGCGTCTCTGCGGAAGGCCACTTCTCCCTGCCTCGACCAAAGACCTTACTAAGCACAAATGAGTCGGCAGAGGTCACCTGGAGCAGGGACCAGAGACCCCTGCTTGTGCATCTTCATCCTGCGGCTCTAGCCTCAGACGCCTGCTGTCCTGAGAAGGCCGTTCTCCCCCTAGGACCCATGAGGAAAAAAAGATGCTAATGATGTCACACATGGGGATGGTTCTCTGGCCCCCGGAGACGGCCTGCAAGGTCGGGCCATTTGCTTTAGCTCAGGGAGCCGGGGACGGGGCGGCCTTCCTTAGTGGGAGCAGCTGTGCCTTCCTCCAGATGTGTGACTGTCACGGGGTTCCTTTCTCTCTTCCCTCCTTCATTTCAGGGACCTCGGGCTGTAATTAATTCTTGAATATGGCAATAAATCAAAAGCTTTGGAAATTACAGAACACTGCCCCCTACAAACACACATAGACACACACACATGCACACACACATGCACACACACACACACACACACACACACACATCACACGCAGCTCTACCACTCTGGTGTTCCCCTGCACCCACTGTGTCAGATCTAACCACCAGAAATTTGTGCAGACATTGCAGAAATCGGTTCTGAGACTAAACCCGTGTTCCAGTCTATAGAATTCCAGGAGTGGAAAAATAAAAACTCCCCAGTCTGGGCCTTCTGATATTTTTATTGGCCGCAGACGTCCCCAGAGGCTGAGTCTGCCCCTTCGAGAGCGACTCCTCACGCTGAAGTCGACCACTTCACTCCCAGCGACGCTGCCATTTCCATTTTTAAGATGCGCACTCTGCCTGTGAAAACATCCACAACATCATCTCCGCTCACTCTAGGGTCCTGCAAACGGGCCTCTGTAATTGATGAGAAATAATAATAATATATTTTTTGGAAAAAGCAGTAAATGGCGGTACATAAAACCTTCCTCTGTGTGCAAGCGATGGATGGAAAAAATAGCACAGCCCCTGGGCTAATCCGTGCCCTTTCGAAATTGCTATGTCTTTTGTTTTCTCGCCCGCATCCCCCCAACGCTCCGGATTTAAATCTTTAGCCTCCGCATTTCAAGCAGAGGAGCAAATGCGCCAGGTCCCTTAACGAGCCGTGTCCTGGGCGTGCGTCCTGGAGACGGAGCTCCCACAGGGGAGCAACAAAGGGAAACAGAACATTCCGGGAAGGATTAAGCCTGAGAAAACTATTTGGCGATAAATTTGAAAGAGTCTTGACCTGTTTTCTACTTCCCTTGGAACCTGACCTTCACCTATGGGAGCCCTGAAAGCCACAGGAGCGGGTCAGATGGGGACCACATCCCAAGGAAGCCTGTGCTCGCGTCAGACGCCCAGGCCTGGACCTGGCTCTCCGCTCCAAGAGCTATGTGACTCGGGCAAGTTATTTAAGCTCCGTGGGCCTCAGTCTCCTCATCTGTAAAATGGGCTTGACTGCAGCATCTCTGTCTAAATTAACACATTTTTTATGTGCATGATCGAAGTAAGTAACGCGTGTAAATCATTTAGGATCTGCACTTTCACTGCTTAAAAAATACCGTCAGCCCAGTTGATGGGGTGGATGGAAGTGCTCAGTCACAGGACCCTGCCAGACTCAGCCCCTCCCAGCCCAGGTCACCTGACATAGCAGCAGCGTGACAACAGTGACCAGCAGAGAATGCTCTGCACTGCCGCGTCAGGGGACAGGTGTTACAGGAAGGCGAGTGAATATCAAGGAGGGCTTCCAGGAAGAGGTGGGCGTCTGATTTGGTCAACTGAAGGAAGCATCTTCTAGCTGTCTCCAGCGGGGCTTACCCCCGGGTGTTTCGGGAGATTCACTCCTGACATTCGGAAGCAGCCGAAGGAGTTAGTGGGTAGAAATGTCTGTAGAGAAGCATGTCCTCTCACGCGTGCAAGGTAAGAAGCGCCACTCGCAAAGGCTGTAACCTGCAGTGTCCTCCACAGAATGGTCCACAGTCGCTGCGCGTCGTGCACCTGTGCTCTGGGAGGTGGTGGATCTTGGTGGAAAGTCTGTGAACTCTCACAGTTGTGGCCCTTCTCACTCTAGCATCCTGCAAAATGGGCCTCTGTAATTGATGAGAAATAAAAATAATATTTTTTAAAAGCAGGAAATAGCAATACATAAAACCTTCCGTGTGCAAGCCATGGATGGAAAAACTTATTTAATGTGAGTTGTATGTGACATCCCACCTTGGCCACGTACCAGCTGTGGGGCCCTGGGCACGGGCTCCCTGAGGTCACTGGGGACCCCAGCTTGCCCCCAGGAGGGGCTGGGGAATCAGTGAGGTGCCGCACGGGCAGCTCACGCCTGGCCCTGGGGGCCGCCGCATCCCTCCTGCCACTGACACTTGTCAGGAGACTCTCCCAGGCGCCCAGCCCTCCTGGGTAGGAGAAATCCCTGACGCCGTCTCTCAGCGACCCACATGGCGCGGTGTGGCTGGTTTTCAGCTCCCGCTGGATGCATTTCCTGATTACAGGTCTGCTTAAAACGGTGTCCATATGATGAATGGATTTTCTTGAGCGCGCATCCCTGCTCAGGTACACACACAGGAACACGTGGACGGAGAGTCAAAGGTGCTGAGAGCCCCGAGACGCTCATTCCTCGCTCATTCGCCCCACAGGTTCACTGAGGACCCAGGAGGCGCCCAGACCACTTTCCCAGGTCAGAGATGTGGGGCTGGATAAAGCAGCAGTGACAAAATTCTGGAGGCCACGCTCCCGGGGAGCCTGGTTCTCCACCCCGTGGGATGCCCGCCTTTGCTGCTGGTGGGGTTCAGGACGTGCTCCCCAAAATACAGCACCTTGGCATTTGGGAAATGCCCCTGGCCCCCTTCCCTAAAGCAGGTGGTAAAACCTGGGAAGGGTTTTCTGCTCTTGCCCTGACGCAGGTCATAGGACCGTCACGTGAGAGGTGCCCTCACTTGCCCGTAGGAAAAGAATACTTTCATCTCGGTGACACGGGGACACAGAGGAGAGTTTGAGCAAACGGACCCTGCTAAGGTCCCCAGTTTATGACACGGACTGGATCACACCCGCTTTGCCCAATCACACTTCACGATCGTCTACTTCGTCATCAAAGCAAGGTGAAAACACACAGGGGCACCCAGTCCTTTGATGATCATTTCCTTACGATGGCTTCCCTGCCACATAAACTCATATTGAATAAATGACCAGAATTTCCCCTTGTCTTCGTCACAAGGGCCTCAGACATGAACGCAGCGCTGGGTGAGGACAAGGGATTCCCTTCCCTGACAATATCAGATGAGCTTGGTGACCCCACCCTCCCCCACCCCCTCCAGTCCACCCTTCCCCCGACACGTCCCGTTGACTCCGCCTGAAGCCGCGGATGCTCTTCCCGTCTGAAATCCACAGCGCGTCTCTGGGACTGCGTCACACCCCACCTGTCTGTGCCCATCTCATTTAAGAGCTGGCCCCTCCTGGCTCTAGGCCCCCCCCTCCCCTCTGCTCTGGACCCTCCTCGATCCACATGGAGCATTTTAGGACTTCTCTCTTTCCCTCTCTTTGTTCCCCCCGCACCCACACCCGCACCTGTGACTTCGGTCAACATGACACAGACACGTGTGAAACCCGTGTCTCCGGCCCCAGCGTCCTCTCTGAGCACCAAAACCACACCGCCAATTGCCTCCTGGGCTGGACGCCTTAAGTGCACCCCAATGGGGAAACGTTGCAGCTCCCGACTTCCATGGCAACGCCATCTTACATACTCGGGGGAACGGCCCACCGTGAACCCGGGGAACAAGCCAGAGACCGCGGCATGGCTCTTGCCGCCTCTCTCTGCACGCACCGTAGCCAGCACATCGCCGACTTCCCCAGTGGTGTCTCCGGACCCTCCTATCCTAGAGCTCCCTCTGGCTCCGGCACCTCCACCCTAAAAGCCACTGTCCTCTTTGCAAGTGGCCTTCCCTGGGTGTCCCCACTCACTCTTGTCCCCTTCAAGCCACACCTTTTATTATTTTCTTTTTAAGAATAATTGTGAAAGGGGGCAGTTGTAGAACCGTCACCTAGGTCAGGAAAGGGACCTCGGCCAGGGTCTTGGAGAGAACCCCGCCTCCTCCACCCCCCCACAGCCAACCCTTTCTCCTCCCTGTCCCAGCTTCTTTCGATGACAATTCTCTTGCTTTTATTTATTGGATTGGCACCCACGCACGAATCCCTGAACAACAGAGTTTCCGCTCTGCCTGCCACCCATCCTACATGAAAGGGATTAGGCCGTGAGCGTTCTCTGTGACTCGATCCTTTGGCTTATCGTTTATTTGTGAGAGTCATCCGTGGTGATGTGTGCAGCCGTACCCGATGTACTTCCCTTTCGAGCGTTCCACAATTTGTTTATCCATTCTGCAACGGATAGACGTTGAGATGTTGTCTGTTTGCTGCTCTGAAAATCCCCCGTGTGAGTCCTCTGTATAAAAAACCGACCTTCCTCCAACAAAGGAGTGGCTTTGCCTCAACACTTCATATTGCCAAATCTTTGGGTATTAACAAACTGATGTGTATATACTAGTATCTCATTGGGACATGAATTTGTATTTTCCTAATTAGTAATGAGGTGGGGTGTCTTTATATATGTTTATTGGCCAATTGGATTTCCTTTTTTTTTTTTTTTAGAAATGGAGTCTTGCTATGTTGTCCAGGCTAACCTGGGCTCCAGTGATCCTCCTGCCTCAGCTTCCTGAGTAGCTGGGACTTTAGGCTCAAGCCACTGTGTGCTGCTCAGTCAGATGTCATCGCTATTGGCATGCCCATGTGCTGCATTTAATTCCGGTGAAGCCACTGATGGATTGTGTTGTCCCTCTCATCTTCTCCATGCTGGTTAATAAAGTTCTCTCAATCACCTGGACACGAGTCCTCTAGTGAATATATCTATTTCGAGCTCTTTTCCCACTCCACAGCACGTCTTTTCACTCTCTCTAAAGTGTCTTTCGGTAAACTTTCATGATTTTAATGTAATCAAGCATATTGATCCTTTATTTTATAGTTAGTGCTTTTGCTACCTTGTTAAAAAAAATTCCTTTCTCGTCTTTTATAATAATTCTTGATTTGTAGCAGGGCGAATTATCCTACCTTGTTCTTTAATAGCTTTATCAGTTTTATCCTCCCCTGAGGTTGTGGGCTTTTACATGTTGCTTTTTGTTTATCTCTGTGTCAGTACATCACTCTCTTGCTTGTTTTAAGATTGCCGAGGTCGATTGCTGGAGTCGGGGTCCCTGTGAGTCACGCCACCATTCACTCATGTGTCTCCGTCCCAGCTTATGACTCGTTTCGGCCAACGGGACACCCGAGAATATGACACAGACTATATGAGTGTTTCTGCACTGGGGCTGGGCCTCTTGGAAGCTGCTGGGGACGGCCACGGCCCGGCATGGAGAAATCTGGCTGGAAAGACCAACGGGGGGAGAGCGGCTGAGTTCTCCCCGCCAGCCGAGCTGGATCCAGCCCAGGTGTCCGGGCAAGCTAGAGGAACCGCCAGGTCGACATGCAGAGTGAAGAGAGAGTCATTGTTGTTCCGGGGTATTTGTTATGCAGCGATAGGTAACAGACACAGTGGCGTTAGCTATTCTCGGGTCTTGCTTCCATCTGGTCCACAGCCGTCTGCCCAGCTCCGACCCTCCACCCCGGTTCCAGCCACAGACATCTCTGCCAGAGGCTCCTGCTGGCACCGCCACATCCCCTCTGCTCATCCAGCCCACCCTTGTTGCAGTTGAAAGCGCAGCAAAGTACAGAGAAAAATGTAACACACCTCTTTGTGCTCAGCGTATCTATAAAATGTTATTTGCTACTTCGATTCAGATTATTTTAAATATGAAAGAAATAATGTGTATGTTTTAAAATTCCCTTGGAGCTTTCCCCCAAGATCATATCCTTTCTCCTTCTGCACGGGAAGAGGACTCCAGAAGCACCTTTTTGAAAACCTCTGTATCCCTCTGGTCAGAGTTTTCATATACCCACCCCACCCCCCACCCCCACACAAGTATAATGTTGACCCATGAAATGTTTTTAGTATTGTTTTCTGTGAATTTTTGTTTGTGTAAGGGTGACAGTTCTAGACATACAATTCTGTGACACCTTTGAAAATCCAACCTCGTTTTTTGAGCACTATTCAGACTGATTCAAACAAAACAACATCATTTTTCTAATGGCTGAACAGTATTCCATCATAGAATTACACCATAACTTATGTACACATTCTCAGTTGATGAATGTCAGGTTGTTTCACTCTCCCCTCTTCCCAACACTGCTGCTGGGGACATCTCTGTGCGGATCGCCTGGGATACACAGCAGAAGTTTCTGGTCCTGGTTGCAAACAGAGAAGCAGGATCTCTGGGTGTGAGGGTTGATCTCGGTTTTACTAGCAAATGCCAAATGCCCTCTAAAATGTGATGTTCCAAGTCGCACATCCATCGGCTCTGCATGAGAGCTCTTGTCTCTCACCACCTTTGCCAGTGTTTGGTATTTGTGCATATCTACATATTCTATGTTACAAAAAGAACTTCCCTTTGAGATTATTTTAGAGGAAGCCTGTGAATGCAGATCTCTTGGTCTTTGCATATCTGAAATACATGTGTAAGTGTTTTTATTAGCTTTGGACCTGGAGTCGTAACTGAGTCCAGTATAGAATTCTAGATCAATCATTATTTCT
Organism: Cheirogaleus medius; assembly: GCA_008086735.1. NCBI lineage: Eukaryota > Metazoa > Chordata > Mammalia > Primates > Cheirogaleidae > Cheirogaleus > Cheirogaleus medius. The sequence continues at coordinate 896,159 of VBSM01000529.1, forward strand.
CGGAGCTCTTGGGAATCTCTTTCCAATGTCTTAAGACATTTACGGTGCTCTCATTCTAATTGTCATTGCTTCATAGATCATTTTCCTTCAAGGTACATTTAAAATTCTCTGTCTGTTTTTCTACTTGCAGTTTTGTTACACTGTTTCTAGATTTGGATTTGTTTTTATCTTCTGTCTCCTCAATATTTGGACTTTTTCATTCTCTCTCTCTCAGGCTTCTTTCAGAGTTGCAGTCTTCATTATTAACTTCCCTTATCTCAAGTTTCCATCGCTCCGATTTGCTGTGCAACATGTGTCCTTGGTTCTTTCACTTCCTTAGTGTTCCCTTTAGTGTTATCAATAGTAGTTTCTTCTTCAATCCATCCATTGAATCATTTTCTTCCCCTCAGAATTTTTTTCTAGAAGTTCTCCTTGGTTATGTTTCAAATCAACCTATTCATTTTTCATACTTTCCGATCTCACCAACAGTTTCTTATTGTTCCCGCTTTGTGTGTTATCTTTTTCGATCCCTTATACATTGTTTCTGTGTTGTAGCTCACCCAGTATTTCTTCCTATTTGAAGCAGGATTCCCCATTTCAAGTTGTTCCATTCTGTTGCCTGAAAATGTACCACTGCAGTGAAAGAGATCTAGGAAAAATAGCCATCCACCCAGATCATTTCCCTGGAGAATTTTACCAAATGGTTAAAAAAGAACATCATTTACACACAATGTCTTCCAGACCACAGAAGAGGAGGAACACTTCCCAATTCGTTATGTAGACAACATTACCTTCATACTAAAACCTAGAATAAAGAAATCCAACAATTATAGATGAATACCCCTCGTGGATATAAATGATAAAAAACTTAGCAAAATATTGGAAAATAGAATTCACAACATATAAAAGAAATTATACGTCATGACAAAATGGGGCTTATTCCAGGAATGTAAAGATGCTCCAATAGATTAATAAGTTAAAGAAGAAAAATTGCTCAATCGTATCAGTCAATGCAGAAAATGCATTCAACAAAATGCGACACCCATTCATAAGTATTCTTGAAAAAATAGAAATGTAGGGAGATGTCCTCGACTTCATAAAGAACATCCACAAAAAAAAAAACTACAACTAAAATCACATTTAATGATGAAAAACCAAATGCTTTCCCCCTAAGAATGTGAATAAGGAAGGATGTTTGTTCTCATTGCTTTTATTCAGTATAGTGCTGGATGTTCAAGCCAGGGAAATAAGGCACATAAAGAAAATTAAAGGCACACAAATGGAAAGGGAAAAATAAAACCATCCCTTTTTTCAGATAGCATTATTGTCTACATGGAAAATCCCAAGAAATCTACAAAAGAACTAATAAATGAGTTCAGCAAGGTTGCAAGATACTAGATAAACATACAAACATCAATTGTATTTTTATGTATCAGCAGGGAACACAAGGATACTAAAATTTAAAAGGCAGTATGACTTCAACCTCTTAAAAAATGAAGCATTAGGGGTAACTTACAAAACATGTATAAGATTTGTATGCTAAAAACTACAAAATGCTGATGGAAGAAATGGAAACTCTAATTAAATAGGGAGACACACTGTGTTCGTGGATTGAAAGACTCAACGTAGTAGATACACTAATTTTTCCTTAATTTCTATATGAGTTTAACACAAATAAAAATCTCAGCAGAATGGTTTGTAGATATTGACAAGATTATTCTAAAAGTCATAAAGGAGATAGAATGGCTAAAACAGTTTTGAAAAAGAAGATAAAAGAGGGAAGATCCAGCCCATCACATCGCAAGGTACTACATAGCAATGGTCACCTAGAGTGGGTGGCGTTGGTGCAGGGACAGGCTCACAGGTAGATGACGGAACAGAACAAGGAACCCCGAAACAGACCCACACAAATATTCTCAACTGACTTTTAGCAAAGCTGCAAAAGGACCTAAGTGGAAGAAAGGTAGACTCTTCGACACATGCTGCCTGTTACAGGTTGAATTCTGTCTCCCAAGGAAAAGGTGTGTTGACGTTCTAAGCCCCAGTATCTCAGAATGGAAATAGGATCTCCGCAGTGGTGATCAAGTTAAAATAAGGTTATTAGCATGGGCCTTCATCCAGTACGACTGGTGTCTGTGCAAGAAGGGGGCATGTGGACAGAGAGACAGACAGACACCGAGGAAAGGCGACACGAAGACAGGGAGGACTCCAGGCGCAGAGAAAGGAAGAGATCAGAGTGATGCGTTTACAAGCCAAGGACCGCCAAGGGTCACCAGCAAACCGCCAGGAGCTGGGGACAGACACGGAACAGACTCTCCCTCCCACCCTCAGCAGGAACCAACCCTACTGGCACCTCAATATTGGACCCCTGGCCCCCAGAACTGCGAGAGAATAAATTTCTGTCGTTTAAGGCACCTGGATTTTGCTACCGGGTACGGCAGCCCTAGCGAGCTAATAGAGCAAGTGGTTATCCATACTCAAAAAAATAAACCTTGACCTGAATCTCACACCTTATATAAAAAATAACTCAAAATGGATCATGGAATTAAATGCAAAATGTAAAACTATATAACTTTTAGGAACAAACATTGGAGAAAATCTTCAGATCTAAGGCAGACGAGGACTTCCCAGACTTGGCAGGAAAAGCACAATCCATCAAAGGGAAAATAGATAAATTAGACTCCGTCAAAATTAAAAACTTTTTCCCTGCGATAGAATCTGTCAGGGGGATGAAAAGAAGCCACAGACTAGCAGAAGGTATTTGCAAATCATGTATCTGACAGAGGATTGTTATATAGAATACATCAAAACTTTCCAATCTCAGCCGTGGAATAAAAAACAATCCAACTAGAAAGTGGGGCAAGTGACATGGCGAGGTATTTCGCCAAAGAGCATATACAACTTTCAAGTAAGCACATAGAAAGGTGTTCAACGTCATTAGTCACTGGAGAAATGCACGTTATTATCACAAGGAAATAACATTACGTGCCTATCAGAGCGGCCGGAATAAAAATCAGTGAGAACACCAAATGCTGATGAGCATGTGGATAAACTGCAACTCTCATGTTTGCTAGTAAGAATTTAAAAGGCAACAGTCACTCCGGAACACTGGGATTTTCTTTAAAAATCATGTGTTTTCTCAAAAACATGCAACCGCCATCCAATTCAGCAGTGGCACTTTATCCTAGAGAAATAAAGACCATCGTTCACACAAAAACCTGTCCGTGAATGTTTATGGCAACTTTATTCCCAATAGTTCCAAACTGGAAACAACTCATATGTCCTGCAGCAGGTGAATGCCAGACAAACTGTGGAATATTTACACCGTGGATGCTACTCAGCAGAACAATGAGCAGACTGTTGATTCACTCAACAGCCTGGATGAATCTCCAAAAAATTATGTCGAGTGCAAAAAGCCCTCTTAAAAGGTTACGTACTCTATAATTCCATTTGTAGAATATCCTTGAAATGGCAAAACTGTGGAAACAGGGACCAGAGTAGTGGCTGCCAGGGGTCTTGGAGGAGTTGAGGCTGGGAGGGAAGTGTGCGTGGCTACGAATCGCACAATGAAGGATCCGCGTGGTGATAGAATGTTCCATATCTTGACGGAGCGATGCCAACACCCTGGTGGTAACGCGGTCCTGTAATTTCATGGTATGTTACCGTTGGTAGAAACATGGGGTGTTTCTGCATTCATTCTTACATCTAAATATGAATCTATAATTATTCCAAGATAAAAAGTTTAATTTAAAGATGCAGATCTGATCATTTTGCTCTAGTGTGTGAGACCCCGGTGGGCCACCTACTTCCCCTGGCAGGAAGCCCAGTGTCCTTGTGACGGTTCAGGGCCCGCGTGACCCCGTCCCTACTACCTGAGACCCCACACACCCTCTTGTCCCTGTGGCTGCCAGGGCTCCCGCCTCGCTGGCCTCCCAGCCGCCAGCCTTAAATCCGCCACACCCTTCCTGCCCCAGAGCTCCCAGCGCCCTCTCCTCTTCCTGCAAGCCCACGGCGTGTAACACACTGGATTATTTGTTTGTAATGAAGGTTTTAGAGCCACAAACTCCCACAAGCACCTGCTGCACACCAGGTCCTACCAGGAAATGAGAGTGAATGGCGTGGCCGAGATCCCTGGTGCCCCACAGCCTACCGCCCTGCAGGGTTGCTCAGGTGCATCTTTCAAGATACTTGCTCACCTGGAACAGAAGCTCCAGGATGCCTGGGCTGGGCATGCTGTGCTGACCTGCACACGGTAGGTCCGGGATCAGTATCTGTTGAGTGAATCAGTGAATGAAGACATTTAGGCCCATGCCTGTTCCCCATCCTTTCCCGGAACCTGTGTGTCTCAGACACCTCCCCGCCACCACGCTGGGCCCTCCCAGCTCACTATTCTTCCAGCTGCTGTGATGGGGACCAGTTCTGCAGAGTCTCTGACCAGCTTTTGCACCTGGCTTCAGGCCCGTGGGACACCTTGAACTCCCATTCCCAGGGTTCTCAATGCCACTGGCATGTGGGACCCCTCTCTGCCAACCTTCCCAGCTCTCGTGTGGGTAAGTGCAGAAGGGTCAGCACCCCACGTGGCGGACCTTGACCAATGGGGGTGGCAGGAGATGGATGGTGACTTCCTCGTCCAACCCCGAGCAAGGGGTTCTGAGACACACCTCATGAGGCTTCTCGGAAGGCTCCACCTGATTACAGTTGCCAGCTAAAATATCAGTTACACAGTTCAATTTGAATATCAGATAAATGACAAATAATTGCTGGTACAAGTATATCCCAAACATTGCATGGGGATATACTTATACTAAAAATTTATTTGTTGTTAATCAGAAATTCAAACGTAACTGGGTGTCCCATGTTTTTATTTACTGAATCTGGCAAGTAGCAGCTTGCAGTGGGGCCGTGCCCACAGCGTGTCCAGTGCCGGCGTGTCCTCCCCCGTCTCGCCAACCTGCCCCTCTCCGGCTCTCCCTGGAATCGCACGTGAGTTACTCCCCTTTAAGTCTTAGTCTCAGGCTGAGACACTCTCTGGGTGTCTTCCAAAAAAGAAATACTTAAAAAAAAGCCAACCAATCCCAAAATTAAGAAAATCCTCCTTAACCCAAAGATGCAGCTATTCCTTAGAGCTGCCGCTGATCTGGGTCACTACGGCCTAAGTTAAGAGACACACACCCACCTCCACCCCGAAACGGAGTTCAGTCGATTTCCTTCTGAATCTTTCTCACACCTTTTGAAGTCTGAAAGGATATTTACTAAGAAGACTAGTACTTAAGTATAAGCCTTTAAAAAGTCACTTGACCTGGTTAAGTCACCTGTGCCCTACTTTGGCGAGACGTTTTTGAAGTCTTCAGCTCGATGGCAATAAACCTCCCTTTTCAAAACGCTGCGAAAAGCCCCGTGGAGGAAAAAGTAAGTGAGGCATCCCCCTGCTCCTGGGCTAGTTTCAGCTTCAGGAACTTTCCTTATTAGGGGCAGACTGACATAATCTTACGTAATGTGCCAATTTACTCAAAAAGCTTCATTTCGAGAAACAAATTCATCCACGGAGGCTCTCAAGGGAGGGCAGACAGCCTTCAAACACCTGTTTCCAGGTAAGGACCCTGCACGGCTTTTGCGGGGAAGGTGGGAGGGTCGTCGGAGGGCTCTCCCCCAAACTGTAAGGTAGGAAAGGGGCGGAGAAGGAATTAGATCTTTAATAGGAAATGGAACGGCCGCCTTTGGGGGTGTGAGTGTTGCTGTCTCGTGGCTGTCTGCTGTGGGCGTCTCAGAACCAGAGACTCCCGCCAGGCCACAGCTCACGCCGCCCCTGCTTTATGTCCGTCCTCTCGAGGGAGAGTCCCCTGTTTCGGCAGGTTCCTGATGTTGTACCCGTCCTGTGCGGTATCCAGTGGAGCTCACAAAGTCATCTCAGCTCAATTGAGAGTGAGCTTTGAAGGGTCGCGCGACACTCACCTAACGTGGGAGCTTCACCGTCCGACCTGTCCACATCCCGAAGGCCTGCCCGGGAGACCGGGCGGGGTGAATGCCAGCATCAGAGTCTCCCGGTGGGGGCGGTGAGGACGCACTCCTCACCCCAGCCCCGTGCCCACCCGCACCCGTGGATCCGGCTCTGCAGCCCGGTCGTCTGTCTGGAGGACTGTGCCCACTGCCATGCTCTGATCACCCGGCTGAAGGATGGAGCCCTCCCTGCTCATCCGCTCCTTCCTTTGACAGTCACCGTGGCTAACATGTTCCATTTCGCCACACACCATTACCCGCGTTTCTCTTGCTTCACTGCATTTCGGGTGGCTTGTCCCAGCACAGTTCCTTCTCTGGGGACATGCCAGGTCCGCCTGAGCTTCCTCAGCATCATTAAAGGTGATGCCGCCCCGTTTGGACACGCCACTCCGTTCTCTCCTCCTCTGGCCGCAGCCTTCTATGTGTCGCCCACCGAGGCTGCCGGCGAAGTCCACGCTGGAGGACAGAGCCCACGAGCGCTCCCTCATAATGACGCGTGCGTCTGAAACCTTCGCATCCCTGCAGCTGTTACTTTTTATAGCCTCGGTGCCCAAGTCTTTGGGTATCACTGAGAGGCGAGTCACCAGGTGTGTCTCTAAGTAGCAAAATTAGGACTCATTCAATGCTTTGACGGTGGCAATTAGCTTCCCAGTATGAGTGCCAAGATTTTTTCTAATTAAGGCAGGAACAGTTTCTCAGTCTATAATAATCTCATTTAAAGTGTGTCCAAAACACTTAACATGCTTTGTTTAGGAACATCATTCCTATGCATTTTTTTTAACTATGTAAAAATAGACACATCTCTGGGATGCTCCGTCTCCAGCTGGTTGCTCACCAAACGCGTACACGGCGCCGGTGCAGGGCTGTGCAGCGCAAGGCAAGCGGGGCTGTTGGGGTCGGGTTTAAAGCAGAGGACGTCACCTCCGGGATGCTTGCACATCTGCGCACTAAAGACCTGCTCGTCTTTGGAAAGTGACTCATGCTTTAAACATAAAAGAAACATAAATGTCCTCTTGACAAGTGAAGTAGGTCTCTTCCGCTCCAGGTCTCTGGTTCCATCTCCTGTGGAAACAGAGACTCAAATTCGACAAAATGCAAATCTAGACCGAAGGACTCACTGATGCCCAGAAAGTGGAGGAGCCGCACTAAGGCTGTTCTTGAACCTCACATTAAGCAGAGATCTGTCCAACAGAAGCCTCACAGAACTGTAAGCACCAAGAAGGGGCACTTGGCATGTTATGGTCGTGGCCGTAGCTCCAGCACCTCGGACAGCACCCGGGCTGCGGCTGGTGCTGAATCAATAGTTGTTGCACAAGACTCTTTGAATGAAGTTTTGAACTCCCCCCACCAGCAAGAGATGACTTGCTCTTGCACCTGTTGTGACTTCTCTGCACAAAGCGCAAAGCTCTGTGACCCACGTTTCCGACTTCTCCCTGTGTTAACGTTGGCAGAGCCAAAGCCTCCAGAAGAGACATAGCTGCCTAGCATGCAATAACCATTTCTCAGTCTCTATGAATGCAATCCAATCTGGGTTCTAAATTCATTATCCATTAATTCCACCACTGCATGAATACCCTTTATGGAGGTTACTAAACCCAGGAGAAACAACTTCCTTCTGGAAAAGGACAGAACTCCCTCTTCCTGCACTTGGTTACACGGTGGAATAGCGGTGAGTTTGCCAACGTCACGCCATTGTCTCATCACATCCACTCTGTTGCTGACCAAAGCCTTGATTTAAATCCTGTCTGTGGTCAAGTGGTAAAAGGGGCTGGTCCTGCGTGGATGTCCTGTTCATCCCTTGCCCATTCACTGCCAGGGACAGGTGCTCAGCAGTGGTCAGGAGGAAGAGAAGCAAAGGGCCTGGTGTTGCCTCTCTGGAGTGGGATATTACGTGCTTAAAATTGTCTGGAAAGACGTTCTTTGGGTGGTGATGGCAGCGCCGTGGGAGGAACCAGGCTCACTTCCTTTGTCCCTCAGGGTTCAGGGCTGTGTTCGGTCTACAGTGGGTGCTGAGTCCTGGCTAAATAAATAAAGAAGCTCTTTGAATGGTGTTCAATTAGAAAGGGCATAGCCTCTCCTCCTGTTGTTTATAAATATTCCATCAATGAGAGAAGATGTAGCTCCAGGGAACAACGAAATGAGTTGGCGTGGAAACCGAGCGGCACTATTTGGAAGCTGGCAGGGAAGCCAGAAGCCACTCACTCGGGCAGTCAGCGCTGACGCCTGAGCACCACTGCCCTTTGCAACTTGGAAGGCGAACAGCAAAATCTCCGGAGTTATAATAAAAGTTCCATTGCAAATCACCGCAGAGAACACTGACCGGAGGGAAGCTTTGGCTCCCGGCTTCAGATGCAAGAGACAGGATGGGAGAAAGAAAAGAGAGGAACATCGTCCTTTGATCTGAAGAGGAGCTAACCCAGAGGGCTCTCTTATTCACAAGGAAACATTATCTCCTGATCCATATGCTCCGTTTTCTATTTAGAGCGAATCTCCTGTGTCCTGCTCTGTGCAGCCCTGAGGGAGCCCGGCTTTCAGGCACCGGCCGGCCAACCCCTCACCACCCAGGTGCCACCTTCAGCTGGAGGGGGTGGCACAGGAAGGGCTGGTGGGGTTCCCTGGGCAAACCCCTGGGGTGCAGGCTGCGCCACCCTTGGTCTCTGCCTCACGGGGCTGGCCTGGGACAACAGCCCGGCCAGGGGTCCCTTCTAGAGAAAGGTCCTCACCCTGCTCTTCTGTCCATTCCTTGGCAGCTTCTTTTCCTCATCTTGGTTTTCTGTTGCAGCGTGACAATTGCCACAAGACAGTGGCTCTTGACAATGTCTCGCCGTTTCTGTGGGACAGGACCCTGGCCGTGGCTTAGCTGGGCCCGTGCAAGGCTATGATCAAGACGCCAGCCAAGGCTGTGTCCCATCCAAGGCTTGGCTGGGGAAGGATGCGCTGCCAAGCTCTCGTGACAGAGGGCAGCAGGCGGTTCCTTGGAGACCACGTGGTGGAGGGTCCTCTCCTGTGGCCCTCTCCACGTTAGGTCACAAGGTGGCAAGTTGCCTGCTCAAAGCCAGCAAGGGATAGTCCCTCAAGACCTGAAACCTCACAGTGTGACTACCGTGAAATACAAAGTCACACAGCCTCACGCACTCTGTCGCCTTCGCCGCAGTCTGCTGGTTACAGGCAGGTCACAGGTTCTGCCCACGCTCAGGGACAGCAGATCCCACGAGGCCACAGACACCAGGAGGTGGGCTCACAGGGCTGCCTCGGATACCACCTGCACGTCTCTCGACCCTCCACGCCTCGGCTTGAAATCCTCCCCCAGCTCCTGGAAGTAACATCAGCTTCAGGCTGAACTCCAGAACTCCAGACTTGCAGGTGCACGGCCTACAGGTGGGTGAACCTCTCATCTCTCAACTCAGCACTAATAGCCCGCCTCTCCCAGGCACTCCCCCATCTCATTCAGTGGAGGCAACACCTTTCTGGACTATCAGCCCCAAATCATCGTTAACTCCTGTCTCTTACCCTCCGCAGCCAATCCGTCCACAAACCCTGCTGACTCCACTGTGAACTTGTACCCAGACCCTGAGCACGTCTCCCCCTGCCCTGCCGCTCCAGCGGAGCCAAGCCAGCACCCCCGTGCTTCCCCTGGGCCAGGAGCCTCCTAATTGGATTGTGCCTCCACGCTTGTCTTCCTCGAGTCTCTTCTCAATCATGTAGACAGAGCGATTCTTTTAAAGGATTAACTTTGACTAAAAATACTCCCATGGTCCTATCTCAGTTGGAGTTAAGTTCAAAGGCCTCACTTTGGTCCCCAGGTCCCTGTATGAAGGGCCCCTGGCTATCTTTTTGGCTTCAATAAATACAGCTCTTCCATGGCTCACTCTTCTCAAACCTCTAACACGCAAAGCATTCTTAGGCCTCAGGGCTTTTGCACAGGCTGCACCCACCATCCGCAGTGCATGTCTCCCAGATGTTCCAAGACCTTCCTCTCTTGCTCAGGTCTCTGCCCGTTTCTAGGAGGAACTTCTCTGACGTCACTCTGCACAATAGTCATGGCTGCTCTAGGCTGCTACCTTCTAACCCTCCTGCATTTCTCCAGAACCGATAGGGTATATATGTTTATATGTTTGCTTGTGTCTGCTTCCCCCGTAAGCATGTAAACTCCACGAGGGCAGGGCCTCTGCCATCCAGTGCTGTATCTCAAGGACATAGCACCTCGCCTGGCCGAGAAAGGCCGGTTGGATAAGTGGAATAAATGAATGAGTCCTGACCCCATTCTAACTTTGCTATCGTGCCTCAGAGCACAGGAAGAACCCTTCAACCCATTCTCCGTGTGTACGTGGTGGGGTCATCTTGACCTCAATTACTTCTGTCTTCGTCGAACTCCAGTTTAAATCTTCCCAGGCTTGGAGTCCAAGCTGTCTCTTTAAATAAACAGAGCCTTTTCTTTGGCTCCTGTTTTCCTCCCAACTTGTTTTGGAAGTTCTGAGCACAGACCGCGTCAGACCGTTACGCTGGTATGACTAATGTTTTACCCTGGCAAGTGCGTAGTTTGCAGGAAGTGACTCTCTCCACGGTAGGTCTCCAAGCAAAACAACACAATGACAACAGCCCCATCTCTGACAATGGCAATGATGATAAGGAAGAACATGCACCGAATCAGCCTTTCAGGAGGTGCAAATCCCTGCCCTGCGGCGTGCCAGCCACCTGCCCTCAGCCACGGCGCATGCCCTCTCCAAAGTCATTGTCGTCACGCACACAATAGAATAATCACAGCACCCATGTCATCCTCTCAGGAGGAGCATGAAATTTTAATGGGCTCTAGAATGTCCAGCCCAGCCTGCAAGTAGGAACCCAACGAATAGCTAAAAATCATTGTTAATAGGAGACTGAAGAAGGGTTCTATGCTACAGCAAGGCACAAAGGAACGACCCTCATTTTCCCCCTTAAAGAGCATTTGCACTCTCAGAATCACTTTGGATCACCATGGGAACTAGTTAGTTGTGGTCTACCCGATCACCAGGGAGCCAGGCACCGAGCCCATCTAGGTAGTGATCTTGGAATCCCAGAGGGTGTTGTCGAGAACAGCCCCCCACACCCGAGGGTGCGCTCACGTTCATTTTTTTATTCCTTCTAAATATTTAGTGTGATTTTAATCATGGGATCGAATTTAAGAACCAAAGCAGAAAATGAAGGGATTTTCATCGACAAACCCTTTCTGCTGCAGGGAACTTAGCAGAGCGGTTTCCGAATTCCGACAACTCTGGAAATCTCAGTTTGGGAGCGGAGCGTTCTGGCAAGGTCATTGTCTCAGATGCAGAGACGGTTGGTCGGTCTGAGAAGAGCCAGATGCCACCCCAGCTCCTCCCGCCACCTCCCTCCCCTCCCCAGCTTCACGCCGGTGACAACCATCGTCCTGATTTATGAAAATACCGCTTCCGGTCAGAAAGATTTTAGGAAGATTCAGGGTTTCGTCATCATCAGCTCAACCCTACCAAACAACATTTTCCTAACAGCAACTTCTACAGTAGCAGCGTAAAGAGATGAAACTTCCAGCAAAGTAGTTCAGGCGCGGGATTTGGTGGCTGCTGCCTCCGCCGGAGCCAGCATCGCACGTGATGTTGTGAGGAACACAGGCGGAGGCTGCCCCAACTTCCTGACCCCGAGGCAGGCTCACTTGAGCCCACCCACTACATTTTTCTTAATTTTCTTACACCTGGACTAAGTCCACCTTACATTAATGTTAAGCAGCTTTGTTAAGGCAGATCGACTTCAGTCTCAGGGCTCTCCAGGAGCTAGCACGCATTGCTGGGCTCCAGTGGTTCCCGCGGGCTCCGAAAGTATTCGCTGTTGTCTTACACGTTGGGGAACACGGAGGTTGGGAATATTAATATGCTCGATGATTAAGCCACGGTTGCCTTTGTCAGAGGCTTAATTGCTCACAGTAGGACTGCTGCTAACAGGTGCATTTCAAATCCCATCACTTCCCTCGCCGAGCTCTGCAGCCAGCTCATTTAGAGATGCGAAAATTCTGCCATCAGCGCGGGACTTCCTGTTCTGCTTTAGAAGGAGCAGCGGTAACAGCACGAAGCCACAAAATCCCCGCCCTGTTCTCACCCCTGCACCCCTCGCTTTTCCCCGAGTGAGCTGACGCAGACAAACCCCTATTCCTTCCTGAGCAACCAACCACACACAGGACGGCAGGACCCCAGTGGCCATGAGCAGGGGCCTCAGCATCTCCCGCTCCATCATCACAAATCACCAACCAGCGCTCTGGCAAGGAGCCTCCACGATCTTAATCCAAGTCACTTTCCCACTCAGCTCAGGGGTCCTCCTGGGTGGCCAAATTGCTGGATGGGATTCCGTAAGTCTAGCGGGAAGACTTCAGTTCAAAGGAGGGGTGTGTGTGTGTGTGTGTGTGTGTCTAGCTGGATGGATATGTAGATGAGCATCTATGAATATGTGTGTGGGTATGTCTACATAAATAGATGAATTAATGGATGGATGGACATTTGAGAGTGTGTGTGCATGTGAGAGTGTGTGTGTGTGTATGTGGTTGTCTTTTGTCTGTCTGCCTAGGTAGATGGATGGATGAGTGGAGGGATAAGTGGATGGATGAGTGGATGGATGGATGATATATGGATGGATAGATGGATGGATGGATGGAAGATGGATGGATGGATAGATGCGTAGATGGATGGATGGGTGGATGGATGGAGGATGGATGAATGGATAGATGGATGGATGAGTGGATGGATGGATGAATGGATAGATGGATGGATGAGTGGATGGATGAATGGATAGATGGATGGATGGATGAGTGGATGGATGGATGAGTGGATGGATGGATGAGTGGATGGATGGAGGATATCTGGATGGATGGATGGATGGATAGGTGGATGGATGAGTGGATGGATGGATGGATAGATGGATGGATGAGTGGATGGATGGAGGATATCTGGAAGGATGGATGAATGCATCGATGGGGATGTATGTATGTACATACGGATGGATGGACATAAGCGTGTGAGTGTGTTTGTGTGTGTATGTGTGTAGATGGATGGATAGACAATCAAATACACGCAAACGTGCCTATATACACACACCAGCTTTTAACTTTATTAAAGACCCACCATACTCTGGGCCCACCAGCAATGCTACACAGCCTCTCCTCCTTTTGTGTGGAGTTGACTTTCTCCTCCAAGTCCTCAGAGGGGATACAGAGAAGCTTCTACTTTTCTGCTTGGCAAGCTGGCTCAGGCTTCTTCTGGGCCCCCTTCATGGGCAGAACTGATCCCCGACAGCTGCGATGGAGCTGGGAGGACTGCTTGAGTGCTGTGTCACCCCAGTGAGCTGCTGCAGACACCCCTGCTGAAGTGCTGCTCCTCGGTACCAGACACAAACGACATGCTTCCAGAAGCTCACACATCACCTGTGGGCATCAACACCAAGCCCAACTTCCTTGCTCCGTTAAGAAGTTGGCTGATTGTCTGGTTACCTCACATTTTCCTAACTTGCTGGTCCTTATGATATTTGGGCTACAAGCCTCTTGGAAGAGGCAGGAAAGTCTCCGAGGGCTGCCTCCCTCCACCACTGGGTCCATCCAGGTTCTCCGCCACATACTGCCGTGACTTTGGCTGCAAAGTGCTACATTTTGTGCTCCAGCAACCAGTAACTGTTCAGATGATTGCTGGGCTCAAGCCACTCACAAGCATCCCAGCCCAGCCCACCTCCTCAGGGAAGGGCTCAGCTTCCTTGCTCTCAGCCTCTGTGGGTGGTGGGCAAGCTGGGATGGTGGTGCCGGGGCAGGGAGGGGTCGCCCTCTGGCCAGTCCCAGAGCACTGGGCTTTGTCAGCCTCCAAAAGGACGCTTGCTACTGAACTTTCTAACCATCTCCTCTTGGGTAAGTATTTAGTGAATATGGTCTTGGTCAACCTGGGGGGAAGGCTCTGTCCGGAACTCAGCACTCTTTGAGGGTCTATACCGCACGTGAACTAGATGAGAGCTCGGAGAAGTGTTACGAAGGGTGCTGAACCGGCTTCTGCCCTCAGAGGGTTGCTGCTAGGTGAGGGAGGGAGCCGCAGCCACCCCTGCACCCAGTACCTGGTGCCCCGGGTCGTGATCCTGGGAGGTGAGTGCTAAGGGTTCTATTTCGAAAAGTAAAGGGGGGTGTGCAGAGGGGGTGCAGAGCAGGTGAGAGCCTTCGTCTAGCAGAAGCTGCATGCAGGAGGTGAGGGTCTGAGTGGAAGAGGCGAGGCCAGGACATTCAGGAGAGGCGAGTGAGGCCACACCTGGGACATCTCAGGGAGCACCAGGGACACATCCTAGTCTGTGCTCAGGGAACGCGGAGGAGGAGGAGGAGGAGGAGGAAGCGGAGACTCAAGTGGGGCTGTGAGGGAGGGGACAGCTCTGCCATGGGGTCACTCGGACCTTTGCAGAGGAGCACGGCAGCATTTCAAGGCAGGGACAGCTCGGCCGGCTCTGGGTGAGACCAGCCCTCATGCTAACAAATTCCAATCATCCCCACAGCAAGGGGTGAGAGACCCTCGTGACTCCGAATTACTCTTTCTCACACAAAGCTGCTTCTCGAAGAGCCCCGGGCGACACCACCGAACTCACGCATCTCCTCTCTTCTGCTGAGGACACAGTCTGGGGAAAGAACTCAGCAAAACAAACGACCCTGAGCAGATCTCCCCCTCCTTCCAGGACTCCCGCCAGCCGCACCCCTGCTGGCTGCCACCGACCCACCCAGGGCCACGGCCCCCTCTCACGGCCCAGCCCCCGTGTGGACGGGGTCACCGGGGTCCTGCCCCTGCAGGTGTCTCTTTTTAAAGAAACCGACATGCTGCCATTTCCCGTCTCGGTTCCCGGATTCGGATTCAACGGGTGCCACGTCCTCACATACCCCAGGTCCTTGGCCGCGAGCTTCGGCAGTCAGACCTCTCCGCCCTCCTCTCACTGGCTGGTTTCGATGCAGTTGCTGAACCTTTGCAGCCACCCACAGCCGGAGATGCCCGCGCCACGGCGCCCTACATCAATTCCGTTCATTGTCAACAGCCCGGAAGTTTCCACCGGGAAACGCGGTCTGAAGACTTGAAGCACTCAACACTGTCTTGCTCTCTGCCCCAGGGAGGGGTAACTGATGGAGGCCAATGGGCTGTTTCTTCCAGAAATCTCCGCATGCGAACATTAAGACAACCCAGCTGGCGCCGTACGAATATCGGCTCCAGTTCCCATGTGTGCGGGGCACCACCGTGGACGGCTCACAGTGCTTGTTCTCGAAACTTTACAGGCCTTGGAGCTAAGACCCAGCGGAGTGATGAGACTGAATGGGGTCGAGCAGGGCTGAGAAGGAGGCAGCAAGCTCGGGGCAAGCTCCTTGGGTGGCCTTGTGCGGAAGCAAGAGGACACAGACGCTGCGGAGCGAAATCAAGTCCAGAGCACCCGTGGGGACAGGACCCGGAGGGGCAGGGCTGAGAGATTCAGGGCAGAGCAAGGACCCGGGAGAACCGGGCTGGGTGTGGGTGGGAGAGCTCGTTAGGTGCGGGGCTGCCGCCCAGATGCCCGGGGTGGAAACTGTGTCCGTCCCGTGGACAACCGGTAGTTGATGACGGTTCTGTACCTTATAACTTAATTTCTGCTCCAAGGATTGCTCAGAATTGCTATTTATGCTGTAGTTTCAAAGATTTACCACACTCATGACTATAATGATGTTACTTCTGGAGCCATTTTTCTTCCTCGGAGAAACACAGACCCGATCTTATAATGAAAATCAATGAGAAGGTACAAATTTGTGCAAATAAATTCAATGTACGAGTCAATATGCCTGGATGTTATGAGATATGCCCGCACTAGCTCACTGAGCAAGGACTCCGGGGTGGGGGTGGAGGCCTCTTCCCGGCCTGTTCTGGAATCTTCCTTCACCACATCTAGCCTCTGGTCCCCAGGCGGCCCTCCCCCGGCAGCCAAGACAGACAATTACCTTTTTAAAACTTAAGTACCGTTATAGCTCCCTTGTAACTTGGCCGCCCTCTCCTCTCCACTTTAGACTTCGCTGTTCCATCATGAATAATCTGCGTTTTTTAAAATGGGTTCTCAGAGGCTCTATTTTAATCTATATGCTTGTGCTTTAAATCAATAACCAATAACCAATTTAAGCTCATTTAAGCCTTATTAGCTGCCACATAATGTTGGTGTTCAGCTCAGCATCGTAGCTAGCAATTTATGTTGGAGGGTGCTCAGGGTTTTTTTCCCGAAGTTCTGCAGCTGTCTGCCGAGTGACTCGAGAGCTAATGACGGAGCTGCGGCCTCGTTCTCTGCAAGTTCATTTTGACACCAAAACCCAAAATGAACTATTAAAACTCATTACCATTTTGTCTCTAATGGCGCAGTTTCCACTTCCTACCGTTTTACTCACATCTGAAAGCAAACTGTATTTGCACGAGGAAGGGGGACATTCTTGGCTTTTTTTTTTCTTTCTTCTTTTCTTAAAAGGATTAAGAATAAATATACATAATGGGTTTGGGGGCGGGGGAATAATGCCATCCAAACACATCTGTGGAGCGAATCGAAATCTCAGAAGCTCAATGTTACGGGCTGAAGGGTTCCTCCCCTTGCCCACCCTGAAGCTCATCTGCTGGAGCTGCGACCCCCAGAGCCGTGTTTGGCGATGGGTCGTTATAGAGGTGATCACGTCAAAATGAGGTCATGAGTGTGGACCCCACTGGGGTCCTTGCAAGAAGAGATTAGGACACAGCCACACACAGAGGGAAGCCCAGGGGACCACCCAGGCAGCAGACGGCATCTCCGTGCCAGCGAGAGAGGCGGGAACAGGTTCTCCCTCGCAGCTCTCGGAAGGGACCAGCTCTGCCGACATCTCCATCTGGGATTTCTGGCCTCTCGAATCGTGGGATGATGAATTTCTATTGTTTGAAGCCACACAGTCTGTAGAACTTCATACGGCAGCCCCAGCAAAGTAGTGCACCTGCAGAGTGAGGAAGATCGTTGAAGTACTGAAGCTATGAAGTATTGTCATAACAGGAGGTATCATTTATTTGTCATTTTCTACATGCCGGAAAATGTTCCAGGTGCATTCATATAGGATCTCATTTAATCCTCGGAAATTTCCGTGAGGTGTTACTGTTACCTGCGGTTTTGCTGATGAGAAAACTCTGTATAAGGTGCTGAGTGCTGAACACAGGGCTGCCCCATTAGCGGATCAGAACCGAGCTGTCCAATCAGAGTTTTTGCTCTTAACCTTGGGGGGTCGTACTACGTCACTCTGGAACCTTGGTTTTCCCGGCGTGTAAAGTAAAACTGTGCAAGCAGAGAGCCCGGCTTCACCGCACTGCCTTTAACCCACACACTCGTCTCTCGCTAATGCCTTTCTTCCACGTGGTTCACCCAAGAACAGCAACGCTGTGCTGACGAGAGATGTGTGACCTGCTGACCCCCAGGGATGTTAATCAGGATCCCAGGCCTTGTGGGAAGAGCCAGTGACCCAGATGAAGCCTGTGATCTGAGAGCGGGGTTGGGATCACAACCTCGAAAGACACCATCTCAAACTCTATAATCCTAGAGGCTGAAATCCCAAAAGATCATAATTCCCAAAGTCTAAAATTCCAGAAATCACCGTCACAGGCTGGTGAGCTCTTCTTGGTTGGGGATTGAACGTCTTACGCTTGCCACTGAATCTAACATGCAAAAGACCAGCACGTGCTTCACTTTGGCCAATGGATGGCACTTTCAAAATTGTCCCTACTCTTTTTCTTTTTTTTTTTTTTTTTTTATCAACTATACACATTTTATGCCTCTGTTGGATGGAGTAATTCTAGAACTTATCCACTGGTGCTGTGTATTAGAGACTAGAAAAAATGAAGCACTTTATAAACACTTATTTGAAGATCGGGTGGATTTTACAGGAAAAAAGAATGGATTTCAGTTGAATCCCCAAGCTGTGACGACAGATCTGGAATTAGGAGCTATCAAGGCTAAGAGTGAATTTTAAGGTGTTACCAGTAAAGGGTTTTTTTTTTTTCCCATTTAGTTCAACACATTTGGCAGAAAATTCAGATGCATGGATCGGCCACTCGATATGGCAACGATAGACACTTCAGTTTACAAATATGTCATCTTCTTGTCCTGCCATCCTTGCAGCGGGTGATATTCCCGGGACTTTCAATGAATTGAAGTTGAACGTGCCTGGAGAAGCCGGCAAAGCTACCGACTGGTTCAAAAATAATTACGTGCGTGGTAGGATAAGGAGACACTTAACACAGTGGTGTTACTATTCGGTCACCAGAACGGTTTTCGCCAAATCCGTGGTCTGCACGTGAGTGCGTGCAGAATGAATTTCTGAGCACCTAAAACAGGGAGGGAGCAAGGCCCGGAAGATGGGAAAACTTAATAAGGAATGGTGGTGTCCCTGGACATGCAATCACAGAAGAATTTCAAAAAGAGCAGCGCCCCGTAGAAAATGAATGTGACCATATTCTCTGAGGAGAGCCACTTCCTAAAAGAGAAAAAGCAAATATTCATCACTATGCAAGACTTCAAACTATGGTTAATGATCACGCAAGCCGGCTAGCTCTGCACAGTTGCCCGTAATCTACTCCTGAAGCACACTCTTTCATGTTGAATCTTCTTTTCAGTTTTTTTTTCCACTGTTTTAAATTGCCAGCATTACTTTTTTTACAATTTGCTACACTGTGTATTTCTTCTTCACATCATTTCCAAAACCAGAGGTATAAATTGCGTAGAGACTATTAGAGAGTTCTAATTCATTTTCTGCAATTCTTTTTTGTAAATTTGACTCCATAAAAGCGCATTGTCGCAACGTTGACTTTGTGAGCATTGTGCGTGTTGGTAAAAACAGTGACACTTCCTCAATAATAGAAGAGACGTCCACTCCGCACATCTGCATTTGTGAAAGATAAAAGCTCTCAAGGTCTTTGGGGGTCTCTGCGTACTCAGTTGTGACCCGTCATGGTTTTTGACCAATTTCGTCAAAGGACTTAGTTTGTCCGTCACGGTATTGCTGGTGACTGACGTTACAAAGCTGGCTCACACAGTTTCGCACCAGAGAATATGCATTTGTGTGTCTCCCTTTTTACCTGTTCATTTATAGATACAATTCATCTGCTCCCAGCTGTTATCCCTGTGTGGCTGTGGTTAGTATATTTCAGTGTTTGCAAAAATACATTTAATTCTCTATTTTATTGTATAAAGTGGCCTATGAAGTGTTCTGTCATGTTTTATATGTTTTTCAAATGAATCCCCTCTTAACAATGTAAATAAATATCTTGTAAAGAGTTTTTTATTATTTTCTCCAGAAAGATATTTTCAGGACTTCAGTGTTCGGGATTGTGTCTTTTGGGGTTGCGACCGGCTGCCCGAGAGGAGCAGGCCCCCAGGAACCAGGGACTCGGGTCTTCAGAAATGAGGCAGGCTGCAGTCCAGGACGCCCAAGGCCAGAGACAGGCAGAACCCTGGGACGGGGTGTGAGAACAGGGTCAGGGTCATTGGTCCCAGCCTTGTTGGAACTTGCCACTTGGTGTGGGTGGAGAGGGGACCTCGAGCCCTTGGAGACACCTTGGTTCCGGGCTGGCCTCACAGGGGGAGAAGGGGATCCATCTGGTGCTGGGTGGCATGGGAGCCATGAGGAACCCCACACATTCCTCCTGCCACCCCATTTGGCCAAAAGGAGCTGTATCTGCTGCTGCTTCTGCCACTGGGGAAGTTGGAGGTGACCATCCCACCGGCTCTCGAAGGCCAGGGTGCTAAGGGCTTGGAATGAGATTGTTCACATTCCTGTGCTCTGTGTTCCAGCACCCCCCCCCTTCTAACGTGCTTTCACACGCTTGCAAGGTGAGTGCCGCATTACTGGGCCCATTTTAAAGATGAGGAACCCGAGGCCCAGAGAGTGAAATAACTTGCCCAGGGACGTACAGCCGGTATTGCCACGGTGTGAACCTGGGTTTGGCATCGACACCCGAACCAAAAATTATGTATCAAGTGTCTGATTATAACTCTCGGGGCCAGTCTGGGAAAGTAAGATGTCACACCGCACAGTCCTCTGTTGGGGGCGCGGCTTCCTGCCCCGGGAAGATGCGGGATTAGATACTTAGTTTCCACGTAGGCCTGGAGGCAAGTGGTGAAAACAGGTTTAAAAAGTCTTTTTGATCAAAAGGACACTTTGAACCCTTATTTTATAACATCAGATAGGATATTTTCAGAGGCAAATAAAATTCTATGGGTATTTCCTCAGATTTTTCCAGGGTGGGCGGAGGCTGGAGACGCAGGGCGGGCAGGCGGGGAGGCTGCATCCCTGGCAGAGGCCGACCTGGTGAATGAGCGGCTTGTGCTCAGCTGAGGATGTTCTCGCTCACATTAAGAAGCAGCTGCCCGCGTGTCAGGAGGGCCGCTGCCAAAACAGACCATTGCTGCGGCGTGATTCGGCGCCGGCATTCTGGAGAGCAGGCAGCTGAGGATGGGAGGCGGACTGTTTGCCCAGGGCGTGTCGCTGGGGAGGAGCCAAGCCCGGACGTGACCGTGGGCCTCTCCTTTCAGAGTCTGCAGAACCGGAGGCTCTTCTGCCTCCCTAACCAGCCGCAGGGAGAGCGCGGAGCCTAGGAGAGGGTGAGGGAGCGCACAGCAGCCTGTTGGGTGCTCATTCCACGCCCCTCCTCCAGAGCAGCGGAATGTTCTAGATCTCCACTCTCCCTTGCAGCCGGAGCGGCCAGGTGCGCATGGGATGTGCTCGGATCCCGGGTGTGTCTTCGGGGAAGCCCCGCTCCTTGGACTTGCCTTCCTTCTGTCCCCTTCTCTGTCTCTCTCCTCCTTTCTTCTCTCTTCCTCTCCCTTTCTTTTCTTCTGGAAAGCATCTACATGTGGCTCGCACAGCTCTCCAGGACCACAGCATCACAGTGACCATGGGACAGGTGCCTGGAAACAGAAGGGAGGTCTGGGTCCCCACTCCCCACCCAGCACTAGGTGGGAGAGGACAAATACCGGCATTATCATTTGCGCCAGTATTACATTATGTTTGGCATCTCTTGCTTAGAGCAGGTGAGTCAAGATCCAAAGGCATCAATAAAAACATCCGAGACACCCTGATAACTTTGTTTATCCGTCTTTGGAAGTCGCGAGGCTCTCACACACACTGATAAAATAGTGTGCCACCTTCCAAAGCTCAAGACGGTTTGGAGCAGAAAATCGTTCCCTAGTCTGTCTCTCCAGCCAGTCGATGAATCCGACAGATGTCCCTGAATTACAGCTGGAGCGTGGGGTCTAGGAGTACAAAACCCTCTCAGCGTCATTTCTCGGAAGGAGCGCACGTGCCTCCTGGAAGCCCAGGCCTCGAAAGATTTCTCTGCCGGTTCCCGGTCACGTGGCAGCCTGGGTCTCTCCATCATTAGCTGCGAGGAGGAGGCTGTGAAGGGAGAAGGTGGAAAGTTTAGTGGGGACAAGCAGGGAGGGGGGAGCTTGAGCAGAGAGCAGGAATCGCTCCCCAAAGAGGCAAACTCGGTGAGCAGAATTGATGGAGACAGTTGAAGAAGCCAGTGGGGGCGGGTATGATAATTGCAGGGCGTGTCGTGGCTGTTCCGATAACAAACTACCGTGTCAGGGAGGGCTCAGATGCCCTGCACAGCTTGCGGGGTCACCTCGAGAGTCGGAGAGCCTTGGAACAGTCCGGGCAACCAGGCTGTGGCTCTCTGGTTTTAAGGCCAGCATGGACTTTTTCAGGAGGAAGACGCTCACTCACGCTCAAGGTGTAGCGTTAATACCACAGCTCAGGCAGAGGGAAAGACCCAGGGAGCCCTGAGAAGACGGAGGCACCTGAGAGCTACTGGACCGTGAACTTCAGGAGGAGTGTGAGTTCAAACAGATGCAGAGAGGAAAGTTCTGGAAGCTCTTGCACGCGTCCACTGGGAGAAATACACAAGAATATTTCAAGCAACCTTCTTGGTTCTAGCAACAAGTGGAAACCCTGAACGACCACCCACAGGAGAGCGGGTGCGAGGGTGTGGTGCGTGCTCACTGTGGAATGCTGTCCGGCCAGGAAATGGGAGGAGAGGGGACACACAGCTCGGCAGAGCCGATCCAGGCTGAGACCAAAGAAGAGGCAAGTTACAGAAGGGCACATACAGCCCGTGCACCAAAACTGCTCATTAATTGAGGGCATCCTGCGTGCCAGGCACTCTCCTACGGCTGAGGATGTAGCAGCGAACGCGGCAGGCACACGCACCCAATCTCTGCCTTCCTAAAGCTGACATTCCAGTGAGGATAAACAGACACAGCTAAATATGAAGTGGCTGGATGGGAACAGGTGTTCTGGAGACATCACTAGGAAGGCAAACAGGAAAAGGTGACATGGAAATTTCAGTCCTAAAGGCCTGTGGAGAAGGCAACCTGGAGCCAGGATGTGAAGAGGGAGGAGTGGACCACATGAACATTGGGGAAGAGCACGTGCAAAGGCCCTGAGGTAGAACGTGCTGGGAAAACGTCAGGGGGACTGCTGGTGGTGGCAGGGTGAGCGTGGCAGACAGTGGCAGAAGCTGAAGTCTGGGGAAAGAGACCCAGGATCGTGGAAGGAAGAGGAGGAGGGCAGATCTTGGAGACCTGCAACTACAAGGAGCATGGTTTTGACTCCACAACAGGGGAGTGTTTAGCAGTAGAGAGGGCGTGGTCAGGAGAGAAACCGGGGTATTAATTGAATGAATTCCCTGGGAGGGACACAACAGCAGCTCGGCCCAGCACAAACACCACACCAGCTGCAACAGTAATTGGTTCAAAACACCCAAAACTGCGCACACATATTGCTTATGCACACGGATACTTAGTAATCCTCTAAAGAAAAACAAGTGATGAACAAACGCCAGGGAAGCGGTTCAGCTGGGAGCTGGTGACGGGGGAGAGGAAGGTGATGAGAGAGAGATACTCGGGACACCAGTGGGTCAGGACCCTTTGCCTTTGGCGCGCAGGGATTTCTCTGCATATTCTTCACGGTATTGCATGCAGTCTTCTGTGCAGGTGACGGTCTGCAGTTAGCAATGACAATATCATTGGTTGAAATCTGTAGCTACCTGCCCTCTCTTTCAACACAGAAGCGTGCAGAACTTCGAAATAAAAAAAAAAAGAAAGTATGTCTGAATTCATTCATAATCTTGGACATAAAACCAAGGAGCTAGAAATTATAAAAATCAATAAAATTGACTATATGAATACCAAAACCACATGCAAAGTCAACCGAATAAAACAAAACAGGTCAGAATACCTGGGAGGACATGGGCCCACCCACCTCCCCTGGGCAGTCAGGTGTCGGCCCACGGCACCCTGGAAGCCCACAGGGACACTCTGTCTGCCCTGGTGTCTTGGGAAAGCCTGGGGTGAGACGCAGTCGTTGCTACTCAGACTTGCAAAGGAGCAGAGGAGTCGGGCTTATATTAGTGAGTCCGGGCTGCTGTAACAAAACACCACAGCCCGGGTGGCTTTAAACGACAGAAGTTTATTTCTCTCCATTTTAGGGTCTGGGAAATTCAAGATCCAATGTCTGATGAGGGCCCGTTCCTCACAGATAGCACCTTCTAGCCCCGGTCTACCGTGTTCCCTGCTACATCCTCAGCACCTCTCTCGTGGGGGAGGGGCGGGCTGCTCGCTGGGGTCTCTGATCCCATCATGAGGCTCCACCCTCATGACCTAATCACCCCGGGGAGGCCCCACCTCCTAACACCGTCCCCCGGAAAGTTAGGTTTCAAGATGTGAATTTTGGGGAGACAAACATTCAGCCGTAGCAGGGCTTGTCACGAGATGAAGCACCGGTCCTTGCAAGGAACACTTAAACATTACCAAGAAACAGAGTTCAGCAGATTAAAGCTTCAGAGGATCCTCTCTGGATCCTGAGAACATTTGTAAAACCCCTTCAATGGTGTGTTGGAGGCTTACATGGAGGGCTGGAAGATGAGAAGATAGATTAGGCTGGTAGAAGGTGTCAGTGCTTTGTACCATCTACACCATAGTCTGAACTAGGCATGTGGGGTAAAAACAAAAAGAAGAAGAAGGTGGCAATATGCTGATTGCCGGGTGGAATGCCAGCGTTAAGACATGTTTTGCAGGGTTTGGAATTCCTCCAGCCCTCATTGTTATTTCAGGATGTGTATATGCTCTCGGCTCTTTTGTAATTTAAGCCAATAAGTGATGATTTCTCTTGAGCCCAGACTACCCCCTGAACTGGAAAGGGGGTAGCTATAAATAGTATTTGATAAAAGGTGTCAACTTATAATAAAAACAGATGTCACAAACTTTTAAGTGCTTTCATTTCTGGGTCCCTGGGATTTGTTCCAGTTTCATAATATTGTCAACTCCACAATGAAATTACCTTATATAAGATAAAGCGAGGTGTTTGGAGAGTATCGAGGAGCAGTTCTGTGCGGGGATTTTACCCCACGGCAAAGAACCGCTTGGTCAGGGAAATTTTGCAAGATGTGGTTGTGGTCGACAAAATCTTTTCATAAACATCAGTTCAGCTCAGGGACGTCTTTTGCCTTCGTTTTGCATTCTTGGGGAGGATTTTCTGGGCACACATTTCCCAGGTACTTATTAATGAAATATCGTGGGTTTCATTAGCAGTTTGCTTTCACTGGTCCTAATCCAGCCCCTACTTTATCTCCCCTACTTCTTAACACGCTGAAGATGATCTCGGTAAGTAAGTGAAATGGAATTTGGGAATCTTCGCCTCTTGCAGATCACCGGGGACCGAGTCTACGCAAGGGCCGGGAGAGAAACTTGTTTTGCCGTCACATCATCTCCTACTGACAGGGCATGCCCACGTGACAGTCCATGCTCGTCAGCAGGAAGCAGAGGTGCGGAGAGTCAGGCGACACCGGAGTGAGTCCTGCCGGGGTGGCCTTAGGCCAGTGTCATGTGACCTGAGTGGGTCTCCACCTCCCCGTCTGTAAATAGCCATATAGTGATAGTGCTCCCCAGCAGGACGGCAGGGATGTGCAGGTGCACCCCGCAGGGCTCGTGGAGTGCCCGGCGCGGTGTTCGTACCCACACACGGCGCCTGGCCCTGGGAGCAGCTGCCGGGACGTGCTCCACTCCCTCGCCGCGGTGGCTGCAGGCTCCGATGGCACCGCAGCAGAGGCGTGATCGCACATGCCCGGGCGTTCTCTGACCTTGGTGACAGCACGCTCACCTCCCCGCTCCTCCACACACACGCGTGTGTCATAGCAGAAAGTCAGTTTCTCCATTTTTCTTACAGTCAAGCAGATATCGCCATGGAGTCTTCCGGTGTCCGCCTTGGCCTGTCTCGTTCTCCTGGCAGAAACTGCTCCTCTTCTCCTTTTTCTTCTGTTTTTAAATGGAATAAAGAGCTTTCTCTACATGGCCTCTGCATCATTGAATTTTACAGATTTTTTAAAAAATAATTCTTCATTTCTAATATGCATATTAACCATTTTTCACCCATTGCTGCATATAAATATAGATGCATGTGTGATATATATTTTTATATAAATGGAGTCTGATCTTTCATGTTGTTTTTATCTAAAGTCTTTTTCTTTGGAAGTTTTTCTCCACACCAACCACCCTTCGGCACAGATAGCTGATGCTTGCAATTCGGTGTGCATCAAATCATGCCTTTTCCTGGGCTCATGAGATCACATGTGTGTTTGTGTTTTTGCCGACATACATGTAGAAGGATGTCTAACTCTTTCAGTGCATTTACTATGTTCTTGGCAATGTTCTAAGTATAATCCCTTTTAACTCTCACAGCGACACTTTGAAGGAGCAACTGATGTTATTCCCATTTTTACATGAGGAGAACTGAGGCTAAAGAGAGGTTAGGGCTCTGAGCAGGGTCACAGCAAGGTTCAAATCCGTGCCGGCTGTGTGGCTCTGGGGACGGGGCTTCAGAGAAGATTTTTGGTCATTGTTTATTTTGCAAATTAAGATCATATGATGTATGCTTTTCTGAATCTTGCTCTTTACACATCATAATTTACAAAATTTGTAAATTAGACAAATCACAAAAATTTGTCTAATTCAACTCATTTTTTAATGGCTGCATAAAATTCCATGCCATCAATATTTCATACTAGCTGGGTGCAGGGTACAATAGCTCACGCCTGTAATCCCAGCACTCTAGAGGACCGAGGTGGGTGGATGGCTTGAGGCCAGAAGTTCTAGAGCAGCCTGGGCAACATAGTGAGACCCTGTCTCTACAGAAATAGACAAATTAGCTGGATGTGGTGGCTTGTGCCTGTAGTCCTAGCTACTTGCAGGGGTTGGGGGGGGTAATGAGAGAGTACCTCTTGAGCCCAGGAGTTCGAGGTTACAATGAGCTACGATGATTCCACTGTACTCTAGCCCAGGTGACAAAGCAGGACCCTGTCTCCAAAAAAAATATTTCCAATAATTCACACTATAATGTAGTCACCTCCCTATTGCTGGGTGTCCGCTTTGGTTTTAGACCTTTTTTCCTGCTGAAAAGAATCTGGTACATAGCCAGATAATAGTGCTTTCATTTTTACTGGAAAAAATACTTTAAAAAACGTAAGTGATACCAAAACTGACCCCAAAAGAAGTAGAAAACTTGAATCGACCAATTGAGAAAGAAAAGATTGGAAAGGTGATATGAGAAATACTATTTGTAATTGATTAAGAGATTAAATAAGTTCACAGTTAATTTCTATCTAATACATACAGAACATATGATAATTCCAGTATAACTTTAACTTTTAAAGGCATATGGAAATACGGGAAATTAAGGTATTAGACTATTGGGGGCTACCTCCAGCCCCTGTGGTGCCTTTATGCAAATTAGAAAGGTATGTCCCTCTGGGATGAGGCAGCCCTGCCCATGTCGCCTTGGACAAAAATGTGCCCCTCCCTAGACACGGATGCAGTGCATGGTGTGGCCGGGGGAGGGGCTGGATCTCAGCTCCACCTGCTCCTCACCTGGCATCTTCCTGCATTTCACAAAGCACAGAGCTCCTCTGGGTGGCTCACCCAAACTCTGAAACCATGGTACGAATTTTAGTACAAAGAAAGACACTTACAGACCAGCCTCGTCGATCAGTGTAGATGTGACTAAACAGTGTATTAACAAACTCATATCTGGCAGTATAGGAAAAAAATCAAATTCTATAACCAAGCAGGGTTTATTTCCAAAATGGAAATATAATTTGGAAATTCACCAGCATAATTTTTCTCAACATATGAAGAGGAAAAAAGATATGAAAATATACTAATAAAACATTTGAAAAATTTTAGCAATCATTCATAATAAAAATTAGTAAAATATATGAATAGAAGAAACTAGTTAATATGATTAAGGTTATGTATTCAAAACAAGCATCAAGCATCATTTTGAATGGAATAACTGAAAAAATATCTACCAAAATCGAGAATCAGACAGGTTGTTATCACCATTATTATTTGCCATTCTTTTAAAGTTTCAGATAATGTGCTAAGAATTTTTTTTTAATCAAGATAAAGAAGAAATCAAACTTTTTCCCCCTGATATTATGATTATATACTTAGAAAACCCAGGAGACTCCAGAAAAACAACATACTAGTTATCAGTAAGGAATTTTATTAAGTGCACAGAAAAAAAAGATAAATAAATAAAAATTAGTAGTTTTGCCCTGCCTTATAAATAATTTTCATAACAGAAAACAGTGCTTGCCATATGCCAAGCCTGTTCTAATTTGTTTTCATGGATGGAACTTATTGAGTCCCCGCCACAAGGCTGGGTGTAGATACAATTATCATTCCCGTTTTCAGTATCGGGGCGCAGGGCACAGGTGGAGCGGCTCGCCCAGGGACTCAGCGGCAGTTAAGGGCAGAGGCGGCTGGAACCCCGGCTGCCTAACCCCAGAGGCCGCTATCTGCGCCTACTGCATGCACTGCCGCTCGCCTCGGAACAGAAGTGGACAAAACCAACGTGAGCAGGTGGGTCTATCCGTGGACTACTAACACCTTTCTCTCTTCATATCTGTGTCCGTCACGCACAGACCCACACACACATGCACACGCGCTTACGTAAATAATGGAAATGTTGAACCAACGTGAACTTGAAAGAGCCAGTTCTTCAAGATGGATCCCAAGGTGCTAATTGGGCCTAAATTTTAAATAGAGCCTAGAGGCCATTTGCAGACTCGAGGTCACACTTGTACTCTGAGTTCCCCAAAAACCCACACCGCTGTTTCATTTTGGGACTGCCAGAGCTCACCTGAGCCCCCCCCACTGAGAGTTCACCTGCCTCTGCCTGCCAGGACCCCACTGCACGGACCCATCAGAACCAAGCAAGCTCGCACCTGCACGCTCGGAGGTGATGCCGAACCCAGGGGTGGCGGGGGAGGTTCTCTATAAAATCCGACCCCTCTCTCTGTACACAAAGGCTGCATCTCCCCTGTTTGCAAGTCGTTCTCTGGAATAAAGTCTCTTTCCTCCAAATTCCTTCTCAGAGAACTTTTGTTTGCAGAATCATGTTATTCACGCTACAGTTTTTTAATGCTCTCCCCCCGTCACTACTTGCATCTCTACCTGCACTGTTTCCCACCCAAATCACACGCCCCCCATCTATGTCCATCTGTGTTTGCAAATGACTATCTGTCCTTCCGTGTTTTTCGTCATCGTCATGTAGTTACATGCAAATATATCCACATTCTCATGCACACAAGCATTTTTGCCATTGTTTTCTCAAATGGGGTCTTGGCATAACAGGTTCCCTCTTTTGAACTCTGCAGAGCGTTTCCAGTTTTATTAGTGTAATTGTATCCCTTTGCATTCCGTCTTTCCCTTCTTGAGAGGTGTTACAGTTTTTTTTCTGGTTTTCACCACTTGAAATACAACTGCAGAAACTATCATTTTGTAGATATGTATATCTGAGGGTTGTCTAGAAAGTATCCAGCCATTGTTATATAACGAAAATGGTTACATGGCATCCCCGACAGCCCTTTATATATACATTGTTTCCTACCTGGTTCTGATTGGCCTATACAGCTAAGTTCTGATTGGTCCATACAGCTGGGTCCTGGTTGGCAGAGGCAGATGCGCTCTCACTGGTTGGTTCAGGTGAGCTCTGACAGTCCCAAAGTTCAAACGGTCCTGTGGGTTTTTGGAGAACGCGGAGTACATGTGTGACATCAAGTCAGCTATATATGTATAAAACCTTCAATACTGACTTTGTTATTTTTATGTGATTGGGTGGAATACATATTTTTAATTTTAACTGATGCTGTCAAATGCTTTCCAAATGGCTGTAAAAATTTCCATTTCCACCAGAAACCTAAGACTGTACTCTCTCTGCAGTCTCTTGCCAACAGTAGGTGTTGAAGTTCTCCTTTACATGATCTGATTGCTGTAAATAGATATTTCATTTTAACTTCAAAATGTCTTTTCCTGACTGCTAACGAGCACACGCGTCTTTCCCCATTTATTAGTGGCTCAGATTTGCCCTTCTGTGGCTGCACTGTGACACACTTGGCCCATTTCGGTTGGGTATCTTTCTGTCACCTGTCAGTTTTTGAAGACTTATATTACAGTTGTTAGCCCTCTGCCTATCATCATATACATTGCAAGTACTTTGGAAATCTCTCTTTACTTTTAATTGCTTGCCACCAGAAACTTTTCTTTTGATTTAATAAAACATATATTTTTATCTTATAGCTTCTAAGTTTCTGGCCTTGTTTTAGAAATTCTCTCTTCCTTCTGGATGTTTTATATTTTTTGCAGTTTTCTTTAATACATTTGGAGTTCATATTACTTGTGGTGTAAGAGAGGAATTCAGCTTTATTTTCTTCAAGAAAGATGGCCAACTGCCCTAACACCATTAACCCATTCTATCCCAGTGAAGTAAAATGTTCTCCACACTGAGATCTGTTTCTAGATTTTCTATTCAGTCCTTCCATCAAAACCTATTACATGAGTAATTTGCAGTCTATTTTGAGATTATCTTTTCTAATTTTCAAAATCACCCCCAAAACCAACCAAACAAACAACACAGAACACTGTCTGTCTGTCTCTCTCTCTCCTTCACTCCTTCATATAAGTCCTATATTGTTTTTGTTGTTTATTTATTTCAGGTGCTTATTGCTAAACTAAACAAAATCTATTTGATTTCGTGCATTTCTCTTTTAGCCACCCACTCTATCAAATTTCTTTCTTTATTCTATTATAGTAGTTTGTTTACTTGACTCTCTTGGATTTTCTTATTATGCAATCATATCAGCAAAAAGCAAAACTAAGAGATAGTTTTATCTCTTCTTTCCCAATGTTTATACCGATTATTTCATATTCTTATATCTGAGCCTTTTCTTCAATACCAAAACAATATTGAATAATAATCATGACAGTGGGGGTGTAAATCATTGCCTGTTTTAATTAAAACAGCCTTAGAGTTTGTCCATTTAGGATAATATTTTTGTTGAGTTTTGGTAAATAATTGTTATCATACGTAAGTAGCATCCATTTAGTCCTACTTAGGGTTTTCCTTACCAATGTATCTAAATTTCATTAATTATCTTTTCAGCATCATTATCATGACCATATGTATTTTCCTCCTTTGTTTTCTGATAAAAAGGATTGTGTTAATAAATTTTATAATATTCTGTCAGCCTTGCATTGCTGGAGCAAACTTCATTTAAGTTATTTTAAAACAAATAAAAATCACAATGAGATATCACCTAACTTGAGTGAGAATGGGCTTTATGGAAAAGTCCCAAAACAACAAATGCTGGCGTGGATGTGGAGAGGTTAGAACACTCTTACACTGCTGGTGGGACTGCAAACTAGCACAACCCCTGTGGAAAGTAATTTGGAGATACCTCAAAGAGCTAAAAATAGAAATACCATTTGATCCAGCAATCCCACTACTAGGGATCTACCCAAAGGAAAAAAAAAGACATGCTATAATAAAGACATCTGCACTTGAATGTTTACGGCAGCACAATTCACAATTGTAAAGATGTGGAAACAACCCAAGTGCCCATCAATACATGAGTGGATTAATAAAATGTGGTATCTGCATATCATGGAATACTACTCAAATACAAAAAACAATGGTGATCTAGCACCTCTTGTGTTATCCTGGATAGAGCTTGAGCCCATCCTTTGAAGTGAGGTATCCCAAGGATGGAAAGAAAAGCACCACATGTACTTGCCATCAAATTGGTACTAACTGATCAACACTAAGGTGCTCACATGGTAGTAATACTCACTGGGTGCTGGTCAGGTGGGGAGGTCAGGGGGTAGACTCACAACTAACGGAAGCGGAGCGCACTGTATGGGGGAGGGGCACGCTTGTAGCCCTGGCTTGGGCGAGGCAAACACATTACATGTAACCAAAATGTTTGTACCCCCATCATATCCTGAATTAAAAAGAATACAATAAAGAATTATTAGAGTAAAGGTACATCTGCTGACATCTTTTATATATTTATATTAGTATATTAATGTGTATATTATTTCATAATATAGCATATTATTCATATTTATATAACTTACGTTGGTGAGATTGGACTGGACTTTTCTGCCTTGGTTTTATCTTTGTCACATCACCCAGCAGAAAAATACCACACTTGAATCGACTCCTCCCATCTTGCTTTATGTTATTTCTTTGACTCTGTTACTTCCTTGCTACATTTTTCTATTAATTTCTATGGGGTGATCAAATTATCATACCGTAATGATCACTGTTATAAAAGCCCCCAGTAAAGCACCCCCCCCCGTGTGTCTGTGGTCATCTGCAATGGGAATGTCTGTTCTGCGCACTAACAGGTGGGGCCATGTCTCTGTCCCCTCGAATCCGAACTGGCCTTGTGACTTCATCTCGGGGAGTGACATTGTGCAATTCTGGAGCTGAGGACTTTATCTTTGGAACTTCCATTCGTGCCATTTCAGTGCCTGCTTCCATGCATAGAAGTTTCCTTATAAAAATGTGATGTTTTTCTCATCTTGGAATTTGGGATTTTCCCAAAGTTTATAATCTTTTCTATTAGTCCTACTTGGAACTTGTTATCTTCTTAAATTTGGTATTCTTAAGTTTTCTTTAGCACAGTCATACATTCAATACACATATTAGTCATATCCTGCAATCTTACTTCTGGATATATCCCCAGGAGAATTGAAAGCAAGGACTCAAACAGACATACGTACGCCCACATTCATTACAGCATTGCTCGCCGTAGCCAAAAGGTGGGAACAATCCAATAGTTCATCAACAGAGGACAAATGTGGTCTGTCTATACAATGGCATACTGTTCACTCTTACAAAGGAAGGAAATTCTGACATATGCTACAACATGGATAAACCTCAAAGATACTATGCTGAGTGAATAAACCAGATACAAAAGGATAGATAGATAGACAGACAGACAGACAGACACTGCATCTTATCAGGGAACAGATGGCCTACTCAAGCTGGCGATTGGAGAGATGTTAAGAAGGGACCATAGGGTAAGAAATGCACACAGGATGTGAGTGCTGGGAGCTGTCACCATCTAGACCTGGAGGGGCAAAGGGGGGGAGTCACTGGGAGCTGGAGAGAGCTGTGTGGAGAGGTGCCCTGGCAGTGGCCGTGGCCTTTGGTGGAGGGACACAGCTGATCTGCAGCCACCAGGCAGGAAGTCATAGATGCCACCCTCTCAGCGCCTTCCCTCTGTTCTGCCATCCAACCACCCACCCTCATTAGCAGAATCCACCAGGAAGCAGGAAAGCAAAGCTCCCATATTCAGCTCATCCAGGTCAGCCTCCTGGGAGGAGACTGGGGTGATCAGAAGTGGAGTGTGTATCTGGAGGAGGAACAGAGAGATCCAGTATTTGACGGATGACAGTATTGGCTAAGCACCTCTGTTGTGCCAGCCACTGTCCAGGTACTTGAGACAGAGCTGTGGCCCAAACAAAGCCCCTTCCTTGTGGAGCTCACCTTCTAGCTAACACGGGGAAATTAATTCTATGATTTATTTAGCTTTTGTTCCTCCATCTACCTTTGTTCTTTTCCAGGAACTCCTGATAAGTTTATATTAGGGTTTTAGAAATATATCACTCATTTTTCTTCTTAATATTTTTTATCTCTGGCTTTTTGTTTGGGTTTTAAAAAATTCCTTTCTTTTTATCTCCTAGGCTAGGAGTAGCTAACCTTTTCCTGCAGAGGTCCGGGGAGTAAATGTTGTAGTCTTTGTGGGCCAAATGTCCCAACTGCTCATCCCTGATGCGATAATGCAAAAGCAGGCATAGACAATATATAAACGGACAGGCATGGCTGTGTTCCAATAAAGCTTTATTTATAAGACAGGGGCTGGGCCGTGTTTGGTTTGTGTACTGTCGTTTGCCAATTCGTGTTCTAGGCCACTAACTTGGGTCTTTACAGTGAGTTATTCCGCACCTTCCGTTCACCTACTCAATATTCCAACAAAAAGAATCACATTTTGTTGATTTTCTGTTTTCCAGAAGGTCTGTTTGTGGCGTAGTAACTGGATTTCCATGATCGTTCATGGCTTTGCTCAACTCACTGCTCTGTCTGGGATGTTCTGTTTCTTCTTCATGCCAGGCCGAGGTCCTCTGGGTGCACTGTTATTTCCTTTGGCAGCTCATGGCTCTATAGATCCTTGGGCCCAGGGGACTTCGTGGGCTGGGGTTCAGCTTCTCCAGTGGGCAGCAGGTGGCAGGTGCCAGTTTCCTGTCTGAGATCCAGGCTCAAAGACAGAGCCTCTCCCCTCCAGCCTTGTCAGGTGTGAAGTTGGAGTTTCTGGGGCAGCAGCCCCTCTGCCCTCTGTCTACCTGCACCCCAGCCCTGCAGGGATCTGGGGGGCCAGCAGGCCTCCTGGGACAATGAACTAGACTAGAGCTTCCCTCCCCCAGAGGATCTGCAGAACTTCAGACCTTGCCCCAGGCCCTCTGCACCAGGCTCCTGCCAGCCCGGAAGGGACCATTTCCCGCACAGGCTTTCGCTGACAGGAGCCCTGCCCCCCTGGCACCTTGGTTACCCCCTCAGGGCCCACGTACCTGCCAGCCCGGAAGCTTCAGGCATAGCTCTGCAGCTGGATTCGAGCTGGGGTGGATGAGGGGCAGCAGGAAGCCACTCTAGGCTGCCGTCACTTACAACATTAAAACCGGGTTTCAAGCTGTCGAAGCATCATGGGCTTTCAGACTGGCAGCAGCTAACGCTTCCCAGAGTCTACGATTCTGGTTATCAGCATGAAGACTCAAGAAAACTGAGCAAATGTGGTGAGAAGGTTTACGCACAATGAGCCCAGCCCTGATACTGAATGTAAATTCTCCAAGGCGACCTGAAGGGAAGCGTCGGTCAGCGTGGAGAATGAGTCTGGAAAAACGGTGCACAGAGGTTTGGGCCTCAGAGAGGTGATCCGTGCACCACGCAGTGTGACCAGCTGCAGGACTCGGGGCTGCCGTTCTCTTCCCAAGAAATGACCGTGTCTCGGGCAAGGACCCTGGAGTCAGGGGTGTTGAGGTTGAAAGGTGTCACTGAGCCATCAGCCCAGTCCCCCCCAGTCCCTAATGCTTCTAAACAAATGCATCTCTGGAGCACCTTCAAGGGCCGGGAGGTGGCCAGTGCAGATTTTCGACTCCTGCCCATTCAGATACAAGTTATGCATGGCTCTGCTGAAATCACATAAAACGCGGCAGCAAAATCATCACTGGTTCACATTGTCTTTAGAGAGTGACAGATGCCTGGGTTCCAGACGTGGGTGTTTATGCAGGAAGGCATTAAAAGATTAAATATGACTTTATGTTTGACAACAGACCCAGTCCCCATTCAATATCAATATGCTGGCATTATTATTATTTTATGAAAACAGTAATTCACAGTTTGCGAGAAGAGAATAACAGTATTGATCTTCTGAACAGTGCATTTTATTTTCCATTAAATTTTTATGGAGCATGACAAGCCGTGTGCTGGGTCTGATCCTCTCCGCGCGTTAATGTACAAAGCTTTTGCAGATGTAGAAATTATGAGGGCTGTGTTAATAAAACCAGCTCAGATGGTCTAGGAACAGAGAGTAAACAGTTCCTGGCTGGAGTTTTGCTCTGAGCTTATTAGTTTTTGAGGTTTGTGAACTGACCCACAAAGGAAATGGAAATCTCTCCTCAGTGAGCAGAGAGAAAGAAAAACGTTCGCGGCGCTGAGAGCTCTGCAACAGCGTCACACATGCACACTGTAGAGGCAGGAAAGCAGGGGCAGTGAAAGGCGTCATTAGGTGACTCAGTCAACCCCAGCCTGTCTCCCCAGCCTGTGACAGTCCCTGTCTCAATCCCAGAGGATTCGAGCAGCACCCGGAGGAACTATATTCTTAGCAATTCTTCTCTCAGCATCTTAAAACCGGTTCAATTCCCTTTTCTCATTTCATTCATGTTCGCTCAGAAGTTGGTATTCTGACTGATCCGCTGGCTATTTGAGGGTGAGGCTATTCTTAAGCCTCCAAATTCTAGACTGTAAACTAGAAGGATTTACTGCTGTCCATAGGCATGTTGTGTTTTAATCTCTCACACCATAAAACCCAAAAAAGAGCTACTGTGTCCAAGTCGTGGTCTGACTGTGATGAACAAAGACGCCTCCAAACGGGGACATAGCTGAGTAATGTCTGCAGTGGAGTCATGGGCTTGATACCTTCTTATTAAGCCACTTTTACTTGGCCACTAACATGTGTGGTGTGTGTGTGTGTGTGTGTGTGTGTGTGTGTTTCTCTGACACCAACTGCGTGTCCTAGAATTCAGTTCCCATCTGACACTAACCACCTGCGGTTGGTGCAGGTCCCACAGGTGAGGAGCTAGTCCCACCAGACTGTCCCCACTTCACATGCCAGCTACAAGTGTCAAGTCCCCTGGTCACCTGCACTAACAACCCAGATGACTACAAATTCAGGGGCATCTAGATGTGTTCACCACCCCAGAAGCTCCCCAAACCCCATCATTTAGGGGTTCTCGTGGAGGTTTCAATACATAGACGTGATTGGTTAAATCCCTGGTCACCAGTCATTGGACCCAATTCCCAGCCATTCTACCATCCCCGGAGGTCAGGGGTTGGGATGGCTGAAAGTTCTAACCCTCTGATCACAAGGTTAGTTTCTCTGGCGACCAACCCCATCCTGAAGCTGTCTAGGGGCCACCATGTGTCACCTCATTAGCGTTAACTCGGGTGTGATCAAAAGGGGCTTGTTATGAGTAACAAAAGATACTCTTGTCACTCGGAAAATCCCAAGGGTTTTAGGAGCCCTGTGCCAGGAATGGGGGACAAAGACTAAATGTGTTTTTTATTAAACTATATTCTTCCAAAACATGTTCGGAGGAGGACTAGAGAAAGGCAGGCAGCCACTGCAGCAGAGTAGACGGCATTTTACCCGCTTGTCGTAGCATTACAGAACCCACGTGCACACCACGCGTTCGTCCACAGCTCGGCAGAGGGAGGGCGCCGCCGCGTTCCACTCCTGACACCAGCACATGGAACTAGCGGGAGATGCACTTTTCCGAGCTCATGACCGAGCCTTTTTCCGTCAAGGAATCCATCAGTTTCCTAGTACCTTTTGCTCTCTCTTTCCTCCATGAGTTGTAATTAAGCTCAGATGAACAGAAAACTGACTCCACTTTCCTCATCACGGCTCTAGAATAACAAATTCACTTGGCATCTCCTGGTTATTAGATCACGGCATTCGACAGACGGACCTCACGTGTCTGCAGAGACAGGAGTGCCGGACAATGCGGGGGAGTCTCGTAATTCACTGCCCAGGCTGTGGCCCAGCGCCTGGGGAAGATGAAAGCGCTTTCACGAGGTGGACAAAAGGCTTGGAGAAGGGAGGAAGTGAGAAATCTCAAAGCGCCTTCAAGCTTCAGCCTCGGTAACACAGGGACTTGGTACAACCCCAGCCAGCCATGGGAAGAGCTCCCGGCTGTCAGACAACTCCTATGCACCCTTCAAAACCCACCTCCAAGGGCCCCTGCACTGTGAAGACTGTCCCGAGGATGCTGGCAGAGGTTGGGTGGCAACCTTCCCTTCTGAATGCCTCTAACACCGTGTCTGTCTTGTTCTCTCCCCGGCTACAACAGTCCGTGTGTGGATGTTGTCCTCACTCGTCCTTCCAGGACATGACCTCCTTAGGCACGAGGCCGGCCTCACTCTTCGTCTCTGCCCACTGGTGCTGGTGGGGCACTCGTGGATCTGGAAGGACAAGGAGACCCTTGGAATGGGGGTGGGGACACTTTTCATCCGCAGCTATTGTGACCCCAGACCCTGACGTCACTGCTCCTCGCGCGGTACAAACTGGCGCACGAAATGGGTCAGGGACATTAACATTCTGCTGGAAACTCACAAGTGTGTACAAAATACCAAAAATAATCAGTCTGGGGAAAACATGGGTTTGAAAAACAAACCTAATCCAAAAATCAAAACAATGTTGACTCAGAAGAATGAATTTATTTCGGAAGCCAGCAATTTCAGATTTAATTGTGTTGATTTGTCATTTTCTCCCCCGTTCTCTTTTCTGCAGCGCCTTGCTGGCGAGGACGCCGAGCTGCCCGGGCTCCGACCTGCCGTGTGCGGCGGAGGCCTCCGCGCTTCCAAACACGACCCCACCCACGGCGGATTCTTGCTTCCAGAGCAATTAGAAGGACTTGAACACCCAATTTGGAATTTCGTCCTCATACTTCAAAGAAATTAGTTTGATGAGTGATTGCAATGGAGTGAAGCTAATAACGAGAATAATTAATGCTTGAAAATGCTTCATAGGCACAGAAATGGCTGGTGCAGACCTCCTGTATGTTTGAAGAAAGCCCCCACATCAGAAAAGGAATACGCCACGGGGCCAAACTGTCCCTCCCAACTCCCGGAAGTTTGCCCACCGCAGCATAATTAAGAGATGCCTCCTGACACCTTCCTGCTCGGACCCGCATTTATCAACGGTGGGGCCGTTTAACCAAATTCGCATAATTGCTACAGAAAACATGGCCCAGACTTCTAAATATCACCGGCACTCAGGAGAGAGCAACAGTTAAGAAAGGGGAAAGCTTGGGTGATGCATATGAGAAGCAGATTCTTCATGTGCTCATCCCACAAACCTGACAAGCTCTCTCAAAGGTGCAATCCCAGATCACGTTGATCAGGAAGATGCAAACGTGCTGTTAGTTTCTATCCTACTAGCCTGTGCTAGTGACCAAGCACTCGAGAGGAACAGGGACGGCAGAGCACAGGGGCACGTCTGGCTCGCACGCTGGGAGTCTCAGGACCAGGGTGGACTCGACCTCTTCCTCCAGCGCATTGCAGATGTCAGACAGCTCTGCTCTCTTGTAAAAATGTCTGGTTCCCTGAGTCCCCACCAGTTTGCTAAATTGCTCTCCACCTCCAAAATCCTGCTCACTTACTCTGACTCACTCAAGGCTTTGCCTCCTAACCAACTTCCTGAGTTTACCCTTCATAGGGACCCAGCCAACACACCGTCCTTTGGGTCCCTGTCTTCTATTACAGACTGAATCGTGTTCCCTAGAATTCATATGCTGAAGTCCCCATGTAACTTCATCTGGAAATAATTCAAGTGAAATGAGGTCATAAGGATGGGACCCTCTTCTGACGGACAGGGCTGCTGTCCTTATCAGAAGAGGACATCAGAGGTCTCTTGTTCTGTCCATACCTGCACAAAGGAAAGACACTAGGAAGTCACAGGGAGAAGGTGGCCACCTGCAAGCCAGGAAGAGAGCCCTCACCAAAACCTGTGCTGACGGCACCTTGACCTTGGACTTCCGGCCTCCAGAACCGTGGAGTTCTGTGATGCTGTTTTGGTGGCTCGAGCAGAATAAGACACTTGCCTGACATTCTCCAGCCTGTCTGGGCTCTTTGTGTCCATTGTGGTCCCGTAGCCTTGCTGTCATTGCGCTAAATCGCCCCACACGACCAAGTATGGCTCTGCCAACCCCGCCGTGGCCAGAGCCGCCTCCTCCTCCCGTCTCTCGTGCTGCGTCCTCACTCCACATGTCTCAAGAACTCCTGTCTACCTACCCATCCCACCGCCTCCCGACTCATCGGGCCCTTTTTTCTCACTTTTCTGCCTGTTTGCAGATGGTCAGCCCATTACTGTATTACTAATTTCACCAGTGCTCTAAGCGGCCCCGCTGCTGGCCACGGGGAGCCCCTTCCTTTGCTCCTGTGCGTCCCGACATGACCCCCTGGTCTGTGGACGCCCCTTGCCCGCAGGCACGAGATGTGGCAGGTTCACCTCAAATGCTTTCACCTCCAGACCTGAAAACCCCCCTTGCTGTAAGAGTCTCTGGTCCTTTGGAGGGAAATGGTATTTAACAGTCACGCCCCGGACGGCAGGATATTCCCTGCGATGGGGTCGTTGTTGCTCCTGGGCTTTGTCAGTGAACAGAGCTAGAAATTGTGTGTTCTTGGAAAGAAAATGGAAGATGTGTTTACACTGATGCATCCTATTCAAATTGAATCCATAAATTTCTAATATGTTATATCCTCCTGCTTCTCCTCCCCCGCACCCACCCTGACGCCACTGTCCCGGTTGCTTGTGCTTACTGAGCCCATTCATTCCCACCCACACCCCACCCACTCCGGACTCACACTCATCCGTGTCTTCTTCCATCGCTCGGGGAAATGGCTTTGTTGTGGCAACTGTGTCCCTCGTGCCAAGGGACCTATTTCAGTGTTCATCTTCTCGAGCAGCACGTGACACTGCAGAGCCTGCCTTCCCTCTGGAACACTCTTCCTGGACTTCTGTTAATCCATATTCTCCCTCTTTCTCTTTAGGAAAAATCCTTCTGCGTCTCTTCGAATTGGCCATGAAACTGTGGAGGGATTCGAGGCTCGAGTCTTTGCTTTCTTCCCTCTCACACCGGCCCTCTGTCCAGGAGAGCCTGCGTGTGTCTACAAGCCCATTGCCTCCGGAGTTCTACCTGCTGCTCCGAACCTCTCCCCATCACTCCATGCACCTGCATCCAACTGTCCACTCCTGACTCCGCATAGATGCCTCGAAGGCATTTCAGACTCACCAGGTTCCAAAGTAGCTTGGTCTCCACCCTATTCCCGCCCACCCTGTAGCACCGGTCCTTTCCGGGTGAATGGCATCACCTCCCTCCTGCTGCCCAACCGGCTCCACCTCGGCGACTAAGAGTCCTGCTTTGGAGCAACCTACATGCCTTTGGGTCCTATCTACATCCTTTACTAGCTGCGCTTCATTTTCCCCATTTTTAAAACCCGGGTAACAGTTGACCTTATTTCAGTGAGTTCTTGTGGGGATTAAGTGACGTACCCCATGTAAAACGCTCAGCACGACGACGTCTGGCACAGCATCAGTGCTCAGTACACGGCACGTGTACCTTTCCCCGCTTCTTCGCCCTCCAGCTACCACATGTAGCTATCAGACCACGCATTTCCCGTGACAATGGCCTGGGGCAGCTCACTGGTGTCTGCGCAACACTCTTCCCCTCACCTCCTTCTCCTTCTTTTGGTGGATGCTTATCTCAAGGGTCTCAGTACTAAAGACTTCGTTGCAGAAGTGGAAAGTGGATCTAAGCAGAATCCATCAGAGCCCACCAGGGGAATTTGCTAGAACTGCCAGACAAGAGGCGACTTGCATTGTTTCTGTTGTGGTTCTGGGCTCACAAGTCGTAAGTCTGCTAAGAACCTGGAGCAGCCGGTTGTGTTTGTGCGCCACTAACTGGACTCATCCCGCCAGGGAATAAACCCAACACATCGGAGCTGGAGGAGATGAGACAAAGAATTGAAAAGTGACAGAGGGAGAGAAAGAGAAGGAAGGAGGGAAGGAGAGGGGGGACAGAAAGAGAGAGACAAGAAATAAAATATCAACAATTTTATTTGCATTCCTGGATCCTTCTGTGCCTGGAGCGAGACATTTTCCTGACCTTCCCAGCTACAGAAGCCCAAACGCTCTGCTTTTTCTTGTTTAACCTACTCTGCGGTGGTTGTCTGACACTTGCAACGAAGATCCCTCACTGGTACCAGGAGTTTGTTCAAGAAAAGAATCAAGACATTTTGTAAAGATATATAAAATATAGCAACAAATCATAAATTTAAACCCAGAATAAAACGAGAAAGAACAGTGAGAATAAGATTATAAAAGGATCTTGAAATGAATATAAAGCAGTAACTTCTAAACT
Source organism: Cheirogaleus medius (assembly GCA_008086735.1). NCBI lineage: Eukaryota > Metazoa > Chordata > Mammalia > Primates > Cheirogaleidae > Cheirogaleus > Cheirogaleus medius. Next base: position 937,259 of record VBSM01000529.1, read on the forward strand.
ATCTCGACGCTCAGTAGAGGTGAGATGAATTTTGGTTCTAAGCTTTTTTCGTGCAGTTGAGTCACCGAGAGTTACGCAATCCATAGCGCACGTAGACTGGAGCAGGTCCGAGGCTTAGAAGAAGCACACCAGGTTTTGCGCCTGAGACCAGACAGGAAAAACGGGAGTCAACTATGGTCTTCCATAAATTGTATCTCCCAGATGGATGAGAATAAAACCAAGACATCTGCACTCTTCAGAAAGAGAGCATTTATTTCGTTCTTCTGTGGCTACAGCAGACCCCATTGGCACCTCCCCCCAGATGCTCTGGGCCCACCTGGGTTCACCTGCAGCAGTGGCTCCCCCACCCCCCACCCCGAAGGCCTGTGTCTCCTCGGCTCCCCTGCAGGTTTCCTGGGAGCCCCGTGCCTGCAGCTGTGGCCGGGAATGCAGGGGCACTGATGCTCACTACCCCTGTCCTGGAGCCACCCTCCCCACTCGCGGTGGGGCGAGTGGGGGATGGAGCACCCAGCCTCCCATCGGGGGTGGTGACAATTCTGTGGCCATGCTGCACATGGCTCCTCTCAGAGCCCCCGCAGGACGGAACCTCACTTGCCCAAAGGAATAGCCCAGTCTTCAGTGCATCTTCTAGCGGGCTTTCTCTCTTTCCTCTTTCCTTCCCACGTTCCCACTTTGGGGATCGCCTCCTGAATAAATGGTCTGCACTCAAAGTCCTTGTCACGCAGGTTGGGAAACCCAACTAAGAGAGTCACTGGGTGCTCCCCAAGGTGCCTCCATTACCCCTGCCCCTGCGGTCACGTGCAGACGGAGCATGTCCTCCTCATGCAGACGGTCCACCACGTTCTCCGAATCCAGGCGGGGTTTGCTCCCAGCTCCGGAACCTCTGTTGTTACTTCTTAGAAAGTTCCCTGGATGGAAAGTCCTGGTTTCCTTACGATCCAAACAGAAATTATGAATTTCTCTGTGTTGTCTATGTTTTTTAAATATTCTGTACTTTATGTTGTTTTGACATCTTTACTGAAACTGCCCTTTATGAAGTTAATAGGGGGCCGCAAGGGGGACCTGTGCTGGGGAGATAACCAGCCACTGTCCCCAGCTCCTCACTCTCCTGCCGTTGCTCACCACTCAGGAGTCACACAGCCGATGGCCATGAAGATTCTCAGCCCATAGGTAACATCACCCTTGTGACACCCAAGACTGGTCTTTGAGGGATCCTCCAGGCCCTGCATTCCGGTGGAATGGCTCACCCACCCAGACCGGTGGCCCACACCAAGGACCTGACCCAACTGGTCTTGTGACCCCACCACGGAACTGACTCAGCAAAGAAGACAATTTCTACATCCTGTTTTTCCACCTGAAGCTGCAGCAGACCCAATTCCCTAGCCCTTTGCCCACCAAACTATCTTTAAAAACCCTTTCTCCTGGCCGGGCACAGTGACTGGGAGGCCAAGGCAGGAGGCTCACTTGAGCTCAGGAGTTCAAGACTAGTCTGAGCAAGAGCGACACCCCGTCTCTATGAAAAATACAAAAATTAGCCTGGCCTGGTGGCGTGCACCTATAGTCCCAGCTACTTGGAGGCTGAAGCAGGAGGATCCCTTAAGCAATCCCACCAAACACTGACAAGTCACACAGCCAGTTCACACCAGGTGGGAATCCCACCACACACTGACTAGACAGGCAGTCAGTTCACACCAGTGGGAATTCCCACCAAACATTCACGAGTCCTGCAGTCAGTTCACTTTGCTGAGCTTGGGCCTCCTTACCCATAAAATGGAGATGACATGACCTGTCTTACGGAGCTGTCAGAAGATACAAAAGAGAGAGCGCAAGAAATTGCACCTGCACAAAGCAGATGCTCTTGATTAATGGGTTATTTTCTTCACCTTATTTCTACCTTAGGTGCATATACTAGCTTCAGACGATGTTGGGGTACAGTCAGAGAAAGCCATTAACTTCAGGTGTAATCATTGATTTAACAGAATACTGAATTGCTGGATGGAGGAATGAATGAATGTTGTGTTTCCTGATTCCTGTGAAAAGCACTTTCCTCTTAAGTGTTGTTTTATGCCTCAGCTTTTGAATTCTCGTTTTATGCATTCAGTTCAAAGCTCTAAGATAATAAGTACGCTGCCAATTATTCAGTCCCACTGACAATTTATAAGGTAATAATTCCTTATTGCATTCAGCTGAAAATATTACAAAGAAAACTAAAATGACCAGTGGGGGAAAGGAAGGAAGGATTTACTGCAAAGCCTACGACTTAAGGCACATACCACTACCTCTCCCTGCGTCTTTTCTTTCTGCAGTGTTAATCCTACATAAGTGGTTATTACCACATGAAACACATGAGATTATTTCAATTAATTATTTTTGCTACATTGTTTCAAAAGATTATTCCACTATTTACTGGCAATTAAACAGGTTTTCATGTTAAGTATACCACTTGAGGGAGTGTTGAGTGGGACTATGGATAGAGAAATTGAAATTAAACTTTCATTTGCAAGAAGGCTGTCTTTTGGAAGTCAAGGGTATCTGGGTATCTCTGATGTGATGATTTAAAAGGGCAGGACAAGATGAGTAATCACATGAATTAGCTTTTTGGGTGGCCTGAGGCTTCTGAAGCTTCAGAATCCTTTCTCATTGGTTAGAATTAAAGGACATGTTCCACTTTGCAAAGATATACCTGCCAAGGAGAACCAGAAAAGGTTAGCAATAGGTATTTGTTGCCAACAGAGACTTGCAGAGTGCTCCCTGGGTTAAGGGTAGTTTGCTGGTTCTGTAGAAGATGTAAAATCATAGCTCCAACACCGGGTGTTGGTATTTAAATATTAATAGCTAATACACAGAGAAGATGAGCATGGACCAATCAGGACATACATGAGCCTCAATGCTGGACCAGCTCCTTGGGACCAATTTCCTGACAAGGGTAGTTCCTGTGGTTGTTGGATACTGGAGAGAGCCACTTGTAGCATATCTTATTATTCAGTTCAAAGTATGCTATAATTGCAAATGGGACTTCCTCTCGACCCATGGATTATTTGGAGGTCAATTGTTTAATTTGTAAGCAGTAGGGCATTTTCTACTCACTCCTAACTTAGTTCCACTGTGTAATTTTGATCCTGCGAAATTTGCTGAGGCTTGTTGATGGTCCAGCATATGGTCAACTTTGGTCAATGATAGAGTACACTTGAAAAAGGAAGGTGCATTCTGTTGTTGTGGGGTGCAGTGTTTTCATATCAGGTAGGTCTTTTATCAGTTGTCTTGTCTGGTTCTATACCTTTCCTGATTTATCTTCCTGTGTTATCAGGTATCGTTTGTTAATGTCTTTCACATTTGTTATGTGTTGCTCTTCTTTCTTTTAGTTCTGTCGGTTGTTGGTTTTGGGGATACCTACACTCTGTCATTTTGTTATTTGGGGGAAAATACACATTTAGGATTGTAATACCTTCCTGACTGACTCATTTAGCATCATGGAATGTCCTTATGTCTAGTGATGCTTGTTGCCTTACAGTTCACTTTGTATACTGTTGGTGGAGCTACATCAGCTTTCTTTCGGTTAATGTTTGCAATGGCATGACTCTCTATTGTAAGCATCATATAGTTCTTTCTCCAGTTTGACGATCTTAATCTCTACATACTTGAGGCATTAAGTCTATTTATGCATTATGTAATGACTGATACAGCTGATTTGTATCTGCCACTTTGTCATTTACTTTCAACTTGACTCAGTTGTTTTACATTCCTTGTTTCTCCTTTCTTGTGTTATTTAGGATTGATCTCACATTTTATTAATTCTTCCTCGTTTCTCCTAAAACTTTTCAAATCAGTAAATAATGAATGATACAATCAATCAAGACTCCTGGAATGCCACTTAGAGGGGAATGTCCAATCTTAAATACATACATTAAAAAAGAAGAAAGGTTGAAAAGTCAAAGTTCAAAAATTCCATCTGAAGAGTATAAAAGAGAAAATCAAATCCAAAAAAACAGTGGAAGAAAGAGAATGATAAAGATAATACCTGATATTAATAATATATGGGAAAACATAAAATAAAGAAAATTAATGTAATCAAAATTTCATTATGAGATATAAGAGAAAATGGCAGAACAGGATATTCTAAAGTCTATCACTCCAAAAAGGCAATTAATAATCTGGCAAAAACTGTCAGAATCGACTGTTTAGAACTCTGGAAACTGACCAAAAGCCTGTAGCAATCAGGAAGTGCTTAATAAATAAAAAAACACCTGAATCTCAGTGAGAATAGCAAGCTTTGTGGTGTGTGAATATCTCCTGGTCACATCTCCTGCTCTTCAGTTTGGCAATAAGCCTGTAGAAAAAATTTTGCAATCCACTGTAAAAAATTTTGCAAGCCCTGTCTAGTGGCTCCCTGGAAGACTGGCTCATAGGTGTTGAATTTATCTCAGCTTATTGGGAACTCTCCCAGTGCTAAGGTAGCTAACCACAGGACATCTGTTGAAAACATTTAGAAGCAAATGTATTAGTTGCTGCTCCTTGGGATAATGGATAATAGCTGGGGTGAAAATAGACCAACAAAAATTGTTGGAGTAAGGACTGAAGACTGAGACGCTTTGGGGGAAATAAAGGCATTGAAAAGCTATAGCATATTCTGAAAATCTAGAAGGCCATCCACATGCCCAGGGCTGAATGCATACCCAGAAAAGACTCTGAGCTTTTCCTACACCTGACCTTCAGGCTCTATATAAGCCAGTAATGAATACTAAGGCAAGACTGTAAATTACCCACCATATGGCTGAAGATATTCCATGACCCAACACACAGCCCATTTGCAAAGACTCATTTATCATTATTATTATTTTTATTATTTTGGCTTTCAGGCATTTATGAAATCTATGTTCAATCTGTAGCTAGTCATTAATCTAATGGAAAACAAACTACAGTGGACACACATGTCAAAGAATACAGACTTTACAAAATTGGCTCAGAAAAGTCACTAAACAAACAACTTCTACAACAAGCAGCAGCACAATCCTGGGGAGGAAGGGAATCTGATTTACAGAGTTACCATATTATAATATTTAAAATGTCTTATTTTTCACAACAAAAAAATCACAAGGCATAAAAAGATATAAAAAGTATGGCCATACATGGGGAGGAAAAAGCAACTAATAGAAACTATTCCTGAGGAAGTCCAGAAAATGAGACTTACTAGAAAAAAACTTAAATAAATTATTCAAAATACATTGAAAGAGCCAAAAGAAAAGCATATATAAAGAACTAAAGGAAAATATGATAACTATGTCTCACCAAATTAAAGAGCATCAATAAAGAGATATAAATTATAGAAAAGAGTCAAATAGAAACTCTGGAGTTGAAAATTATAATTGAAATTAAAAATTCACTAGAGGCTATCAACAACAGGTTTGAGCAAGGAGAAGAAAGAATCAGTGAGCTTGACAATGGGTCAATTGAGAGTATTCACTCTGAGCAACAGAAAGAAAAAATAAAGAAAAACAAATAGAGCCTCAGAAAAATGTGAGACTCTATCAAGTATATTACATATGCAAAATGGGAGTTTCAGAAGGAGAGAAGATTTAAAAAGAGACAGAATATTTAAAGAAATAATGATAAGAAACTTGTCAGATTTTATTTTTAAAAACCATTAATCTACACACCTACAAAGCTCAACCAATTCCAAGTAAGATTAACACAGAGACTCACACTGAGACACATTATATTTAAGCTATCCAAAGATAACAAGATAAGGCCGGGCGCGGTGGCTCACGCCTGTAATCCTAGCACTCTGGGAGGCCAAGGCGGGTGGATAGCTCAAGGTCAGGAGTTCGAAACCAGCCTGACCAAGAGCGAGACCCCGTCTCTAAAAAAAAAAAAAAAAAAAAACAAAGATAACAAGATAATCTAGAAACCAGGAAGAGAGAAGCAGCCCATTATATAAAAATTATCCTTAACAAGATTGACAGCTGATTTCTCATTGGAAACTATGGCAACCACAAGGCATGGGAAGACATTTAAAATATGGAAAGAAAAACAACCATTGAACCAATAATTCTATATCCAGCAAAAAATATCCTTCAAAAATGAAGGAGAATTAAAATATTTCCAGATACAAAAGAATTGAGAATGTTTTGCTATCAGTCCAACTAATACAGGAAATTTTCCTGTATTAGGCTGAAAGCTTGGGACTTCAGACAGTATTTCAAATCTTCTAGAAAAAACAAAGCACACTAGTAAAAGTAATTACCAAGAAAGAGTATAAATTAGTATTCCATCTCTTTTCTTCTCTTAACTGATTAAAAAGCAACTGTATAGGCCGGGCACAGTGGCTCACGCCTGTAATCCTAGCACTCTGGGAGGCCA
>VBSM01000529.1:952720-987555 GCA_008086735.1 Cheirogaleus medius
AAAAAAAAAACAAACAATCGGTTGGGCCCCTGTCACAAAAGACAGATTAACAGGAGAAAAACAAACAGAAATGCATTAACACGTACATCATGCATACATGAAAGATACCCAGGGAATAAATAATTCTCAAAGAAGTGGCTTATTAGAACTCTGGTTCAGATAGTATCTTCCACAAAGAACAATACGTCTTTAGAAAAGTAACAAGACAAAAGCAGAAGACCTTGGGTTTCTAGGGCAGGCAAAATGTGGGAAGGCAAATACATGGGAGATGAAGGCTCCATAGTCAGGCTGGTTAGGTAGATTCCTCTGGTGCTGTCTCCAAGCTGGTAGGAGTCTAAGTTGTCTTCAGAGGTTAACCTTGATCTTCCCGGCAGAGAGGGGAGGGGCAGATATCTTTGTAAATTTACGTTCTGCTTTTAGGCAGCTAGGAGAAGGGCAGAGAGTTTTCTTGTATCTTCCTTCTTCTCAAATTCATCCTATGCCAAAGTGGCGTATTCTGGTCCCTTCCATCAGCCTGATTAATGCCTAGAACCAACCACTCAGAATATCTGGTTTTCCTAGCTGAGGTGGCTCTGAAAATGGTCCACTCTGCATTGCAAATGTTAATTATAGCCATGACATCTTCCAGCAGAGGTGGATTTATCTCTTGGAGTCACGGGCTGGCAGAGTCACGGGCAGCCTAGAGCAGGTCACAGGCTTAATCCTTCGTAAGGTCTAACGACTCTCTGTGTCTGATGTCTCGTTGCTGCTTCCTGGTACATTTTGCCAGGAGACACATTCGGCCGTCTCATTATGGCGACTTCTTTATCATGTGATGAATGATACGGTAACAGGCACCCTTGGCTTCTTGACTAATTGAATATGGTTGAGGGGGCTGAGAGGGGAAGATAATTAGACCTGCCCAAGGACCAGAGGATGAAAAGCCGTAAAGTCTTCGTGTTATCAAACCTGCAAGGGGTTCTGGCACAGGCCTCGTTGCTCACCGCACATAGATCTAATTATCGAGACAAAGAGGCTTGCCAAAGAAGAAAGGAATTTTTTAATACAAAAGATATCTTTTCAGGAGTACAGGAGGAGCTGCCTCAAATCTCCCCAGCTGACGGAGATCATGAGCTTTTTAAGAAGGGTCACGTCTCTTGGGGCGGTCAAGGGGGGTGGTGAGTCTGGTGTGAGTAAACCTGCCCAGGGGCCTGCAGGATTTCAACTCCTCTGTGTTATAAAAAATCCACCATTTCTGGGAAACAACTCAAAAGGTCAAGTAGTTAGTTAAGGAAAAGGATTATAAAATACATATAAGGGTGCTTGAAATGTATTCATGGAGCTGGTGACATTTGATCCTCCCTGGTCCACTTTAGGAACATCATGGCGTGTTCACACGCATGAAGACACATGCCTCTGGTGTGTTGACGTAGGCTTTGAGTTCGCAGCCGGTCTCGGGACCCATGTGTGGAAGCAGCTCTCTCAGGGCAGGAACTTCCCTGCTCTTCTCACCCGCAAAACTCCGGAGCCTGGCACAGAATCCTACACACAGCGGATGCCCCAGCCGTGGCTTGTCAACTCCACCCAGAGGAAGAAAACAATTCAGATAACCACTCCAATCCAAAAACAGCGTCAACTTACCACCAGGAGTGCAGACATGTAGAGTCAAGAACTGGCAATAAGCCCCTTTATCCAATTGAAACTCTCCTGTGACTGCCTGCAGCTCGAGAACTTGAGTTTGATGAGTCAGAAAAGCAGAACCATTTGGGGGTTCCCAGGAACCAAATTCCCCTTGTCCGTTCAAAGTCAGAATCAAGCATCTCATTGTTTTGGTTGTTGTGGAGCTTAATGTTTCTCCGTTTAGGGCAGGGCCCACAAGCCCCTGCAAATCCATCTACACCTGAGAGCTTCGTGTGCTTTGCAGAACAGACACACGGAAGATGTCCATCAAGATCCAACAACCAAGAGCAGAACTGCCAGCGTGGATCAACGTGCCCAGTCCATTAGCTTGTTTGTTCAACGGCCTTTACTGAGAGCTCCCCAACATCAAAGACCATTGCAGTTAATAAAACATAAATATGATATATTTCTTGTCAGGCTTTTGAAAGCCACTTTGATGTGACAATGGCCCTTAGTAATGGAATTACCCTTTACCTGGAGAAAAAGGGAGAAAGAAAAACACCAGGAAGAATTTTGGAACATTAGGAAAAACATTGTCCTAACCCAGAAGGTCCGTTCTGCATCCTGCCTGTTCTCTGATGTCCCCCCACTAAGCTGCTCTGCACTGGTTGCCCAGTTGTAAAAGAGTAAGGAGCTTCACGGCACACTGGTCACATGAATTGGAGTGGGGAATAAATAGCCCTGAAACCACAAGCAAACCAAAACCATTATATTTATAAATATGATATCAAGCGTCTATGAACTAAAGTAAAATCTTAAGCCTCCCAGCCCCCTCTTCGAAAAGAGGACCCCAGAAATACCCTAAAGCTGAGGTGCCCACCACGAGAAGAGAGGTCAGACATGCCTCTCCACGCCCCCTCCCTTCTTGGAGATGTCCTTTGTGACTCATGAACAGGCCTAAGGCCACGCAAGGCAAAGCTTAAACCACACCTGCAGGCCTTGCATTTACTCAGCGGATCACTGGTGTTTCAGTAAAGGTCCGGCGTCTTCTTAGCAGACAGTCTTATCTTAAGTTAAAACATTCCAAGCCTTACACAAAGCTTCATTTCTTTAACCAATTACAAATCAAAGAATCTTTAAACCCACCTGTAAGTTATAACCACCTCCCCCAACACACACACACACACACACACACACACATTTACAGATGTTCTGCCTTTTCAGGCCGAACCGAGGTACATCCTCCACGTATATTGACTTAGGGTCTTACATGCACTTCCTGTCTCCGTGAGAGTATACAACCAAACCGTCACTCAGCTACGCATTTTCTCAGGACATCTTGAGTTCAGAACAAGCCTCTTTAAATTATTGTACGGAGTTTGGTTTTTTCCCCATTAACATGTCAAAGGACAGAATTACAACAAATTCAATTTAAGGGTCTCTGTTGGCTTTATGGTGATCCTAGCATTGGGCAACACTTTATTGCATAAAATATAATAGAATAAATGTTCCAATGCATTGAACAGAGGGATCGGTTTTACAGACAGAAAGGGCTGAAGAAAGTAGAAATGACACAAAGGAGTTACTTCCCTCGCGAGACAGGAGCAGAGAAACAGAACAATGAAGAAATAACTGATCGGTTAATGTCAGCTTACTCCAAGTTACCTTTTGTTGTAAGGATTAAAACAGCGAACGTCATTATCATGCCTGTTGAAAATTGCAACCGGCCTGTTTGGGAAATTGGCTATTACCGCTTCCCTGGTTTCTTGGAAGGTCAGATGACATCTCAATTTCGGTTTGGTGACCTGAAACTTTAACATGGGTGGCTCCATTTTCATTTTTAATCCAGTCTGTTGGAGCCTAGTGTAGGAGCTTATTCCAAAACAATGGCCTCCTATAATTTTTATGTAACACAAGAAGGAACAAGTAAAACTTGGAAGCGAGGCACGAAGGGGGGCAGCACGCCTCGTCAATGTCACTTTGGGGCGTTGCTTGGCAGGCTCCCCCCGCGAAATTGAATTGCGCTCTGCCCTGCAATGGTATGCGCTCTAGACACGTGCGGCTATTTAAAATTAAATTTTAATTAGTTAAGTTAATTAATTAAACCCAACGATAACTTAATAATAATTAAGCTCGTATAATTACACTTCAATGGCCAAGTCGCACTAGGCCACATCTCAAGTGCCCTACAGACCCATGTCACTAGTGGTCACCACAGCGCACAGCACAAGCATCGAACCTCGCCAGCATCACGGGGGAATCCTACCGGATAGCGCCAGTTCTAGGGGAGTGCTCGTGTCTGACGTCGCTCACTCGCTGTGAGGCTACATGCTTACCTGTAGGTTTCCGCTATGCATTTCTGACCCCAGAGGTAAAGGTCTTATCGTCTACAGCACATCAACTGGTGTCATTTCTATCTTTTCTCTTTGGCCGGTAAAATCCCTACTCCTTCAGTGCTATGTGAGTCAGCTTTAACATCATCTTGATCTTCTCAATAATTAATAAGTCAAATAAAATCTCTCGCTTGTGTTCACTTTATGTTGCTCTAAGGCTCGTGTCTTTCACTTTTTGAAAATTACACGTGAACAGTGAAAATTTAGAGATCAATAACTTGATACACCAGGGTGGCCATAAATTTGCAAGTGTGCACGTTCTTTTTAAGGGAGGGACTTACAAAATGTCTGAGTCAAACCCTGGGGTCAGTGTACGGATTAAACATAAACGACGAGAAGATCTTTCACCCACGCACCGGCCCACAGATGCGAGGGGAACAGAACCGTGAGCCTGTGCCGTTCCCACCGGGGTCCGGTTCATACGGCAACTGCCGTTCTCTCCGGCAATTCCAGAATTCATGGCACATCAATATCCCTGAAGAAATTTGTGTCCTAATTCACAGTGACAGGACATTAACTATGCACATCCACAGCATACGGCCTTGTCTCTCTACATACAAAGATGCCAATTAATTTCGAGCCTTCACTCGCAGGTACAGACGATTCTCTGCCTGCCCAGACTTTCCTCAGGCTCCCAAACCTTCTCTTAGGCCCGTGTGTGTGCGCTTCCTCGAAAAATCCAGTTTTGGCAAAAGAACCCTGTTAAGCCATGTTAGCCAGAAGTCCCCATCCTGACCACCCTCCACATGCGATGGGGGTCCTCGTCCTCCAGCCCCCGGCCCCAGGCAATGTCTGGCAAGAATCCTGGGAGGTCGGTTTGGCCAGAATCCTGTTCACCACTGATGTTTCCTTTTGGTAACTTTCCATGCACTGACTCCCAGGCTGCTTTTTGGCTGTAAACCCTCACCTGCCAGCGCTGTGTTTAGAGTTGAGCCCATTCTCTCCCCCACTGCAAGACCCTGTTACCGTGATCCCTACAGCTAACTCGAGGGGCCTGAATAAAGCCTCCCTCACCTCACTCTAAAAAGTGCCACTGAATACACTTTTCCTTAACAATGGTGGTGCTGTGGTTAGGGTAGGACCAGATTCATCACTGCAGGACCCTGAGCGAACACCCTCGAACACACCTTTGTCTTCTCTCCTAACTGGTGTGGGGTCCCTGCTGAGTTGGACTCCTGAACCACTGCCCCAGATAGATGTCCCCTGAAGCTGGTAAGGACAGATTTTGATTTTGGGGTCTACTCCCTGATGCTGAGCTAGAGTCCCAGGCTCTTTTGCAAGGTACCTCCTCGTGGGCTGGACGTCCTTCATCCTGGCCCCCGAAAAGGCCTCTCTGGTCTTCCACTCTCTGGGTTCTCTGTTGGATCTGCTTCTCCCGTGGGATCATCCCTGTTACCCGAAACCCCTCTTCCCAGCGGACTCTGCCAGCTCTGTCCACCCCTGCCGACCCCACCCCTCCCACTCTGGCCCCTCCATCACTGGAACTTGGGGTCCCCTGCCCCCACGGGGGCCTCTCAGGGGACTCAGGGTCCTCCTGAGGCTGGAAGGAGAGAAATAAAAAATAAATATTTGAAAACTGGGCAAATAAAAAATTCATTTTAAGTAGGGTGATTGAGTAGGTAACCTCAGTTTGTCCCATTTTCATCAAAAACACAATCTGGATAAAAATATAAAGTGGAAATAAACCAGTGAGTCTGTATTATTTTGTTTAACTGCCTCATAACTAAAATTTTTAGCATGAAGAACCGTAAGGTCTGGCTGCATCTGTCTGTATGTGTGTGCGTGTGCACATGTATGTTTGTATGTTATGTATACATGATATTTTTCTACCTCTGATGATATTACCAAACAAAAATACCCACATTGGCTTAGGGATAAATGAACACCCAAACAAATGAAGTATTCAGAAAACTCTCAGAAAAACAGAAACTGATTTTTTTTAGTTCCTGTGATTTGGAATATCTTTGCTAAATAAAAGCTAGTTTTAAAATTGTTGGTAAAATAAAAATAAAATGTTTTGAGAATTGTCATAATACTTTTTTTTGAAGGGGGGCCTGGCTTTGCTGGTCAAATAGGTCTGGGTTATCTTTGTTCGCTGTTAATGGCCTTCAATCTATATCAATAAATCCAACCTCAGAGCAGAGTACACAGTACAAACGAGTTGCTTAATTTCCCGATGCAAATCTGTAGTAAAAGTTAAAAAAAAGAAGTTGTAAAGGGTTGTGAAAACTTATCTTGTGTGGTCAAAGCTGACTGAGATTGGATGAATTTATTTATATGGTTTCATTAAAAATTAGTTTTAGTAGTGCATTGATACAAAATAGGTACTTGGTCTTCTCTGTTAAAATGACAAAGTTTTCCTGAAGTATTGGTCTGAGAATAGGAAGGATTTTTTTTTTCCCTTTAAGTAATTGACCTAGGAAACAAAGATTTTAAGTTTTATCAAGATAGTATCTTGGGTTTGATATTGTCTTTTATTAGGTCTGTGATTACTTAAGAAAATTGAGTCTTCTCAATATTAAAACAACTAATTTTTATCACAACTATATAACCTTCTGTATTTGCCTTTAAAATCTTTTATTGTCACTTAAATAGATAACCAAAGTTATATTAAATTAATTTTTTAAACCTTTTGACATTTTTACAAAACTTTCCAAAATCGATTCTTTTTCACCTTTTAACTTTGGGATTTTCCTGTTAGGCTCCAGAGCAGCTGAAAGGATTTGTCTCTTACCTTGTAAAAGAAAGATATTCAGCTAATTAAGCCTATTTGATATGTTAAATTACATAATAATCATTGTTAAATGAGAAATTATGTTAACATTCCTCAAATTAAATTTTTATGATCATTTTATTGATATGTGTCCCAGAAATTGTATGAAATTCCCAGAAATCTGATATGTTATCAGTCACAATTTTGATTATTATGTTAAAATACTGTATGCCACAGAAATAGTCAAATTTCTCATCATTTTCATCCTTATTATGACAAACTCACCAGGCCCTTAACCACAGCCATTTCAGGTCTCTGTCATCCACGCACAGTTATTGTTTTACTTTAATTCTTCTCCAGAAGTGTTTGCAATTAGCTACAGTCCAAATTGCTTTTTTGTTGAGGAGGTTCATAAAAAAAGACCCTGACAAGTGCTGAGGAGCAGATCGTACCACTGGCCAGGTAAAAATTTCCAGAACTTCAGTGAAACAGATGCTTTCTCGAAACTGATGGTTTCATGAAACTGCTATCCTGGCAGAATGGTAACCACACGGGACTGAATAACTGATGGGGATAATTTTTAATGATTTTTTTTTGTTTTAAATATCACTGGTTCTTTACATATTTTGTTTTCCAGATTTGAGGTTGAGCTATGTGTAGCTCCCAGCAATTTGGTAAAGTTCACTTTTGTGAATAACAATTGAAACATTTACTTTTGCTCTTTACTTTGTTCCTCCAGAATTTAAAAACTATTCGTAAGTGTTATTATTTTACAGTAATATAGTTATTTGCATTAGTCTAGTAGGAATCTGTTCTCCTTGTAACAGGACACAACCGGAAACACTGGCTTTATTACCAAGGCTTTGGCTGGAATGCCACATTCTCAGATGTTACTGGGCAGCTTTAAGGAACCGAAGTTGACTTGATGGAACCAATAAAGCTCCCCTTGGAGAAACAGGCCTGAGGGTTCCCAGTTTCACAGGTGAGCAAGGGATGTTCATTCCTGGAAGGGCCAGGAAACTCAGGTATTTGAAGGGCCTCGAGAAGAGAGGAATTCACCCAAATCTGCAAGTGTCACAGTCGCAGCCTGGTGACAAGTCCTGAGTTTGGCTTCCTGGCCTCAAGAGTCTTTTCCAAGCTTGATCTGAGATTCCTTGTCAAGAGTTTCAGTAGGGGCCTGCATGGTCAGTCATTATTCTTGTTGCACTTACGTAAAAAAATCAGGTCAAGTTTAATGAGACTATACTTATTTTGCAAACAAATTAGTCTTACTTCGATTATCTTTGGTAGCAATGGGAATGACTATAGAGAGAGAAAATTACATTTCAGAAAAAAACTATAGCGTACACAACATTAGATTCTAGCCCTGTTGTTTTCTTGGGGATTTTCTTGTCTGCCTGCAATCTGGACCGGATCCTGAATTTTTCTAGTTTCCTCCAATATCTGACCGTGACTCTCCAAATGAATATTTTTTGTTTTCTCTTGACCTTCTGGCTCAGAATCATGGAAACTAAAACTGCTCTTTTCCTGAAGCCTGCGAGGGGAAGCGGGACGGTTCGATACAGACTTCAGAGAAGTCACCACGACAGCTAACGAGTGGAAGACAGGACATGACAGGACATGTGGACGACATGACATCCAAAGTACACACCGGGAAACGCTGTCAGATGCTGCTGCCTGTCCGCACTCCTGAGGACGCTTCAGGCCCAGTATCTGGAACTCCTGACGGGTTGCCCCCCTGGAATCAGAAACTGAATTTATAGTTGCTCCAACTATCACTGTTTGTTTTTTGCTTATTTTCTTAGAAACGAAACTTCCTTCGTTAAAGTGCTATGGCTCACCCTGTCCAGGAGACGCCCTCTATGTCCAAGTCCCAACAGGTGACCCAGCTGGTCCTTTATGCACAAATGGCGGCCAAATAAGATAAAGGACTTACATTGTTCAAAAGAAAGAAGAATGTCTCCTCTTTCCTTGAAGAAGAGGGAAAACTGACAGAGACTCTGCTCGGGCAAACTTTAGTGAGACTTCTGAAACTCCCGCCGTGTGTGCCCTTCCTCGTAAGGTGCAGTTTTAGTGAAAGCACCTGCTGATGCAGCTTGGCCAGAACCCGCCACCCTTGATGTCTCATCATCCCCGATACCTGGTGGGGTTGGTTTCTCATCCTCCACCACCCCCCAGGTGTTGACAGGTCACCCTAGCCTGTCAACACAAGAACCCCTTTGGGTCAGTTTAGCCCAAACCCCTCACCCTGGTGTTTCCTTTTAGTAACTTTCCACCCACTGCCCCCCGCCCTGCTGCGTGGCTATAAATCCCCTCGTGCTCAGGCTGTATTTGGAAGGGAGCCCAGTCTCACTGCCCCGCTGCAAGACGCCATTGCTGTGGTCCCCACACCTGCCACAACCATCCCGAGTGGAGTCTGTCTTGCTGTGTGTTAACAAAATAATGGGACCTTTTTGCTTTAACAGCACCTTGACTTGGACCGAAACCCTGTATTACAGCAGCGTAAGATGCCCACTGTGGAGACTGGTCTAAGGCTAAAACCCCCCACTTATTTTTAAGAATGCAGTGGGCTTATCTGCAATCCTCACGGGCGTACTCCATACATGTTTTCTGTTGTGGTTGTGTCGCTGTTGCTGTCACAGAGCAGAATCTCCCGTTAGAGCTTTCCCCACTTCTAGTTCCCCAACTCCGGTTTATTCCCCAGCACAGACCACCCCTACGTCTACACAGCAGCTCGCAGCAGACAGCGCTTCAGTCACCCGTATGCCGTGCGTTTTCCTGTCTCCCCATTTTTATCATCTTTAATCCCAGTTCTCTGAAACAGGGCTTAACATCTCCACTGAGCAGAGAAGGAAACTGAGACGTTTGCGCACAGTCGCAGGGCTAGGCAGGGTCTGGCCCGGGCTTTAGACCGGGTCTGCCTGATGATAGCATCAGTTCTCCTCGCCGTCGCTCCGAACGCTGCGCCCGGAAGTTCGGGAGTCGGGAGAGGCCGCCCGAGGCGGACCTGGGCAGGCAGAGCCTCTGCTCTTTTGGGGCCCTTGTGCTCACTCCAGGTTCTCTCCCAGCTCCCCTGGCCTTCGCCGGGACACCGCGTATCCCAGGGGACTGTTCTCCACCTCGGCCCCTGTGTCTCCTCCCCGCCTCTCCCGCCAGAGCCATAACGGCACCTCTGAGCTGCCGGGCGCCTGCTCCACTGCACCCAATCTGCCGTATTCAGTCGGAACAAAACATCGTTATATGGGCGTAAGCTCCAGCAAGGAAGATGCGGGCAATGTTCTCCAGAAATACATCAGTCACAGTTCATTTAGTGCCCGGAAATCAAGTCTGAAGGCGCTGTAATTATAATTATTGCTTTTGGATGGCTCTGCGCTGCTATATGCAAATCTGTGATTCCCCGGACAATGTGCCAGAATGCAGCCCAGAACCCCGATCCTCCTGAACCTGCAACAGGGAAATACTGAGGCAGCAGCGCTGGCCGGGGGCACAGTGCTCCGGCACGGCCCGATCCTCCCCCTCTCCAGCGCCCTGCCCTCTGCACCTTGGGGTGGGAGCCTCCCGGGACTGACCTCGGGGAAAGCAGATACATAAACCCCTGGGCTCATTCGTGAATGACGTGTGGTCTCCACGTTCCATTGCCTTCGTGTGAAACGTGGTCATCAGGCGCCCACTTCTCTCCTCCTATGACACAGACGAAGGCAAACACTGCAGAAATCTGATGCAAGCCTGTTTGGGTTGAATTGTGATCCCCAAGAAAAGGAAACGCCCAGCACCTTAGGATGCAACTGTATTTGGAAACATGGTCTTCCCAGATGTCGCCAGGTCCCCACGAGGGGATGGGCGTCCTTGTAAGCCAGGGCTTTGGAGTAGACACACACACGCACAGAGGGTAAGAGGAAGGGAAGAGAGGCGGGGAGCAGATGCCGTGAGAAGGCGAAGACAGAGGTCGGGGGACACTTTGACAAGCTGAGGACCGCCAGGGAGCAGCCGCCAGAGGCGAGGGGAGAGGCCCGGCCTCGCGTACTCCCTCGGAGTCTCAGAAAGAAACCAGCCCGCCCAAACCTTGGTCTTGCCCTTCTGGACTCTGGTCTGGGAGAGACTACGTTTCTGTTGGTCAAATCACTCCATGTGCGGTGCTTTGTCATGGCGGCCTAGGAAGCCGGCGAGAACCCCTCCGGAAAGGGGCATGAGGATAGAATTTTAATAACTGTGTATGACATATTTCGGTTATTTGAACAGGTGGTCGTATGTCTAAAAAGGCCTTTTCCTGGGCAATCGGTATCATCACTCGTGCGGAAAAAGAAGAGACCCAAACCCGGATAACAGCGAGTTCTGAGGTGTGTGGAGCCCGAGTCACAGGGACCGGCCTGTACCGGCTGAAAGCGGGTTTCCCATCAGAGTGCAGACGGCATCGGCCAGACGTGCTCTGTGACACGGCACCCGACCAACAGCGGTGACCAAAACGTCTCCCGAAACGCTTGTTACCCTTCCCCGTGTGGGACGATTTTCTTTCCCACGAGTGGCTAACTAAATTGAGCACGACGGGTAATTTGGCTTACTTATTTTTGGAATATCCACTTCTCTAACTTATCTTGTGAACTTTCATTTAAATAATCTCTCCGGGTCCCTCAACAGTGCATCTTGGGACCAGGGCACCGGGAGGTGAGGACCTGCCCTGTGGCCGCCCCTGCTCCGTGCCCAGCTCTGTTTTTCATTGTCTCTACCTCCCTGGGGCCAAGGTCTCCGGAGAAGTCCCTCCTTTGGGGTGTCCTTCTGTCTTTGGGGGACAGAGGCTTGTCTCGCAGATCACCCAACTCTGTTCATACTCTGGGAAGTTGCTCTAGAGCCTCCGCCCATTGAAATGTGACCGGTCATTTCCTGTTGCTTCGTGTAACTTCACTGGACTGTAGCAGCCGTGCTAATATATTAATAAATACAGGCTCCACCTCAGCGGTTTCACAAAGGCTTTGCTTGTTCCGAGGAGAGCTGGTGCCCCTGACTCCATGACTCTTTTCCTCCTGTCTCCTGCAAGTCTGCCACACGCCTTGCCGATAGGGGTTTTTTGTGGTTGTTTTTTGGATTATCGTTTGCATGATAGTGTTGTCTTCCAGGTGTCTTTGGAGCTCTGCGCGACTCACTCTGCACCAGGAGGACAGGAGGAGCTCCAGGCATGCAAGGGACTCGGGCCGGGAGCAGGCCAGCCTGTCCCAGCCCGAATAACCAGGATCTCCTGCACGGTCTGTGTTTTATGGATTCCTTCTCCTCCCTCCTCCCATCACCCATTAAAATATTCTGTGGCTCCCCAGGGATAGGGAAATACAGAGCAGCAATTAATGCATCCAGCCCATGATCTGCCTCCAAACTGCGAGTAATGAGATGCATTGTTGGAGACCAAGATATGCACCCACCCCCCCAAACTATGGCTAAAGAGTTTCCCTTCTCTAAGGGAAATCACGTCTATAAAGAAAATCTCCATTTGGAAGCGTGTCTCCCTCTATGCACCAGGGAGAGAAGGTTGCCTGTATCACTCGAGACCTTTGATCCATGGAGAAGGCAGCTACTCAAATCTGGATAGCAGACCTTACCTATGTTTAAGGTGCTTTTCCTGTACTGGCCATCTCTCCATCTCTGCTTTTTGTGGGTTGTTTTCTTTTCTTTTCTTTTCTTTTTTTTTAGAGATGGGATCTTGCTATGCTACCCAGGGTGACTTAGAACTCATGAGCTCAAGTAATGCTCCCACCTGAGCCTCCTGAGCAGAGCTGGGACTACAGGTGCGTCCCCCCATGCCTCGTGCCGGCCATGTCTTCTTAACGGGCTTTCTTCACGCCCTTCTTTCGTCGTTTCAGAGAAGGGCGGTATTAAGCCTGCAGTAGACCCCTCGGAGATCTACTCCAGAGATTTGCCCAACTTTGGGTTATCGCTCACAGACACAGGGAGTATAACAGCACACGCTGTTAAACTTCACTTCATTTTTCTCCTGTTAATCTGCCTTTTGTTCCAGGGAGTCCCAGCTAAGAACCCATGAAATGTGGAGGAGAAAATGATTCTTCCTCCCCTACACCGTTCTCACGGCTAACAGAAAGTGCTGCTGGAAGGTTATTGCCGAAATAAATGGATTCCTTAATAGAAATTCAAAGGGACATAAAGGCCTTCAAAAAGCATCCTGAACGGGGAGAAAATGAAGTCGTCATTATCTAGGAAAAACCGGTGCCCCACAGCCGCCCCCGTGAGAAGCGCTCGCGGAACGGAGAAGGGGTTGCCGCCCTCCCGCAGGGTCAGCTGGGGAGCGTCGCAGTCAACCTGTCAGCTGCCGTCGCAGCTCCTGTGCACACCCTCCCTTTCTGGTGCGTGATTCCCACGTCGTCCCGCGGGCCGTGCCGGGCCCAGCGCATCGCAGCCCGACTGCCTGTGCAGGCTGCAGGACCTCCTGCACTCGCATGGAAAGCCTGGCCTGCTCGCCTCGCACGCCTTGGTGACGCAGAGCTCTTCGATGTTAAATTCTGAAATTCAATTTTTTTTCTTGAATTTTCAATCCTGTTTTCAATAGGTAAAGTAGAAAAAGATAAAATCCAATTAGGCTTTTTTTTTATAAACAAGTCCCTTGGAGAACGGGTGCGGCTGTTCCGGAGACTGAGACTTGGTGCCTGGTCTGTCTCCGTTCTGGTTTCTCCCCTTGTCTGCTCTTGCCCCGCCCCTCCCCCACAGCTGTCCTACTCCGCGCTGCTGGGCCCCGTGTCTGATCCCGTCTGAACAGGCTCCACGTGTTTAAGAACCCACTTGCTGCTGTTCTCGGGGTAAAGTCTCAGCCCCCCAGGACAGCACGCAAGGCCCCTCCTAACTCGGCACCCGTCTAGCTTTCCAGCCTCACTCTAGTTAATTCCCCACTAAATACTTACGGAGCTATTGGAGCAATGATCACTTCCTGGGCGGGAAAGGACTTAACCTTGCTCAAAGCGAGGTCTGTGTTTGCCCTTAGCTGCTGGGACATGGTGTGTGGGCCCCTGACATGTCCTTCCTGATGCCAGCATCTCTGTTTACCTGGGCCTTGGCCACCGGCAGTCTGAGAACGTGACCTTCGATGGCAGCTTTGGGTCATGCCGTGTCCGCTCTTCTCCCAGAGGGCCTGGAAGCTCAAGGTCGGCCCTGAGGGCAGCTGCCCGTGGACACCAGGGCTCAGGGGAGCTTGTCTGGTTGACAATACCCCACACGCATTGTCACATGTCATCACTGGAAGAAGCTAACACTGGCCATGGTGCCAGAGGGGCCACACCTGGCACCTGCTGGCCCTGCCCAGCTGGGCTTGCCTTGGCTGATGTTAATCTGCCTCGATTCCCTGTAATAAGCCACAGCAGCTTTCAGTGAGTTCCGCAAGTCCTTCTAGAAAATTATTGGAGCCGAGAGTGATGTGGAGAGGCCCCCGGACTTTAACTTGGTGCAAGAGTGAGGGTGGTCTCTGCCCTGTGCCCCCCTAAACCCCACAGCGCCGTACTGCACACAGAGCCATGCTACGGCTGCAGTTCTGCTTTTGTTCTCTCTCGGCCTCTCTCTCCCCCCTCCTCATTCACTGATGTGATCAGTCCCCCTCCACTCCGAGGCATAACGAGGCTGCTATCGCAGGATGTGCACTGGTCTCACCTGGGAGTAGGTAAGTGAGGGGCAGTGTCAGGTCTAACTCACAGCCTCAGTTTCCCCTTTGGTAATAAAATAAAAAGCTTAGCCCTGAGCAGTGACTGTCGCCTGTGGCTCCTGTGTGTCAGCATTCTGAGCGAGGGGGCAGAGACCGGCCCAGGTCCCGAAAGACAAGACAGGAGGTGCCACGTGGATCTTGCTCAAATCCCCTTAAAACAGGGGTTGAATTGAGCGACGCAGGAAGGAGTCCTCCCTCAGGACAGCAGAAAAGCGAATATTTTGACATCTTCCTCTCACATTCTCATTAACTCCAGATTAATTTAGATTTAAGAATTCTGCCTCATCATATGAGATTACTTAATGTCCTACTATTTCCTGCAAATCAGTTCTCTTTTGTATTTTAGAAAGCGTTTTCTGAAGTCTTACAAAAATACAAAAACGGCACAAAACTTGTCTTTGTTTTACTGCTTCCTCTGCCGGCCAGGCCCATCCGCTGCTTCTCTCGGGAGAGGCTCAGATGCCACCCAGAGCGCTGAGAGCGAAGCCCGCTCTGTGTCCAGGCAAAGCTTCTGCGTTTGTGCAGACAGACACTGACACACGGGTCAGCAGCTCCTTCGCAAACGCACCCGTCCTTCCTCCCGAGAGGAGGAGCTTAGCATCCATATGTTGGCTCCATCAGAAACGCAGATACCGCCATATGTCGCCAAAGATGGCACTGCAGTTGCCCTTGGCCAAGTTCCTGGTGTTCGCTGGTGGTGCATTTTCCAAGCACAGACATTTTCAAATCCACTGCTGAGAAGTTTGATGAGCGTCTGTGATGCCAACAGAAGGTTCCAGTTCCAATCAGGTCTTTGGGGCCAAAAACGCGGTCCCTCGTAGCTCATGTGGCTGAGCCCAAAAGCTGGTTCCATGGGCAATTTAAGCTCTCTCTGAGAACATCTGAACATACGTCCCTCTCAAACACCGTGGCAGCCTTTCCCTATACCTCGGCATGCAAATGAGTCCATGCTATATTTGGTAATGAGTGCCAGTCCTTTTTTGACAGGTCAATTAATATTCATTATTCAACAGGGGAGAAAACGCTGAGTTGTTTATCATGGGTTCATTAGTTTTAGCCAAATAAAGGATAAACATAATTACTCTCATAAACTACTATGACAGAGCCTGAAAATCACAGGGCTGGAAACGGATGCCTTCAGGAAAGCCCTAAAAGAAGCGAGACCCTCGGGTCCTAGCAGGTGAGTGAGAGTCACTTACCATTTCTGCATGTGCATGCCTGCCGCGCCGCACTCCGAACCCAGAAGAGAGAATTTGCCAAGAAGACTGATCACCCTGCCTTTGTCCTCACTGACGATTTTTGATGTCAGGTACTGGGGACTTGTTCTTACCTGTTACCACTGTGTGGAGTGTGCAGGAATTAAGGCTGCTGTACGGGAGGTTCTCTTACTACCCAGACGGCCACGCCTGACAGCGTGGAGCTGGGCACCGGGGGGTCTCCCCCTGCAGTCTCTCTGCTGTCATACCCTGGGCTCCAGCCCCGACGCCTTCGGCTCCAACCACTCAAGACTCCAGATTCTGCTTCTTAAGGACATTAACTTAATCCTCTGTGCACTGTCTGTCTGTGTCTCCCCAAGATTTGTATGTAAAACTCTAAGCCCCAACGTGACTGTATTTGGTGATGGAGCCTAATAAGGAGGGGGTGGAGTTTAAATGAGCTCCAGAGGGTGGGGCCCTGACCCTGTGGGATTAGTGTCCATAGAAGAAGAGATACCAGAGAGCTTGCACTCCTCCTTCCGTGTGCACACAAAGAAGAGGTCACCTGAGCACACAGCAAGAAGGCGGCCACCTGCCAGCCAGGAAGAGAGCCCGCACCAGGAACCAAATCTGCTGGTACTTTTGTCTGGGACTCCCAGTCTCCAAAACTCTGAGAGGATACATGTCTATTGTTTGAGCCACCCAGCTTGTAGCATTTTTTATGGTAGCTCGAGCAGTTTAAGAGACTAATACAGACTAGTAAACTATCTGGAGACCGTAACAGCAAGCACACACACACACACCCCTTGTCGTTTTCACCCCCTGTCCTGCCATTGTGTTTTTAAGAAGCATTTGATGAGAATGACGACGGCGATGATGAGAATGAAAAGGAAGAAAATGTGTTCAGGTCAGGTGCCCATTTTCCTCCAAAGAGCTTGCACATTCACTGCCGCATTTGGAGAGCCAGGATCTGCACAGCCACGGTGGAGATGAGAAAGTCAGGCTCTGAAATAAACACGGTTTGTCGCAGGTTGGGTTTTCAGAGAGCAGACACTGAGCCTGAATTTGGGATAGGAGATGCCAAGGGAAGGGATGGGAGGAAGCAGGGCTGAGCAGAGGAGGAAGTGGAGCCACCCAACGAGCTCAGCTCCGCACCACCCTGGAGGCCTGGGCAAGACGCCCAGCGGACACCGGCCTCTGTACCCCTCCCCACTCACTGGGTGCTGCTGTCCCCGGGGAGGCGTGACCTGGAGCAAGGCAGGTCTGCTGCCGAGGCCAGCCCTGGGGGAGCTGCAGTCGGGGCTGTCTGCCCGCATGTGTACTGCCGGACAGCGAGGCCTGAGCAGGAGGGAGCCTGGGTGATGCTTCTCTGTGTCCAGCCCAAGCTTGAAGCTCCCGTGGGCCCCTTGCCCGAGTCCATTCCTATTTCCAAATATGATCACTAGAGCGGAGCAGGTTAGGGTTCTTCCCGTCGACGCTTTTATACCTATACTATAAATTACCATATCTGTACAAATGACCCAGTTTAGTGTGTTTGAGCCATACAGAAATGCTGTCATTCTACGTACATACAGTTGACCCCTGAACAACACAGGTTTGAACTGCGAGGATCCACCTACACAAGGATCCACCTACACACCTCTGCCGGCCCTGAGACAGCAAGACCCACCCTCCTCTTCCTCCTCCTGCTCAGGCCACTCAGCGTGAAGATGTCGAGGATGAAGACCTTTATGATCATTCACTTCCACTCCATGAATAGTAAATATAGTTTCTCTTCCTTACTATTTTGCTATTAGCATTTTCTCTTCTCTAGCTTGCTTTATTGTAAGAATACAGTGTATGATACACGTAACAGACACAATATGTTATTGACTGTTCATGTTGTCGGTAAGGTTTCTAGTCAACCACAGGCTATTAGTAGTTACATTTTTGAGTAGTCAAAAGTTATATGCAGATTTTTGACTATGGGGGTGTCAGCACCCTTAACCCTTGCATCGCTCAAGGATTAATTATATATACCATATGTAGCATAGTATATGTACATCTAGTGTGTGTATATATATGCACACTACATGTACTATGTATTTTTAAGTACTTTATTCTGCAACAACATTTTTAAATTCTGCATTCCGTTTAAAAGATTTACCTATGCTGATACAAGACAATCTTATCCATTCTGAATTATTAACTAATTCATTCTAAGTGATGTGAAGAATCCTATTTTGTTTGCGTACCGTGATTTATTTCTTCTTATCCTCTGATGGATGCATGGACTGTTTCCCATAGTAACTCTCATAAGCAAAGCTGCTGTGTGCGTCTGCCCTCCTGTGTCCTAGTGTTGGGGTTTCCCTGGGGCACCAGGACAAATGGCTCCCCCCACCTGGCGTGGCGTCTGCATGCAATCCACGCCCAACTATAAACACCCTCTCGCAGTGCTCGGAATGATGCCCTCCACGTTCCTCCCCCCAGACTCAAACTGCCAGTTCCTGGGAATCGATATTGAAGATCGCAGGGCAGGCGGGTCGCTGCTATTAGCCGTGCTAAAGCCAGTATTTCTACCTAACTGGGCTGTGCTTATCAACCTGCCTTTTTAGATCAAAAGTTTTTGCTGTAGGGATTCTTCTTTCAAAAGGGAGGGACATGGTACAATATGTATGCAGACGTGGTAAACAAAGAAAAAAAAGAACAAAAATCCCAATCTTCTGCTTTGTAATGTAATCAACATAACAATTGTTAAGCTGAAAAAATGAGGAAGTAAGCAAAACAAAAACAAAATAAAAGTCCTATGAGCAACTAAAGCAGATGTTCCGGCACTAACACTCTGTATTTTAATCAAAGGAGGTACCTTCCCGTCCTCATCAAGACCATTTACTCTCCCTCGCCTCCTCCCTCTCCGGTTCGATGCAGACACATCACGAGCACTTAACTTTTAGAAATTCAGTGATGCACACCCAACACAAATGGGGGTGGTGGTGTTCATCTTGGACTTCCAAGTTAAAAAAAATGGGGGGAGGATGGGAAAATGAAAACTAACCCTTTAAAAAGCACACATGATGGATTCTGTTGTGCCCAGAATTGTGCCCAGGTTGTTCCCAGTGGCGAATTTTGGTCCCAGCAAGGGCCTGATATGAGAGGTGGGTGTCTGCTGTCTGTTGCCAGGTGTGTGTGTGACCTGGCATGTTTCTAGACGTCCTTGTATTCTGCACCCTCTACCTGAAAATTAGGAATAATAATAGCACCTGTTGCACTGGGCCCCTGTAGGGAACTAAACAAGTAAAAGCCCAAAGCCCTTAGGACAGTGTCTGGCACATGCAAAGTGCTGAATTAGTATCGAGAAGGAATAAGCCACAGTGGCCCCAGACAGCAGCACTGTGTTAAACCTGTAATAACTGATGTTAACGGTCATGAAGACCTTGGTTCACTGAATAAAAGAAATAATACTCGATATTTTCCCAGCACATGGATGGTGAGCAAAATATAGCTCAATAATAATAAAAAGATAAATATATATATAATTATTAAAATATGTATAGCAGTGTAAAAATAATCATGATCTTGGTTTATTCAGAAAAAAATAGATAATGTTCATAAAGTCCAGTGCTTTCTTAGAAAGTAAAATGGTGAATGTGATATTTTGGAGTCATTTTTATCCCCTACGTGCTAGAAGGAAATTGCATTCCAAATGCTAGATAAATTACATCAATTTTACTGTACTCTTCAGTATCTTAACAAAATTTCCATGGAAAAGGTACATTGGTGATAAAGCATGTTTGATCCATGCTGGCTTAGAGGAAGTTAAACCGGAATTTTCTCTTTTTGTGATGATGGGCATGGAAACTACAAAGGATTTTTCTTGCTGAAAGCAAATAAAACAGCTGGAAAAACAGTAACAGGAAATTTTGAGCTAACAGTACAGCAAGGAATTATGGAGATAAAATTTAAGAAAGGGAGAAAACCCACGCAGTAAGCTTGGTACTTAGAATTCCTTTTCCCGCAGAGTGTCTGTGCAGCCGAGAAGCCGCACAGCCCTGCTGACAGTCAAAGGGACTCGGGACAAAAATGACAGCTGAGGGCTCCGAGGAAACACAGTTTCTCTGACTCGTACGGCAGTTCTCCCTCACTCACCAATCCTCCTGTACCAGTGGGGTGCCCTACGATTTCATTACTGTCTGACGCTGTCTACCTGGAGTTGGCATCGGATCCCACGGGTCAAAGGCTCCATCCCATAAAACTGCCCCCTCTTCAGACATCAGCTGCAAGTCCAGACTCCCATACTTCTGACCAAGCAGCCATAAATTGGTGGTTCCCATGACCCCTTCCTGGAGTTCAAACATTTGCAAGAATGACTCACAAAACTCGGAGAAACATTTTACCTACATTTACCAGTTTATTATGAAGTATTTAACTCAGCAACAGTCAGATGGAAGAGATGCGCAGGGCAAGACATAGGGTGTGTGTGTGTGTGTGTGTGTGTCACTAACCCAGAAGCTTATCAAATCTCCTTGTCCTAGAGTGTTTGTAGAGCATAATCTCCACCGCCCTCCTCCTCCTCAGAAATTGGTGTGTGGAGCTGGAAGTTCCAACCCTTTAATCCCTTGGTCTTTCTGGTTTCCAGCCATATTCTGATGCCATCTAGGGACTCACCATAAGTCACCTCATTAGCATAAACACAGGTGTAACCCAAAGGGGCGCATTATGAATAATAAGAAATCCCTTCCACTTAGGAATTGTCAAGGGTCTTAAGGGTTCTGTGCCAGAAACCAGGGATGGAGACAAAATATATTCTTCCTAGACCACAGGGCCCACTGTGAGGAGCCCTTGTCAATGCATCTCCTTGGTGTTGAGACCCGGTAGGGCCTCAGGCTCGCAGCAAGGCTGAGTTGTAAGGTATCTCTCTCAGGGACTAAGGCTTGTGTTGCATCATCTCAGGGCTCTGAAGCTGGATTGAGATAGACTTAAGTGCCAGTGCCCGGAATCACTTACCAGCATCTCTCTGGAGGAAGTGAACATCATCCAAGGCCACCAATTATGTCTACAATGTTTTTAGACACAATTCCCAACTTTTAATAATTAAAATAATAAAACTAAGTAGAAAAAAAGTATGGATAACATTAAAATGAAAATCAAGAACAACAGCAGACATTAGAAACAGACCCATAGGAGAACCAGAAAATGGAAATTCCGGATAGTGACTTACAATAACCATAATTAGTTCAAAAAATAAAACAATAAGATTGAGAATTTTGGCAAAGAAATGGAAGCCATAAAAAAGAATTAAATAGAAACCAAAAAATGCAATGATCAATATTAAAAACTCAAAGGATGAGTTCAGTGATAGATTCAACACAGCTGAAAAGAGAACTAGAGCTTTTGAACACTGGTCAGAAGAAAATATCCAGAATGAAACGTGAAGACTGACAAGAGAACTGAAAATGCAAAAGAGAGGCTAACAGACGTAAGAAAAGCATGGAGAAGTTATGTACAACTGGAGTCCCAGAGCAAGAAGAGAGGCAGCATGGAATAGAAGCAATGTTTTAAAAGACTAATGAAAGACATCAAGTCATAGATCCCAGGAGCCCTACAAATGACTAAAAGTCCCAGCAGAATAAATAAATATGAAACCACACATAGACATATCAGACAGAGACATAACTGCTACAGACAAAAGACAGAAAAAAAAATCCTAAAGGTAGTCAGAAAAATGCACATTCAAAGGAGTCAAAATTAGACTGACAGCTAATTTCACAACAGAAACACTCAGAAGACAATTTAATGACATTTATTCAAATTGCTGAAAGAATATACCTGCCAATCTAAACTAAGATTGAGATACACACACACACACACACACACACACATAAAATGCACAGAGATAATGCTATATAAATCAGCAAGAGAACTATTGGAGTTGAAGTGTTTTTAGATCCTTGCATTGTCCAAGAAGAGATAAAAGTACCAGCTGATATTCAACTTTGATAAGTCAAGGATGCATATTGTATCTATCCTCTAAGGATAACCATTAAAAGAACAGTGAAAAAGTTTGTAACAACAAAGCAAAAGGGGGAGGAAAGAAAGAAATGATTTAAAAAATCAATAAATCATGTATACCATGGAGTACTACTCAGCCATAAAAAACAATGGTGAACTACATATTGTATTAATATTATCCTGGATGGAGCTGGAGCCCATTCTTCAAAGTGAAGTATCATAAGAATGGAAAAACAAGCACACTTGTACTTACCACTAAATTGGCACTAATTGATCAACACTATGTGCACATAAGGAAGTAACATTCATCGGGTGTCAGGCAGGTGGCGGAGGAGGAGGGGGTAGGTAAAGTCACACCTAATGGGTGTGGTGCACACTGTCTGGGGGATGGGCACACATGTAGTTCTGACTCAGCTGTGACTCAGTAACCAAAGTATTTGTATCCCCGTAATATTCTGAAAAAAAATCAATAAATTCAGAGGAAGACAAGAGAGGGGAGACAAAGAAACATAGTTGGAATAATAGAAAATAATAATATGATTAATTTAATTATATTTTATAATTTTTGATTGCATTAAATGAAAATGGGCTATATGCTCCCATTGTAAAAACAGCAATATGCTGCTTACAAAAGGCACATAAATAAAATAAAAAGATACAGAGAGTTTGAAAGTAAAAGTACGAAAAAAGATGCCATGCAAAATGAACAAAAGAAAACTTGTATAACTATAGTATATAATAATATCAAGCCAGGTAAACACAAAGTCAAAACACATTGCTGGAGATATAGAGAGATAATTCATTATAAGAAAAGCATCAAATTCCTAATGACAGCTGGGCCATCTCTGGGATACAATGGATGGCGTGTTGGACTTCTTCTATAATGAAAGGATAAAACAAATTTCTATCACTTACTAATATAGCCCCAAATATTTCAAGGAAAAATTAATAGAACTGTAAGGAGAAATTCAAAAATGCATAATCACCTTGAGAGATTTTAAAACAAGTTTCTCAGTAACTTAAAGAACATGAAGAAAAAATAGGAAGAGCCAAGACATTCTTGAAGAACAGGCACTTCTTGGTACTATGTACTAAGACTTTTAAAGCTACAGTGATTAAAACCGTATGGGATTGGCCCAAGATGGAAAAACAGGCCAATGAAACAACGTGGAGTCCAGAAACAGAGTCCATATGTGAACCTTACATATGAAACACAGTAGCACTGCAGAGCACTGGCAGGAAATGATCTTTTCAAAAATGGTGTTGAGCCAAATTGGTTTCTATTTGGAAAAAAATAAAATAAAATGTAACCTACATGTCTTGGCATACCAAAAAAAATCAATTTCATGCAGATTGTAGATCTAAATGTGAAAGGTCAAATAATAAAACTTTAGAAAACAACGTTAGAAAATATTCACAAACTTGGGATAGAGCTCTTTTAAAAATATGACACAAATTCGTTGAACATAAAGAGAATGAATGAAAATGGTATATATCAAAATTAAGAAATTTTGTTCATCAAAAGATACCATTAAGAGAGTGGAAAAAGTCACAGACAATATAAAGAACTCTTATCAATCAATATAAAAAGAAAGGCAAACAGCCCAACATAAAAGATGCAAGTGACTTGAATAGATACTCCATTTGAAAAAATTCCAGGCTTTAGAAACATCAGAAAATGTGCTCAACTTCACAAGACATCAGGGAAATGAAAATTAAAACACTATGTGGTACTACTTCACACCCACCAGAATAACTAAAATTGGAATTTCTGACAATATGAACTTAAGTTCTCACATACCACAGGTGGGAGTGTAAACTAGCGTGGTCACTTTGGAAAGCTGTCTGACATTCTCTAAGTGAAACACATCTGATAATCTAGCAATTTCTTTCCTGGGTATACAGACTACAGAAACACATGCACAAGCTTAGCCAGAGACAGCTACAAAAATCTTCACAGCAGTACTTTTCTTAAGAGCCTCTAAAAGGGAAGCAATCTAAAAGATTGTTGGTGTTAGGATGGACAAATCAATTTCATGTAATTAGAAAATGAAATACTATGTAGCAAAGAAAATGAACCACCCAAGCTCCATTCAACAAACAAATGGCTCTTACAAACACAGTGTAGCCTAACACAAAGGAATATATACTTTAGTTTTGTTTACACAAAGTTCAAAACTGGAAAACTGCACTATCGAGTTAGAAACAAGGAAATGGGTCTTATTAGGGAAGAACAAAAGATCCAATGGTGGCTGCAGGGAGCTCGAGGAAGCACCAGGATTATCTGCGATATTCCATTTCTCATCCTGCGTGATGACTAATGGGAGGTTCACCGTGTGATCATTCACTGAGCTATGATGTATGTTTCCTGTGCTCTTTGACACAAGATTTACAGTTCAATTTTTTAAAAGCTTTACAAAAAAAGGAAAAAGGCAGTTAAATAGGTTTCTTTATTTCAAGACTTCTGAGAGACTTTAACATACATTATGAGTCCTTGAGTGGGGGACATACTATGTGATATATCCCAAATTTATTGGATCACAGACGTCTTTTCTTACTCACTTAAAAATCTCAGGTTTCCACGGAATAGCTTGGGAATCTCTGAAATACCTGTTAATTCCTAACCATCCACAGCATCTTCATGCTCATAGAGTTTGTGATGTTATGAAGCATAGAGTAGGTCTTTGTCCCCATTTCCTGACTTACAGCTCCTAAAACCCTTGTAGAGGCAGGTGCCAGGAGCGCCTTTGCACCACTATTTGATCTTTGACTCCTGGTTTCTGACGCAGAGCACCCAAGACCCTAGTAATTTCCTGAGTGACAGGAGGATTTAACACAGGGCTCCTCGATCCCTTGGAATTTCCGAGGTGATGGGAGAATCCCGTCCTAATGAGGTGAGGCCTGGTGGGCTCCTAGGCATCCTCAGGATGGGGGCTGGGTGCCAGGCAGACCAACTGTGGCATTGGAGGTTGTAACTTTCAGCCTCATCCCCCTGCAGGGGAGGGGATGCAGGTCGGGCTGATCACCAGTGGCCGATGACATACTCAATCATGCTTACGCAATGAGTCCTCCGTAAAATCCCAAACGGGAAGGATTGGGATGAGTTCCAGGAAGCTAAGCATGTGGACGTCCCTGGAGGGTGGCGTGCCCCTAGAAGGCATAGAAGCTCCACCCTCTGCCCCATACCCTGCTCTGTGCAGCTCTCCCATCCCGCTGTTCATGCACCCTCTGTAGTACCCTGTATAACAAATGGGTGGAAGTGGGCATTTCCCCGAGTTCCGTGAGCTGCTGCTGCAACTTAATCAAACCTGAGGAGGAGGAGGTCCTGGGAACCCCAACTGATAGCCGGTCAGTCAGACGTGTAGGTGACAACACCTCAAACTACTTGTGATTGGCATCTGCAGTGGGGGGCGGTCTTGTGAGACGAGCCCTTGACCTGTCGGATCTGACTCTATCTCTGGGGAGACAGTGTCAGAATGGAATCACAGGACGCCCAGCTGGGGTCTGCTAGAGGATCGCTTGCTTAGTGCGTGCAGAAAAACCCCTGCACGTATCCAGCATCAGAGCGTTGTGTTGCTCCGTATGTGAGAGCACAGAGCGGGACAAGCGTTGTGGTTTTTCCTGTTCTTCCTACGGGTATCCCTAGGAACCAAGGACAAGCCCTATCTGACCAATATGTGACCATGTTGATGGAACGTTGTCCCCAAAGCTAATGCGTATGGTGGCATCACTGATCAGCCTGTCTGTAAGAGTTAGGGTGCAGCCAGCTGTAACAAAAAGACCCAAAATAAGAGAGCCGTGCTTAGACAAGACAGTTCATTTCTCTCTGACATCCGAATTGCAGCCCCGGCTGGTCAGGTGGTTCCACCAACGGCAGGTGCCCAGCCCTGTCTGTCACCTGTTCTATCACCCCCTATGAGGCTCCTCTTCATGGTCCATTATGGCCACTGGACATCTACCCGCCATCCACCCACGTTCCAGCTCTTGGGGTTAAGGAAAGGAGACAAAGTAGAGAAGGCACACACCTTATTTTTAAGGCACAACCTAGAATTGGCATACCTATTTCTGCTTAGTCACCACTGGCCAGGATTTGATCACGTGGCCACACCTAGCTGCAAGGGAGGCTGGAAACAGCGCCACTGCCAAGCTAATACAGTTTTCTTTTACTAAGGGAAGAAAGAGGCATAAGTACTGGGAGGAGGATGTCTTTGATCCTTCTCTAACTAAATACCTCTGTAAGGAGTTTAAAAAGATCTCTCTTTTTATTGGTATGTTAGATAAACAGCATCAGTGATCAGGTACAGGGAAATTAGCATCTAGTTAGGGAGTAAAAAAACCCTCAAGAAAGGAACAATGATTCCCAGTTTCAGTGGCATCAAATCAATGAGATTCTTGTTATTTCTGTGTTTTAGAGGAGAGAGACAATCTGGAGAATGCTCCTTTTTTGACACAACACCCTAGCAGCTGATTCACAAGCAGAGTGCTACAGAGAGTGTCTGCCCAGATGGCCAACGCACACTGGTGCCCGTGCGTGCAAAACGGTGCAGCGCGTTAGAAATAGCGGGGCCTTTGCGATCAGACAGACCAGAGTGTGCACCTTGGCGTTGCCACTCCCCAGATGTGTGATGTCGCGTGATCTTCCAAGCAAACCAAAGCCCATCCATGCCTGGGCTTTTCCTGTCGGGTCCTTTCATGGCAACGGCTGTCTCTTCTGATGAGTCTAATTTCAGTGTATAAATGTTGCCTCTTCTCCTGAAACCCCGCTGCTGCAAGACATCTAATTAACAGCCACACTTTCAAAGGCACCTAACAAAAGCCTCCCTGCGCGCCTCAGCACAAGGACTCTCATTAGTGAAGCTGGGTCGGGTGATTATTTATACCACTTCTATAATTAAAAATTCTGAAAGCTAATTACAATTATCCATCAGTGTTTCAACATGCCAGGGCTGGAGATCTTAACCTTCCTTGCAGCATCCTTCTTCCCTCTCTCCTCATTCTCATCTCCTTTTCAGCCCCACGGCTTTCCTTTTGAACACTCTCCAGTGCTTGGAGATGGATTGTTTGTTTTCCGTGCAGTTCCTCAAGTTCCCAGCTGTCAGGAGAGCTATTTGTTTGTCATCTTCGAAATGGGAAGGGAAGGGCCAACAATTGCTGCATCCTTGTGCCTCAGCTACCCAAATAAATACATGCAAGGTGGGAGGCTCTGGTTACAGCCAATGTCCCTGTTCCTTGTCCTTCAACTAAAGGGCTCTCCAGCGCCACCTGTCAGGGCCTCCAGGTGTCTCTTGTAAACACCACATGTAATTAGTAGCTATTGGTTCCAGCAGTGGTTCAAATAAGGAGGAAAACCAAAATATCAGAAGTTCCATTTAATTAAAGTAACTGCATTGAGAGGACTCAGCTCATATTATTTTGCAAGTAATTATTGGACCCCAGATGAAGTGACATAGAGAAATTTCAATCTGGAAGAGATGCATTGGTTACATCATCAACAGCGTCATGACACCAGCATCACCATCATCATCATCCCAACACGCTGGTGTGGACGTCCCTCCCACCAAATGTACAGCATCCCCCATCGTGGGCGCTGGAGTTCACGTGCCATGGACCCTCTCCACGCCTGCTGTGAGCACCAGCCATGTGCTGTCTCACGTGACGGAAGTGCTTCCGGAAGTCGTCCTGTAGATTGCATCTCAAGTGCCCCACGGAAGTGGAATTTTCCAGCCACGTGTGTCTGCCTTGGCTTCTGCTTTAAAATGACATCTGGCAAGAAGCTTCTCGCTAAAAGAGTCTGGATGGCACTAAGAAAGGAAGAAAATCCATGCCACCACCAAAAGCTGGATTTGATCATCAACATTTTGCTAGAATCTAGGGGAAAAGTTTCTCTATTTTCAGGGCTAACGATAGTGAATCAAAAAGCGCAGTCAATGGATCAACTTTGCAGGGTCAATAAAAACTAATAAGCAAGCCTGCTCATCTGAAAGGGGCTGCTATCTTCCCCTTACTGTGGGGGTGCTTCCAGGGTCAGGCACGGGGGTGCTTCCACCCTCCCCGGCAGGAACTGCAGTCGCCCCACCATGGGAAGACAGACAGTGGGCAGAGGGACGGTGGGGCTGCTCCGCCAGTGGAGCCTCCGTCCCAGCAGGTGTTGAGCACAGGTAACAGGTGTACGAGATAATGTCTTCTCAGCACAGAAGAGCTGCTTTACAAGAAAGACACTGGGAATTCGACTATAATCAATGCTCATTTCCTGTCTTCCATCTGTCCTTCTTAGGATGTGTTCCAAATTTCACTCGGGTCGAGAGAGAATGGGACCGAAAGCAATGCAATATGCTTGCATGTGAGCATGAGGCTTCTCACTTGATAATTAGTACACAATATGAAACATAGATTTTGGTTGCAGTTTGCTAAGATTCTGTGTCCCCTCTTGCCATAGGATTATATCAATACTGCCCCCCCCCATGTTTTTCTAAAGCACCATGATGTGGTTTGCACTAACCAGTGGACGGTGAGCAGACATATGCTTCAAGAATGTGGATGAAAGAATGACAGTCTTAGAAAAAAAATTAAAAACAGAAAATTTACTCCCAGGAAACTCTTACTAATGTAAACTGTAAGTGATATATTTTTTAGGGATACAGAAAGATAACTCCGGATGGGTGTTCTAAGCTCTGCGTTCTGAGTAATAAGATACAATCTTGCACCGCCCTGCTCTGCCTCCCCCCAGATGTGAATCATCCCTCCACCCAGCACATCTACACTGTAAGTGCCACCCACCTGGTCGTTGCTGACGTCCTCTGCCCCGACACCCAACCATGACACCGGCATGCCCTCAGTGATCCGGGGTCGCCCAAAGCAGATGGTCCTCCTGACTCAGCATCAGAAGATCAACAGTAGCCCAATGCTGCGTCACAACACCTACGTCATTCACCCCACTTCCTCTCCTAGCGTAGGCGTTTTGTCATCTCAAGAGGAAGCGTGAGTAAAGTGCAATAAAGTATTTTTTGAGAGAGCAAGAGAGATCACATTCACGTAACTTTTATTACATTTTGTTGTTGTAACTGTTCTATTGTATTATTAGTTATTGCTGTTAATCTCTTACTGTGCCTAATTTATAAATTAAGCTTTATCATAGCTATGAATCATCTGTATAGGAAAAAAACACAGAACATATAGGGTCAATACTATCTGCAGCTTTAGGCATCCAGGGGGGCCTTGGAAGGTGTCCCTGTGGATAAGGGGAGACCACCATGTGCACCTAATAGCACAGAACACAATACATAAAGCCAAACTTTAAATATATTAAAAAGAGAAACACACAAACACAAAATCAGACTGAGATATTATTAACACTTCATTTGGGAATTGATAGAATAATCCCCCCCCAAAAAAATCATATGTATGTATGTATATAGCCTGTTTGAATGAGCTGATTTTAAAAACCTGACCGAATGGACAGATAGAATGCTACAATCAAGAGAATACATAGTCTTTTCAAACACATACAGTGGTAAACCAAGTCTCAACATTTCACAAAGGATTGAGTCATAAGGGCTATGTTCTTATCTAAAAATGAGTGTTAGAAATCAATTTTTAAATATCTATGAAAATCCTGTATGTTTGGAAATCAAGAAATGCACTTCTAAATAACTCGTTAGTCATAGAATAAGCCACAATAGAAATTAGAATAGATGTAGAATAAAAAAAAAACAAAAACCCGAATAGTACATATTAAAACACACCAGGTCCATCTATATAAAGCCTTACGTGCCGGTGTTAGAAGATTGTCTACAAATTAATGAGAAAATAACTCATCCAAACAAGGCAGAGAGCAAATAATAGAATAAATGCAAAATGAGTATAAGAGCCTCAACAAAGCTAAAAATGTTGGTTTTCAAAGAAATCTAACAAAACTGATAACTTTTGGCAAGATTTATCTAGAAAAGGGGAAAGGCACAATTAAAAAATGTGAAAGATGAAGGTACAGCATGAAAACTAACAGGAAAATACTATGAATACATTTATTCCAATACATTAAAAAATGTAAACAAATGAAAAATGAAAATCCCCCCCAAATATTAAAAAACCAAATTATTCCATGTTTTAAAAAATACCAAAATATAGGAAAAGATAAAATGTCTCCCAATTTATTTGTTAGGACTATCACAACCTTGATTATAAAATCTGTATAAAACTATATGTAAAACTACAAGAAAAATTGCAGTCCTATCTTTTCTCTTTAAAATACTAAACAAAATATTAACAAACTTAATCCAGCATGATTTCAAATGTTAATAAATATGAGCAACTTGTACTTATTTTGGAAATGTAGGGTAGATTTAGCATTAGGAAATTATTTAAGGCAGTTTACCACGTTAATAGATTAAAGAGAATAATGATGATTGTCTAAACAAATGCAAAAATAGGTTTTTGATAATTTCTAACATCAATTCATGACAAAATTTCATCATAAACTAGGAAAAAAGAGAGAACTTTTAAAATTTGTTAGTGAGTATATTTAAGAAACACTACTGCGAATGTCATCCTCAATAGTGAAGAAGCAAAGTGGACCATGCAGAAAACCACGTGTTCACAACTGCACTCGTATTTAACATTGTATTACAGTAGGGGTTTTAGATAGTTCAGTGAGGCAAGAAAAATAAAAGCATAAAAATTGGAGTGAAAAAAAGAAAAGTGTTACTATCTTATAGTTACTCTGCAGAGATGGTCTAAACTCCATCCCCAAAATGTGGTTGGGATCCGACGGATAGCATCACCCATGCACACAGGTAGGAAAGGTTTGTTACTCACCTAGGAGGCATTCTGGGGAGAGCAGCGTGGCTCCCAGGCTGCACTGGGAATGGCTTGAGGAATCAGGCAGAGCAGACTGACCGGGGTTTTTACTGCAGTCAGGTGGCGAAACCCGCGGGAAGTTTCCCACGTGTGAGGCCTGAGGCCTGAGTGGTTTGAACTTGGCATCAGGAACTGGGAAACCACCAAGGAGAGACGCCCTGGGGCTGCTCATCAGCCTGCTCAGGTGCGGGGCAGACGAGGCCAGGGGAGGCTGGTGAAATCTGGCAGCCGTCAGACGTCAGAAACACAGTCAGACTGTTACACTGTCTACGGATGATACCGAAATGGAAAATTGAAACAATGCCCAGATTAAATATCAAAATTACTGAAAGAATTCCGTAAAATTTCTAGATACAAAACCTGTATACAAATTCAGATGAATTTCTGATACAGGAACGTGGACCCCCAAACTGGGCTCTGCTTGAAGGACAGGTGGGTTCTAGGCTTCCCGAGGGAGAGAATTCAAGAGTGAGCTGACGGTAAAACAAAAGCAAGTTTATTAAAGTAAGAAAAGAGAAAAAGGTGGACTTCCCTGTAGACAGCGGCATCTCTCAGAGCAACGCACTTTGTGACTTTGTGGAGTGTTATTTTATACCTTCTGTTTCATTTTGTGTTAAGTGGAGGGAGGATTATTCATAAGATTTCTGGGAGAGGGGTTTGGAGTTCCCGGAACCGAGGGTCCCTCCCCCTTTTAAACCATATAGGGTCACTTCTGGGAGTTGCCGTGGCATTTTTAAATTGTGTTGCCCTGGTGGGAGTTTCTTCTAGTAGCCGATGCATTAGAAGCAGGTATAATGAGCAGTGAGGACGGCTGAGGCCATTTTTCATGGCCGTCTTGGGTCTAGCTGGTTTCGGTGGCTTTTCTGCCACCTCCCGTTGTAGCAGAGACCTTGGTTTGGGTCTCATGCATGACTCCTTACTGAGCAGGGCCTGCCGGCTCCCCATCTCATCTCTATAGACTAGCACAAACAGCAGAAATTTAGGTTAAAAGAAAAAGATATTCACAGCAGCATCCAAAATATAAACGACCCAGAAATAAATCTAACAACAACATAAAAAATTTCAGAGAGAAAAATTATAGAATCTTAAAAGATTTTTTTTTTAAAGATTCAATAACAAAGCTCTCGATTTTGCCCAAATTAAAAGAAACTCTATTCAAAATACTTCCAAGGCTTTTCATGGAACATGAAAGGCTGAATTTTAAATCCATACGAAAGTGAAAATGTCTCCAAATAGTCAAGATACTCTTAAAGATTATAAGATAAGCCCAGCCTTGGGTCAAGACTTAATGTAAGCCTGTATTTATTGAGCCTGTATGAAATTGGTACTTAAACCTCACAGGTTTATTTCCGTCTCAGAGTACGTGACTGATGAGACAGTGGAAGGTGTTCTCTGCTTCCATGGGTCACTCGGGGACTGGAGCTGACAGAGGGTACGTCGTCTTTAAAGGATCCCAGCAGCAGGGCAAATACAGCCGGGAGGTTGTGTGCTGGCCCTTCCATCCTTTGGACAGCAGACACAGTTGTTTCTAGTCCAGCCATTGGCTAAAACTTGGCACGTGGCCACATCTTCAGGGGAGCAGGCAGAAGTATCACTAAGCACCACTACCCTGCAAAGAACCAAGTGAACTGCACATGCACAGAGCCTCTGACAAAGTGTGGATCATGAAGAAACCCTTGCAGGTATGCACCCTGAAGCACACCCAAACCTGTTTTTAACAGCACTGTTCATGAAAGCAAAAAAGTTAAAAACAGCCCAGCTGTAGAATGGATAAATAAGTTGTATATTCTCACAGTGAGATACTTACACAGAATGATGGGTAGAGCCAGCCCTTGCTGTCTTACAAAAGCCAAGCGTGCACCTCTCTCCCCATCTCTGCTTGAAGCAGCTGTACGTCGTAGGTTGAGATCTGCTATGGTGGAGGTATTGACACCGTGGGAATGGGAAAATGGTACAAATCGGAGCGTTTGTTCTAAAGAGCCAGTTGTTGTATATTTACCAGCACACCGCTGACTGCACAACAGCAAGAATGATGTCCTATACCTACGTGCACCAACATGGACAGACCTCTAAACAAGTCGGAAAAATACACACAGTGTTAGCTTACCTGTGTAAGGTTTCAAAACTGACAAAAACAAATACAAAAATAACTAGGTAGTAAAAAAAAAAATCTGCCAAAGGAAGAGTTAACAGAAAATTTGGGACGTGGTTATCAAAGGAAGGTGTACCCAGGGTACTGAGACTAGAAAGAGCACACCTTGGTGGGGAAGGGGTCATCCATGATTAAGTGCTGTTTCTTTGCTTCAGTGGTAGGTAAATGAATATTTATGTTACATTAGAGCTTTTCATCGTTCATTTATATGTCACCCACTCTTGTGTGGGTATATGTCACAAATTATAAAATCTCATCAAATACAACAATTAAAATCAGCTCTGGAAGAAGTAAAGAGCAAAAATGAGCAAAACATCAAATAGATGATCTGAATAACGAACTTGAGTCAGTCTCCTAAAATGCAGAGAAAGAAGACACAGAATGGAGGAGGGAGGAGGTGACAGACATCACAGTCCAGGTCACTTAAAAAGTGGGTGGGGGAGTGTGGCTGAGGATAAAGGAAGAAAAAATAATGAAGTTGGTGCCATCCTTCCCTGCGCCATTTCCTCAGGCGCTAGAATGTCACGTGTGCAGGGTTTTTAGGGTAAATGTTTGTGTCCTCAAATCTGGTACTTAACCATCTGCCTCACGTGCATGAAGGTAATTAAAAGATATTACAAGAATTATAAGTGCTCAGGAAATACGATATTTGTATACCATTTGTTCCATCAGACCGATCATATAATGACAGTGGAGAACTCAAGAAACAGTGGCTTTAAAGAGCTTTGTCTTCTTGAAACCAAAATCATAAAGCAAAGTTAGATGATGTTTTCACAAGTGCTGGTTGAGTTCATCTGCACCTTCTTCTACATTGCCTGAAAATATCCGTCCTGTAGAGTATCCTGTATTCCACAAGTCGGACGGACTACTTTGTCAAATTTGACAACATTGAAAAAGCAAGTAAACAAAGAAAAACACCTATTCTTACATTTGCTAAACTGCAGCTAAATTTATTCCATTGTCTTTATTTTTCACCTGTATCCTATGGGATACCAGGGTGTCACATGGTGAAATTCTGAAATTTGAAACACCATAAAAACAAAATGTATGTTCAGATGTATTCTACGCCAGCAGCTAACTTACTGGAGAACCCCCAGTACATTCAGTACCTCAGGAAATGACCTCAGAATTAGCTGAGAGTTGATCTGCTCTGACAATCTCATGCACATAAGCTCCTAAGCATGTCACTGACTGAGCGGGTTGTACCTCCGCAAGTGTTCACTGACAATTTGGGCATTGGTATGTCCACCCCACAACATTGCAGAAACCGGTGAACTTGTGCATGCAAGTATGGCCAATGAAGGGCTCATGCTTGGTTAGGTCCATCTCTAACGCTGTGTAGTGTCAAAGAAAAAACGATTCAATGACACTTATTAAAGCACAGCGAGGAAGACTTTATTCAGGACCATTGCAACAGTGGAGGGACCACGGCTTCGGGATTCTGTGGTGGGGAAGAGAGAATGGGTTCAACTCTGAACACGGCACAGCAAGTGGGGACTTATAGCCAAGGAGCATGGGGGTCGGGGGTCAGTGGGTGGAAAATTACTAGGAGGAAACATCCGGGGTGAGGGGGATCCTGGCTAAACCCACGTAACAGGATTCTTGCTGGAGACAAGCCAGGGTGACCACACACCACCTGGAGAAAGAGGAAGAAGAACTCGATCAGATAGTGAGGGTGAGCAGATATTGAGGGGGGTTGGTTCTGCCTAAACTGACTTAGCAGGTTCTTTTGATTAAAACTGGAGTTTTGGGCGAGGTGGCTCACACCTATAATCCTAGTACTCTGGGAGGCCAAGGCAGAAGGATCGCTTGAAGCCAAGAGTTTGAGACCAGCCTGAGCAATATAGTGAGACCCCACCTCTACAAAATATAGAAAAGTTAGCCGGGTGTGGCACCTGTAGTTCCAGCTACT
The DNA here is from genome assembly GCA_008086735.1 of Cheirogaleus medius. Lineage (NCBI taxonomy): Eukaryota > Metazoa > Chordata > Mammalia > Primates > Cheirogaleidae > Cheirogaleus > Cheirogaleus medius. Next base: position 987,214 of record VBSM01000529.1, read on the forward strand.
CAGGAGGCTGAGGCAGGAGGATCGCTTGAACCCAGGAGTGTGAGGCTACAGTGAGCTATGATCACACCACTGCACTCCACCCTGAGGCAACAGAATGAGATGCTGTCTCAAAAGAGAGAGAGAGAGAGAGAGACAGAGAGAGAGAGAGAGAGAAACCACCGCTGGATTTTATAAGAAAGTGCACTTATGGCCCCAGGAGACGGTCTGGGAGCCTGACTAACGACTAAATTTTGGCAAAGCGAACAACCCTTGTCAGTAGCCATCACTTGGGAAGTACTAAGTGTTGGGAATATAAAAACACCTATATGCTTAGTATGCATTTTAGGTGCTTTTTTTTTTTTT
>VBSM01000529.1:987655-1046914 GCA_008086735.1 Cheirogaleus medius
GGGGTTTTGGTATTTATGAGAATAATGCGGGATTTTTTTTTCATGTTCCTCTGGATTTCCCAAAGTGTCCACAGTGAGCATGCACTGTTTTCCTTAATTATAAAATATACTCAAAAAGCAGTATATGGAAGTGTGTATAGTCAAATGGCAGATGACCACAGCAACACGAGATACGGCTCCTAGCAACCAGTGACGTCATTGAGCCGGACACAAGGCTGGCATTGTCTGGTCTGGCCTCGGGTCTTACGAAAGTAGCTCCGAGGTCCAGGGCTGCAGACAGTCTCGAAGGAACCTGCTGCGTTGGCTCGGCCTTCTCGTCCCTGGTGGGAACATCACCGCCTTCTGAGCAGGAACCGCGCTGTTCACCTTTGCATGCCCGAGACGCAGGAGGGACCCCTCTTAGGGGCCTGTGGGGCCTTCCAAGCATGGAAATAAAGAAAACATCTTGAGTCCCTTCAAGGGAAATTCCAGGCACCCAACTAGCCTTAACAAGTAAATGACAGCCTGGTACACAGGAGGGTGCTACCACGGTCTCCCAAGCAAGCCAGAATCACACAGCGCTTTGGTTCCCTGCAGAAACTGAAAGATAACATCCTAATGTGTATTCTTGAGTTGTTTTTCAGAAACCCCCACCAAATGGAAAAGCTGACGTTATCACGTAGACCTCAGAGAAGGGAGGACCAGGGACTGAACTCAGACCACAGTTCTTTGTTCCAAATCTCCTCCCGAGGGGCCTGGGGGGAGCCGCACCCACGGGCCCAGCGATGTGTAACCTCCATGTGTTGGTTCACAATTTCACCTACAGCTCTGCTTTCTTGAAATGTGCCCCTGCCTTTAAAAACCCTTCCTTGTAAGTCATCAGGGAGTTGGGGTCTAAACGTCAACTGCCCGCGCCCCTTGCTTAACACCGCACCCGTTTCTCCTGGCTGCAAATCTCGGCAGCGTCCGCGTCTGGCTTCACTGCCCGGAGCAAGCAGACGCTGGTTCAGTTAGGTGACACCCCCATTATCTGCCACTGTCCTTGGTGTGAAACTGCTCGCTGTTCGGCAAATATCTGCTAAATGTGTTAAAGGTAATTTTTAGAAAAAGGTACAACCATGACTAGCATACAGATCTAAAAATGAACACTTGTTAGAGAATTTATTTTGCTCGTGTGCTCTGAGGGAGCCAGGCGGATGTTATAACCAGTTCAAAGGAAAAGTCAAAACAGCACAAATTTATGTCTAGTAAGGAATGTGGGGATAAATTGCAAATGGAGATAAAATTGCGTTTTACAAAGTAAGAGGAAGTCAATTCAAACCGCCACTACGGGGAGGCCAGCATTTACATATCTATTACTTACCTACAATTTGCAGAGTTTCAGAGTAGCTGGGAGATAATGGAAGGGCTGGAATCTGATAACGCGGAGGGCAGGCTGCAGGCAGTGCAGTTTCCACTGAAACACGGAATTTTTTATCTACACATGAATGAATCACTGGTGTCATCTGTCTGACATACCGAGGAGAGAGAACATTAATCAACAGAAATAACTTTAAGTCAGGACCCTGGGTACAAGATAACAGTTACCACTTCTAAGACAAATATTGTGTTCCAGATGTTCCCGAGTGGTGTGTCTGTCTGGCTGCTACGGAAGACGCGGGATTGCGCTCATGGGAGGTGGCACTCATGGGAGGTGGCCGTGCTGGTGTCCTTGCAGCTGCAGGGAGCAGTCACAGGGCAAATACAGCCCTGAGCGATTCGAAGCCATGCTGTGAGCATCTCTATTCAAAGCAGGCTTATCTGCAGCGACAGCTACTCCAGCCTTGTACCTCCTGTGTGTTAGATTTCACAGGCAGCAGTGGCTTCTACCTCCAACGCGCACTCTGTCATCCCAAACAAGTCCTGATGCTCTTGTTCATAACTGCCGGAGCAGGGCCAGCAGGAAGCCTGACCCCGACGGTGGCGTTTCCACCGCCTGGCTGCTGACCCGGCATAAGGGTCCCACGTTTAGGCTGCAGTGAGCGGCTGCGCATCAGTTCAGCTCTGCTCAGCACCCGTGTGTTCTGCTCGGGATGAAGTCTCTTTGCAGGCAGGGAGGGGAGTGGCTCTGAGTTGAGTTCCTTTGTAAATAAGATGACTGATGTCCTTCTCAGCGAGTGAAATTCAGTAGTATCTTTATTTAAAATAAAAAGAATTAAAAGCTGCCATTCATGAAATGAAATGAATAACAAAGTGTCAGGCAGTGGTAAAAAGCCTTCATGTATAATAGTCTTGATCATTATAACAAGTTAGAGCATGTAGTGTCCATTCATCCATCCATCCATCTACCCACATACCAACCAACACACCTGCTCAGACATCCATCCATCCATCCATCCAGACATCCAACCATCCATACATCCACACATCCATCTATCCACATAAAAACCTACCCACCCATCCACCCATCCATCAGTCCATCTATTCATCCATCCACCCACCCATCTATCCACTCACCAACCTACCCATCCATTCACCCATCCATTCATCAATCCAACTATTCATTCATCCATGCATCCATCCATTCTTCCATCCATCCATTCATCCAGACATCCACCCACCCACCCATCTACCTACACACCTACCCACCTACCCATCCATCCATCCATCCATCCAGACATCCATCCATCCATCTATCCAGACATCCATCCATCCATCTATCCAGACATCCACACACTCACCCATCTATCTACCTACCCACCTACTCACCCATCCATTCACCCATCCATCCACCCACCCACCCACCATCCCTTGTCTGTTGGATGCCATTCTACACACCAGGAATTGGGGTGGACATACAGCAAGATAAGCAAGGACACCATCTCCACGCTTGGGCAGAGAGCCAGGGAACTAACTCAAGCCATCAGCAAACCTCATTGGCTTTATGCTCAAAATATACCCAGAATCTAACTGCTTTTCACCACTGCATTTCTCCCGCCCTGCCCTTACCTGATACGCAACCCAGGAGCCATCACCATCCTCATGGAGACCTGCAGGGACCTCATGACCCTGCCTCGCCTTCCCCTCTCTGACCTCAGGTCTCATTTCTCTCCTTCTGTCGGCTCCCGGCGCTCTGGGCTCCACCTTGAGTTTCCTTCCACACAGGACACGTGGCCTGCAGGGCAGGTGCCCTCACCCCCTTCACACCTTTGCTCGGTCGTGCTTTTCAGTGAGGCCTTAAAACGGCAGCCTGCACCCCACCCTCCCATTCCTGCCCCTCCCCCTCCGCCACGTATCTTTTGTCCCCTCCAGACAGGCCCTCGTTTACAATGTGTCTCCCTAGGCCTGCTGGGATGGAAACTCCTGGGGACAGGGGTGTATGACTCTTTTGTTCCCTGTTCCGGATGCTCACGACAGTGTCCAACACAGGGCAGAACTCGGTAAGTCGTTGTGGAATGAATGGATGAATGAACGAATGAACGAATGAAGGAATCATCTAAGCAAAGAGAGCTAAGCTGGCACAGCATTTGTCAACCCTGGGCAATTTTTCCCTGGAGACGATTACGGGATCAGAATATAGCACCCCAAAATATGCCACTTTAGTATAAAGATTATTTTATGCTGAAGACATTTGAAATTCAACAGATGCAGGAAAAGAAATCCTTCTCAGCTTCCCTTATCTGATTAAAGGCATGGACTTCTGCTTCTGCGAGAGGAGATTGCCATCAATTCCTCTTTAGGGCAAATCTACTCCCAGAAGGCAGAAAGAGAATAAAACCTGCCCCAAATCCCTTCTCCAAGGGAGTTTTATGACCCCGAAGGAGGCAGGAAGACCTGCTCGTACCCGTGCAAACATTACCACAAACTTTTTTATCTCCTGTTTATCCTCCTGAAAATCTATTTATCTTTCCAAAAACTCATTTTCTCTCCCTCCCCGTCACTTGTTAAGATGGTACGGAAGCCCCGAATTCCAACCTCTCTCCCGGTTACTACCACTGAGCTCTGCGTGCATGTGTGTTGCATGTGTAAATAAACTGTTTTTTTCCTCCTGTTCACCTGTGTTTTGTCAGTTTAATTCTCAGGCCCAAGCCACTAAACCTGAGAGGGCAGAAGAAAGGTGTTTTCTTCCCTCCACTAAAGGGACATTTGAGAATGTATGGAGACGGGTCTTCTTGTCTGTTGTCACAGCTGGGGCTAAATGGCATTTAATGTGTAGAGACCAGAGTGCTGTTAAACACCCTACAATGCACAGGACAGCCCTGCACAGTGACAAAAAAAATCATCCAGAACAAAATATCAGAGGTACCGAGGTTGAGGAACCCTGAGTGAATGGTTATAACCTCTTTTTAAAAATTGACTTTAGTGAAGATTTATGTACCATAAAATGCACCCATTCTAAGTGCACATCTTGAAGAGTTTTGACTAATGCATATGCCCTTCTAAACACAACTTCATTTCAGAAGTAACATAAAGTATTAAATATTTACATTTCCCTGAGACATAAAGTCATGTTCCTTTTAGTCAGCCCCTCCCCAGCCCAGGCAACCCCTGGTCTCATCATTATCATTGTAGCTTAGCTTCTCCACTCTAGAACTCCATAGAACTAAAACCTGTGTCTTTTCTCTTTTGTGTTTGGCTTCTTTTGCACAAAATCATGTGTTGGAGATTCATCTGCATAGTTACACGTATCAGTAGTTACCCATTTTTGTTGCCGAGTAGTATTCCATTGTACGAATTGTCTACATTGCTTTCGTTGTTTTGTCCATTCTTCTGCTAATGGGCATTGGAATTATTACCAGTTTTTGGCTACTAGGAATAAGCTGCTATGGGCACTTTAGAAGTCAATTTTTGGATGCAGATTTTTGTTTCTCTTCATCAATACCTAGGCATCCAATTGTTGGGTCATAGGGTAGATTTAACCACATAAGAAAGCGCCACATGGTTTTACAAAGCGATAGTATCATTGTGCACGCCCACCGGCAATCCAAGGGAATCCCTGGAATGGCCCATTGTGTTTATTTCAGCCATTCAAGTAGGTGGGTAGGGGTCTTCACAGAAGTTGGATTGGTGCATTTATTAAAGCTTTGGTTATTCCAAGTCAGTTCAGATCTCTCTCTCTCTCTCTTTTGAGAAGATCCCTATGACCAAACACTATGAGGCTATTAGACATTGAAACTGTGACATCTGGGCTCTACTAGACCTCGAGGTGGCCGGTTTGTGCGTTGGACGGAGCTGAGGCGGCTGGGACTGTACACTGCAAAATCACAACCCACAAGCCGCAAGTCTGCAAAACCTTGAGGCTGCAACACAAAAATGGTGAAAGGTCTTTCTTGCTCTAGCCCAGCCTTTACTTTCTCAGCAAGAACTTCACTTACGAGTATTATTAAGGCGGAAAGCTCATGCCAATACATGGGGTGTCTCCAAGTTCAAATCCAGCAAACCAGCCCCGGGATGGCTGCGTGAGGCTGCTTCCTCCTCCCTCCTCCGCAGGCTTGTTGTGCTGTTCTCCCTGGCCCCCGTTTCATCCACTGGTCTCCTGGTCACCTAGGGAGGACGTGTCCCTCTGGAGTTGTTGAGGTCTTTTAGATTTCCTTGTGTCCTTCTTTCTTCAATGGCTTTAAAGAAAAATTTGATTTGGGGGATTTCTTGTGGTTCCATCAGGAATGAACTCACTTGGTAACCCGTACGCTACACGGACGTGGAGGCTCCTGTTACGGCGACATTTCACAGGTTCCAGGAGGAGGGATTGCAGGATGCTTCGGGCTCCCAGAGAGAGCCAAGTAACCAATGCAGGGAGTCAAGAGAGACTTCCTAGAGGAAGCTAGGATCAAAATCACTGGTAGGAAGTTTCCAGAAGAAGGAGGTGGCAGAATGTTTCAAACCAAGGAAACAGGTGTCAGGAGAGAGGATGCAACAATGGGAGAAGTGAGAGACGAGGACTTTGTTAGAGAGGAGGAAGGTGAGAGTGGCCCGAATGAGGCTAGACCTTTTCTGTCCAGCAGGGTGGCTCTGCCCCTGTGGCTTTTGGGCACCTGAGACGTGACTGATCGAGGGTGAGACGTGTTGCAGCTGTACTTCAAACTGGACTTCGAATCCAGCTGTAAATCACTGGATTTATAGTTCTCACTATAAACTTATAGATGATCTATAATTTGTAATTATAGATAGGTCCATAATTCATAGACTTACACTATAAATCCACTATAAATCCAGCTATATAGACTGAATTTGAAATACTTAGTAAGAAAAAGCAGGATGAAAAATATCTCATTGACAATTTTTATATTGATAATATGTTGAAATGATAATATGTCAGATATATTGGGTTACATGAAATTTATTATCAAACTTAATTTCATCTGTTGGTGTCTAGGTTTTTCCACGTGACTACTAGAAAACTTAAAACTGTATCTGTGGTTTGTATCCTATTTTTACTGGACAGTGCTAAGCTAGAGAGCTTTGCAGCATCAGATCCTGAAGGGTCCTAAAAGCCATCGTCAGGGTTCGAGGGGTGCACAGAGGGGATGGCAATGGTGTGCTCAGAACGAAGCATTGAGATTTTAGAAGGTTAATAAATATCTCCTGTTTTCCTGAATTCAGAACCAACTGAAAGTTAGAAGCAAAAGTCAAATAGATGAGACTAAGTATGCTAGTTTTGTTACTAGTAATAGCTGCATCCGAGAACAGAACATTAGGTCAGTAACTGCAATGTGCTTGCCGACCACTCACCAAAGAGTCAAACTCTCCCACTCAGAGACTGGCACTGTGGGCAACCTGCAGGCAGGCTTCTCCTAAGACATGGCACCAGGACGGATGTTCCCTGTGGGCAGAAGGATCCCAAAGAGCAGAGCTAGGGGAACAGGCTGAAATGAGCACGCCCTCTTTCTCCTCCTAAACCCACCAGAAAATCCCTCCTTCTCTGGAGAGAGGTGAGTCAGGGACTGAGAGAAGTCGGGACACACCCAGTGGTCCACTGCTGCTTCTCCAAGCTTTCCCAACGGTATGAGTTTCCCCTTGTTGCTGTCACAAATGGTCACAGACTGAGGGGCTTAGAACAGTGCACAAGCATCACATCACAGCTCTGCAGACCTGAAGTCCAGCTGGCCGGGCTGCTTACCCTGGCTTGGTCAGCTAGACCAAGAGTGTGTCCAGATGCTTGGAAGGATGATGTCCTCCCAAGCTCAGTCTAGCTTTTGGCAGAATCCAGGTCCTTGCTGTTGTAGGACTGAGGGTCCCACGTCCTCGCTGGCTGTCAGCTGTGGCCACCATCGGCTCTCAGGTGACTCTCTGCAGTCCTTGGACATGGGCCCTTGCATCTCAGAGCCCAGGGTGACACACAAATCCTTCTCATGTTTGGACTCTGTGACGTCCTATTTGCTGACTGTCTTCCGATTGCCTCTTCTTCCTGACAGAGGAAGATTGTCTTTTTGTTAAGGGCTCCTGTGAGGAGATTAGTCCCACTCAGATAATCCAGGATAATCTCCCTGTCTTGAGGTTCACGATCCCATCTACAAGGTCCTTTTACCATGTAAGGCCACATAGTCACAGATTTGGGGACGAGGACACGGACATCTTCCAGCAGGACTGTTACTCTACCTACCATAGATATTAAATGTAGTATAGAGATATCACATATTTGACAATACACTTTTTCTTACTGTAAATTTCTTGGGAAGTACTTACAATTCAGAGCTATTTCCCTTGTTTCGATGGCCCCTTTTGGAAAGTGAGAAAATCCTGAAACTTAGGCTATGAGTTGACACAGGTCCAGTGCTTGCAATAACGCCAGGCACAGGGCAAGCGCTCGGTAAGCACAAGCCTTTACTTTTTATAAAAGAATAGTGACCTACTTAAACGACAAGCCACTGGTACACGAAGCCCGCACGACACATAAAGTGGAAGTCTGCAGGGCTCACGCTAGCTGAAGTCCGAGGCCCCAGAGCCTCGAGTCTGGTCCCCAGCAGACGTGCTGGTCCCCACGTGTCATTTCGTTTCCCACCTGCCAAGCATCGCCCAGTGCTCTGAGTTCCCAGGCGAAGTGCCACGTTTCTGCTCTCTTCAGGCACCGACTGAATCAGGCTGGATTCTGTTTGGGGAGATTGTATGTTTCTGCATCTGTCAATGAGATTATAACCGGTTGCTAAATCAGGGGATGATGTGAGGATTCTATTGCAGGCACTTTTGTTCAGATGCAACTTTTCTCAACCTGTCGATTTTGCGCCATCCCAGGGCAATGATAACGGGCGAAAGTACTCACACCTGCCGTGGCACACGGCCCCCGGTGGAGAATGCACCACCGTGGATCACAATTCATTCCGCTTCTCTCCCGTGGTCCAGCTGGGCGTGGGCCCTGCCTACTTGCAAGTGCTTATTGCAAGATGCATCCTAATGTATGCTAGAGAAAGACACACAGCACCATGGGCCAGGCCACCAGCCAGCCCGGCTTCCTGTGCTCTGGGAGCAGCCAGGACCTGCTTCCCCAGGGCGCCTCCTGCTCAGCCCCTGCCGCAGTGACCCAGCCAACCCCGCCCTTTGACCCCACCCATTGGATGACCTTCACCCCCTTTATGAAAGTTAGAGACTACATTTGCTGCAATATTTTTCTGATAGAAATTTAAAATGTCATTTCAGCCTTATAAGTTATTTTGTAAGTGATTTTTATTTTTCAATGGTTTGGGGTGGGGTTTTTTTTTTGGGGGGGGGTGGGTTTTTTCAATGCTCTGGTTTTGAATGGGTGGCCCTGGACTCCACTGTGCCCACGAGTCATGTTTTATTTTTGTTTGTTTGTGTATTTGTTTATCCTCCCACAATTTTTCAGAACTTTAAGCTTTCAAGAATATATATCTGTGGTGTTTTGGTAGCTTGAACTGTTTATTTGAAACACTTGCTACCCCTTCCTGCTGGGCCTGCTGCTCAGGGCTCCCCTGTGATATGAGGCAAAATGGGAATATTCCTCCCCCCGGCCCCTCACCCCCACCCCCACCCCCACCCCCACCCCCACCCCCGTGCGGCCAGGCCAGGCCACGTGACGTGCTTTGGCCAGTGGAATGTGAGAGGAAGTGACGTAAATCACATCCGGGTGGCTGCTCTAGGAACATGGCCGGGTCCTGCCTGTCTTCTGTTCACCCTGCTCTAAGGCTTGGAGGTGCAGTCTAGAGGGGGCAGCCTCTCCAGCGTGAACAGAGAAAACACGGAAAGAACTGCAGCCAACCCAGGAAAGCCACGTCATGCGCATGGGAAGTCCTTTATACCCACAGGCCACTGAGACTTGGGTTGTCTGTTGCCGGAGCCTAAGGGACGAAAGCTGACTGAGGCACGTGTTTCCTTAGGAACACCTGCCGTTACCCAGCCCGGGACAACTGGCTGCTGGGCTCCCTGGCAGGGGCCGGCCTCCTACTATTAAATACATTCAATCCGGTCCACAACGCCACTCTCTGCCTGGAACCTTAAAATATCTTGCTTAACCATCCGGTCCTGTCTTCCCAGCAGTGGCAGGTCTAGAAGCCACTGTCACAGATGGAGTGGCTATGTATTCGATGAGAGAGGTTCCAGGGCGTGCTCAGTTTTGTGTGTATGTCACGGGTGTTTACTGGGTTGACTCACTGTGATTGATTCGTTGGTTGCTTGGCTGGCTTTTGTTACTGCGGCCGAGCTTAGCCCAGCCTGACTTACAGAGACAAACACGTCTGTCACCCAGGAGTTGTCTGGGCTGGAAATATAGACCCGGGTGCCCTCAAGGATATAAATGGAAATTAAAACTAGGAGAGGAGATGGAGTTGCGCACCCAAGGGGAACTGCCACGGAAGTGAGGGGAAGAGGGCGTTTTGCAAAGGACGAGTGTCCAAGAGTGCCAAGTTCCACTCGAGCAGGGCTGCGACCGAGCAGCAGCTGCCGCCAGATTAGTGTCTTGGCAAGCGTGGCGTCAGCGGAGAAGCAGCCGGATTCCAGAGGCTGGAGCCACGGCGGGGAGGGTGAGAAGGCAGGGCGGGGGCGACGACTCGTGGAGCAGCAGGGATGGCAGGCGGCACACGCATAGGGGAGTAGATGGAGGAAAACGCAGGGACAAAGGCATGTCATTTCAGGTTAAGCATTCCTCACTCCATCTTTAAACGCTGGTAAGAAGTTGCTTGGTTAAAAACACAGGAGAGTGTGGCCAACTAGGGATTCGAGTCCTTGAGAAAGTGTAGGGAGAGAGACACGAAAGGCTGAGAATACGTAGCGGGATCGGGATTAACCGCAGCCCAGGAAATAGCCGCGTCTTTCAACCAGGTAGGAAGAGGGAGCACAGGGATGAGGGAGGGGCCGTGGGGAGGGGACTTGGGTCTGTAGCACTGATGGTAGGAGAGGAAGTCCTCATTCATCCTCCCTTATCGCCTGTTTATTGGTATCGGTTCTGTGCCAGGGCTAGGGGGAGGATGAGCACCGAGGATGAGGATGGGGGAGGAGGACAATGGAAGGTCGGGGCTGCGGGGGTGGGAGGGGGCTGTCGGGGGATGCAAGTCACTGCGATACGATGATTTGGGTGGGTCTCTCTGGTTTCCAGCTATTTTCCTGGGTTAGATGAAACAACTGAATCGCAGCAAACAACTTACCTTTCGTGCCACACTATAAGCAAGGCGTGATATGGGGCTGCTAAACTAGGGCTTTGGGTCCCTGAAACCCAACTGGCCAGACCCAGAGGCAGACAGAACCCAGGTGCAGGTGGGCCGCCTGGGAAGATTGGCTGCTTCTCTTCACCCTCACCCCTCGGGTCACCTCCCACCTGCTGCCCCTCGGTGCTCTCTCTCCTCCCCACCCCTGCACCTCCACTCCCGCCAGCCCAGCCTGCATTCAGCCGCTCCCACCCCAAACACTGCCCTGAGCAGACTGAGGAAGGGCTGCGCTTGGGGAGGTGAAGGAGGAGGAGGACGTGAGCCCGGCCGACACCCAGTTACTGATGCTGAGGCTGCGGGACTAAGCAGGACCTGCCCAAGGTCCCCACGCTGCCCCGTCCTTCTCTCTCCCACTTCCACCGTGACGAGGGTTATGTAGAATGAATGTGCCCACAAATGCATCAAATGAACAGGTGTCCATCTCCCTGGCTTTGATCAAGATGGCTACTATGGACTGAAGCTCTGTGTCCCCCCAAAACTTACACGTTGAAGCCCCAACCCCAAACGCAATGGTATTTGGAGGTGAGGACTTCGGGAGATAACTGGGCTCAGATGAGGTCATAAGGGTGGGGGCCTCATGATAGGATTCGAGCCCTTATAAGAAGAGACTTCAGAGAGTTCACAATGCTTGTTCCCTCTCTCTGTCTGTCTCTCTCTGTCTCTGTCTCTCTCCCCCTCTTCGTCCCCACACTTAGAGAAGGGGTGTCTGCAGGTCAGACAGAGCCCTCATCAGCACCCGACCATGCCGTCACCCTGATCTTGGGCTTCCAGCCTCCAGAACTGTAAGAAAGAAATTTCTGTTATTTAAACCACCCAATCTATGGTATTTTCCTAGGACAGCCCAAGCTGACTAGTTCAATCGCTTATAACTTAAAATAATAATAAACTCAAAGCAAGAGAACTCCAGGTGTTTTATTATGTCTATTATTTTATTAGTAGCAGTGGTCTTGGTTGTGATGCTGGTGGTCTCATTGTTCCTTTCATTCCATTTCTTTATAACTTGCAGATATTCTGCCATAAGCGTTCATTTTCAAATAAAAAGAAGTAAATATTTTCATTTGTGATTTTATAAGTTAGAAATCAGGACAAGATGTGTCTGTGCCGAGCATCTAGAATGAGGCTGCTTCTAAAACCCAGCACTAATTTTAGAGCTATGATTTTAGGTAGAGAAGCCCAAAGGGAGGATTTTTATGTCACACGGAATTTGTCTGAACAAGACGTATATAAAAACGCTGCCGAAGAGGAACGCAGAGCCGCCTTCCAGACAGAATCCACATGAATCCTAATATAAGAGCCACAGGTTAATATAACAGGTAATGTCTGACCACTGCTGTGGGGAAGGAATAAAACTATTTTTCAGAGGATATTTCTTATGTTTCTCTCCTGTGGACGCTGAGGAGGCAGTACTATATCATGCCACACAAGGACTTTTCACACAAATTATAAATGTGTTTATAGTCTCCAAGAAAAATGTTTTCTAATGCTCTAACTCTGTCAGTGGACAAGCTGCAGGAAACCAGAAGAATGAGCAGTTAACACATGATCCTTCTGAAAACATCAAGAGCCTCAGGTGAGTCATTTTTAGAAAGGATGCTATATATATATTTCAGGCAGAAAATCCTGGAAATCAACCAAATAGAAAGCGACCTCCCAATTCCAGCCTCCACGTGAACAAAGCCGGACAGTCAGAGCCCTCGAATCTTGTCCAGTTGTTCCCCAGAGGCTGCTGGAAGGAGGCCACGACGTGGCTTCATCCACACAGGGCAGCCACGGGCAGGCTCGGAGGGGACGCAGGGTCCTGGGTCCCAGGTGGGTCTCTCCAGGAACTTGCTTTCAGAGCAGTGAGGTCCACATGCCGCTGTTGATAGCGACCCCCAAAAGCTGAACCTTCAGCACGAGGGGGACCCGTGTGGCTGCCAATCCGTGCCCAGATCATTTTGTTGAAAAAAGATATACCTCTTGGGCTTGGATCAAAGTGATGTTCTGGAAGGACGATCAGAGCTTGAGGTTTGCGAATCACTGAGGATTCTCTTTCCCCGGACCAAAGGGAGGCAGTTTGTGCCGCAGTTAAGGCAGGTGCGTTGGGCTTGTCGGAACCGGGTACCACGTTCTAGCTCTTCTGTATTAGCTATGTGGCTTCAGACAGGGTCATTTCACTGTCCTTTCCTTCAGTGTCCTCAGATGTAAAGCGCATGTCATGGTGACGAACTCAATAGTCCGGCCTTGTCAGTACCTGAGCAGAGGGCTCTGACGGCAGTGGGCACGGGTGCTCACCGCCACCCATCACAGCGGCCCCGGGAGACTGCACTCCCTTTTCCAAAGAGGAAGCAGAGGAGGCCCATGACTGATTAGATTCCAAGAAGGTTTGGAGAAATAAACCACCATCTGATTTATTAGTAAAATATCAGGGCTGATAGGAGGATAGAGCTCTTCCCTGAGTCTGTGCCGGCCAGATGTCTCCTTAACATCTGGCATCCGGGCTTGGTCCATAGGCAGGTGACGGCGTCGGAAGGGGACTCCAGACAGACTCCTACAGCCGTGGGAGAGTTTTTGCTGCTCTAGGACTCACAGAACCTTCCCCAGATGATGGGATTAAGACCACTGGGACTTAGGGATGCCATGTCTGAGGCTGTGAGAGGATAGAAGGTGAAGGAATTGCCTGAGCAGAAGCCTGAAATAAGTGCAGATGTTAACTGTCTAGTTGGGGGACATATATCAGCGATATGGGAGTACAGCAAAGCATGCTCCAACCTCAGAGCCTAAGGGGTCTCATGCATGAAAAGCAGCAGGCAGCCTGACATGAAAACTTCTCATGGCTGTAGAGGTAGATTGCAATATGTCAGCCCAGGAGAAGGGTCTCAAGGCTTCCATCATGTTTGCACCCTGGGCCAAGTTCCTTCTCTCCCTGTCTCTCAACAATGCCTCAGTTAATGTAAAACCAGTCTCCCAGTGAGAAGCATGTAGTTTCCTTGTTTCTTGATCAAATGGGTCGCAGCTACTGACATTAAAGATTGATATCCATGTACATAGCTTGAGCATGGGTTAAATCAGTTTACCTTGATCAAAGGGGTTGTACCTACTGCAGAATTATGTATTTTTCACTTTTAGAAAGGAGAAGGTAATTAGCTAAGACACCTTGTGATTTTTGGGGGAGCCCCGAAACCTTTGATCATTGTATCCCATGATTTTTTCACATGAGATCATTGTATTTTGCAACATGGCAAAGAGAATCAAAAGCAAGTGCTGGGGTTCAGTCACTGCCACCTTAACACCGGAGTGCTGGTGGTCCCCTGACCTCCCCGCTTTCTTAACTATTATTTCTGTGTCTGTGTCTTTGTTTCTTTTATCTCTTGCAACACAGTCTGCCAGGGGACCCTATCTTTATTGGGGACATCGCAAACCCTCAATACCCAGAGCCCAGAGACTCGACCCAACACCCCTTCTCCCGGGTCTGGGGAACAGCTCACAACCCAGGCAAATCTAGGCTTCCTCTCCAAAACCATCAGATCGGGTTATAACAGGGAAAGTTGACGGCTGCAAATCTATTTCTCCATGCCAGGGAGGTTAGGAGTGGGCAGCAAACTGGAAGGAAATGAGACAAGAAAGTGAGTTCTCTTTCGACAGGACAAAGAAGAAAGATGTGCACAGGGAAGGATTTATGTCCTCGAGTAAACATAACCCTGAGTGCTTTTCTCCTTGTTCCGTGTTCACTTACCCCTGCTGGAGGAAATCACCCCCCTCGCTGTCTCCCACCGTAAATTATGTTCAGAACTTCTTAGTCAAGACCAGACAAGGATCTGAAAAGTTGAGCTGCAGAAACTTGCTGCTGAAGGCTGGAAAGTCGAAACCTTAATACGAACAGCTCCCATAGCCCAGCTAACGAGCTCAGCCTTAATTTCCTACAACAGTGCCGGGTTCCTCCCGCTCTTAGTCAAAGCCCAGATGGGCCTCAGCACGAGATGGTGAACGATTCCTTGCCCACTGTTTCATCAGCCCCCCCTGATTTATATATATATATATACATATATATATATATATATTTTGAGACAGAGTCTTGCTCTGTTGCCCGGGCTAGAGTGCCATGGCGTCAGCCTAGCTCACAGCAACCTCAAACTCCTGGGCTCAAGCAATCCTTCTGCCTCGGCCTCCCGAGTAGCTGGGACTATAGGCATGCGCCACCATGCCTGCTAATTTATATATATATATATATATATATATATATATTTTTAGTTGTCCAGCTAATTTATTTCTATTTATTTTTAGTAGAGACGGGGTTTCACTCTTGCTCAGGCTATTCTTGAACTCCTGAGCTTAAACGATCTGCCCACCTAAGCCTCCCAGAGTGCTACTGTGCCCGGCCCCTCCCTGATTTATTTACTGCTCTTAAAAGCATATTCCTCTCTCATTTTCCACCCTTTCTCTAGGAGGAGGGGGGTCTGATCAAGATTTCTCACAGTGTCTCTTTTCTTTATTTCAGCCGATGACTAACTCACCTGTTGATCTGTCAGCCTCCACACCCACATCCACACCCACCATGGCAAAGAGCTCCCTGCCGGTCCTTGAAACGCTCTTGATCAAAACATGCTTTTCGCTCCCTTTCTTACCTCTTATGTTCAAGCTGTCTTGTAAGAAACAACCGCTAGTAATAAGACACAGTGGAGAGGCGGTGACCCCAAGGGGAATGAACTCTTCAACCTCTCGGGAAAGAAACCCCTTCTCCTTCTCAGCTACTGCCTTGCATAGGCTTAGGAATGAAGTCGACCATTCACCGGCCCATGATTTTCCAAAATTGTAAAGATAAAGGCCAGAAAACCTGGCCGAGGCGGATCTACCATTAGTTCCCTAAGAGATGAAACATAAAACCCATGGTTTGCACTGTGGGTAAGTTCCTGTCTGTGTGGCTGAGAGCCAGAGACGGCTTCTGCTTGGGGCTTCCCATGTAAGGGAGAAGAGGGTCTGGGCGAGCCAGAAGTCGTGTGGATGGGAAGCGAACATCTTCATCTACGTCCCGTGGTTGACATCGTGGCCCGACAGCAACACGCCCTCATTGGTCCCTGTCTCCCCCCACCCCTTCGCTGGTGACATTCCACATCTTCTGCTGTCTGACGGTGGTGTTTACAGTATCCTCCCCTGCCTGGGGAGCTGTCACAGCATTCAATAAAGAATGGTATGTTTTTCTGCAAAATCCTGAGTTTCAGGCAATTAACCTTTATCCTGTTTGTTACATTAATTTGAGCAGCCCCCAGCTATGACAAGAAAGAGCCTCTCTTTCTCTCCATCAGCCCAGCCCGTTTTGCCCTTCAAGACTGGCCCGACCTCAGCACTCAGGGAGCCTTCCCCTGTCTGTGCCTCCCACTTCACCTCCGACAACCCTTTATACAACCCGCCAGCCCCAGCTCCCATTTATCTTGTGTATTGCAATAATGCACAATTCAGACACTCGTCAGAACCACCTACGGGCCCTCAGAGTCTACATCTAGAGCCTTCTTGATCTAAGTCCAGAGATCTGCTTTCATGCGAGCAGGGCTGTGGCCCAGGTGTCTGCATTTTTAAAACTTTGCGGAAGATCCTGCCACCGTGCAAGGATGAGACCCCCACGGCTGCATTGCACACCAAGACCACCCCCCTCCAGGCATGATCAGATTTACGTGGTCTGGGGTGGGGCATGCAGGTGGGGGCTCCTAGAGGCCTTCCAGGCGGTTCTGCTGCAGAGGTTGGTGGAGAGCCACCGACTGTGACCTCATCCATTGTGCAGCAAGCAGGAGATGTTGCAAGTGATGTCACGAGAGGGCTCGCTTCCCTCTTTCCTAAGAAGCTCGGTGTTCCGGGGGCAGCACGGACTGCACGCTCCGACTGGCTCAGGCTCCCACCCCAAGCTCCACCGCCACACACAGTGCTCCAGACCCGTCCTCCTTCATCCCCTATGGCCGCATCCAGGTTTTGTGGGGTCGTGTGCTTGTTCAGTTTGGGGAGGGGCCTCTTTATGAAAAATGATTTCCAAATGTTGGATAGAAACTTAGGTTTGGGGGCTCTAATGTGGCTTCCTTAGCTCCAAGGCGAACATGGATCCCCAGGTGGGCTTGCTTGGATTGTTAACACCTGTGGCCAAGTCTGTGGCCAGACCTGCTGATTTGGGTATTCCTATTGTGTCAGGACGGGGACCATGCCCCCCACCTTTGGCTTCTCAACCCTGGCATTGCACAGGGAGATATTTCTTCTGGAATCACAGGCAGAGGAAAACTCCAGAGAAAAGGTCATTTATTCCCCCAGAGGATGCACCCAGCTTGGCAGGAGACATCAGCCTTAATATATGGGATGCGTTTTGCCAGGATGTGACAGTCATTAGAAATGGGCCTTGGGTGTCATTACCCCAGAGTCATCCTGGTGAAGTATGTGTCCTCCGAGCAGACAGAGAACATTAGAGTGCCCTGAGCTGAATTGGTCAGCCGAAAATGCTGGAGTGCTTCATCCTTGGAAGGAAATTAAGCCATTTATTGGAGGACAGAAGTTCAGTGTAATAGTTACAGCCATCTGACATTTCCATAAATTAATAAAATGTGTGTGGTTGGCATAATTCAGTGTGCAAAAGCATTGATCTCTCCTCCCCAAAGTCCAGGAAGAGAATTCCGGGCAGTGGGAAGAAGCAGGACCTCAGGGCCAATGACATTAAGCCTGTGCCACCGATGACGAGCCGGCCAGCGAGGGAACCCCGCGCATGCGCACTCGTGCACTCATGCACTCACGGACTCAGCCGGGTCCCTAGTTCACACACGCGGTTTGGGGACGCAGCTCAGATCTTGCCCGTTTTCTGTGTCCTTGTCCTGCTCTGTTGCTCAAAGCACCTCCTGCCTGGTGCATACCTGTGGAGCCTAACTGTTGTCCTGTCTCGGGCTTTGAGCTCCTGAGGACAGGCACCTCCTGGCTCCTCCTTTTTGCTCTGCCTTTAACAAAGAGTCTGCCGCAGAAGGGCGCTCCGGAAATGCCGACTGCGTGGATGGGTGCCAGCGAACCAATGATCACGTGTGTCCTACTTTGTAAAATCCCTGCTCACGTGGAGGCATGGTGGAGTCTGAGTGACCGTTCCAGATCCCTGGGGCACTAACTATGGGCCCTTTGGGTGACACCCTCCATCCCTGGTCCATTTCCTTACCTGTGAACTGGGGTGATGATGCACCCCCCATGTGGGGATTACAGGTGGTGTAACCACAAAGCCCTGGCGCCTTCCTCACCCACAGTGAACATTTGATAACGGTCTGCAGTCACTGTTTTGCCAATGGTCAGCTCTTACAAAAAGCGATGAGGTCACACTACCATATTAATTTAAAATATTTTGCTTTTGTTTCATCTCTGTCCCTAAAGTTCACAGGCAACGCTTTTGCAGTGAGCACAGTTTTAGTGAGGGTGATAATGGCGAGATTACACCCTCACCCATGTGGAGGAAGCCCAGAGCAACAAGTAAACATATGACTCTCTGGGGACAGGTATGGAGGACCACATGCAAGACGGTGCGTCTCAACCCGGCAAGGGTAAAATAGATTATAGTGATGTCTTCAACCAGCCCACAAGCAAATTATCCACTAATTCTGCTCCGCTGTTTAATTAGCGTAGGATGGCCAACACAGCTAAGTACAAACTATTTTAATGAGCGATCACAACAAAATTAATGATCCGACAGGTAGCGAGGTCTCTCCATTCGCTTTTCCTGGGTATGGGCACACTTGGGTGTTGAATTAGGCCAAGGGCCTGAGCCAGCACGGGCAGCGAGCTCCGTGCCTGCTCTTGGTGCCAGACAGCCCGGACCTCTCGGAAGCTGCCCTGCCTTCCCGAATCCCACAACAGGTGCTCTCTGTGGGCTCGTGACACTCAGGTCGGCTGTTGGAGCCCCGTGCTGGTGAGGCCCCCAGACTGGCGTGGCTTTGCCTGGGGTGAGGATTGTTGCTTTTGTTGCATAACCTAGACCACCTTCTGCCATAAGCAAGGTGCTCAGGAGGAGAACTCAAGCATTGTGTGGAAGACGAAGTAGGTGGCTTTAGAACCCTGAGATTCGGTGACCTACAAGATGCCTTCATCACATAGAGCCCTGGCCAGATCCATCCTCAGGAGACGTGGATGAGAGTGAGTGAGAGGCTCCAGGGCGAGACTGAGCCTTCACAGATCTGGCTTTATGCACAGATGTGACTTCTGACACCCGGATTGTGCAGTGAATGTCAGAGGCTCGTGGTTTCTCCCTCATCTCCAAATGTGCCCCCAATACCAACAGCTTTCCAGGGTGGTGTTTCCCAAAACTTGGGACGCTACCCAGGGTGGTGTTTAGAAGACGGTGGGTGAGTATCGAGCTGCTCTGGGGGAGCACACAGAGGACGGGCGAGCACAGCATCATGTCCTCTGGAAATTCTTTCCTTCTCTCTCCGCCCTCTTGAAACTACCAGAGAGGACGCTGCGTCAGGTGCTGGTCTGGTGGACCCATCTCTGTGTCCTGCCCAGACCCACCCATGTCTGAAGAGGGAAGGCGGTCTGACGCATGCAGCCTTCAGCGGGCAGAGAGAAGCACCTGGAATTTGATCACTTTTTTCTTTTCATTTTGTAGTTATTTTTATACTTCATTTTACTTAATTCCACTTAAGATGAAAATTTAATTTCTTTTCAAAGGAGTTTATTTAGTTAGAAAAAATGGCTTAATTTAAATAAAACGTAAATTACCTAGTAGCACAGGTGGGTTGGGAGAGACTGACAACTTAAGGTCACAGCCCTGGGTCAGTGGTTTTGGCCTCTGGCTGGGCCTTGCCCTCGGTGGCCCAGGGAGGCCCTGGGTGGGCGTGCAAGGGCGGTGGTGAGCATGGCAGCTGGTGAGCATGGCCGGCAGGACCCCAGACCACGAACCCCCTTTATTTCTGCACGTTGGGCTTCTGCATGAATTTCCTTGGGAGAAGGGCTTCTGCCGCTGACACTGATGTTAGACAGGCGTCCCAAGTGTTCGAGGATGGGATGAGCTAAACAAGCGGGCTCCCCACTGGACGTGCTCTCTGGGCAGAAGGATGGATGTCCATTGTGTGCTTGGGTCCGGGAGTTTCTGTGGAAGAAGGTAGCTCAGCGTCGACGAGGCCGGGGAACTTGAGACAAACGCCACCTGGGTGCCGGTGTGCTCGGTCCTCCCAGGGGTACAGAGGCCAGCACGGACGGTGTCAGGGTGCGGTTCTAGAGTCAGAGCACCTTCTGGGCTGACACCCACTGGCTAGGTGACTTGGACTCAGGCAGTCAAAGGTGACTTTCATCATCTGCACGAAGGGATGAAGGCGGCTCCACACGCAGCATCATTGAGGAATGGCAGCGCTTGCTGGTAGGCAGTAGCCGTTTGTGGAGGGCCCGGCAGTAGCAGAGATTGTCTTCATGGTCCGGCTGCAGGAGGCACCTTTCTCCCCGGCCCTGTCCTTTCCTGATGAGCGTGAACCACAAGGACACCATAGCCGGGCGACCATGGGGCAAGACGACCCCTCTCCCACACCAGCCAGTCCACGGCTCTCCAGCAGGACTCGAGCCAACGACCCGGGTCACTTCGGTGTCACTTGTGCGTCCACTTGACAAGTCCCCACGCCGCCTTCTCCTCCATTGTGTGTCTGGCGGAATCTGTGTTCGCTCAGGGTGTTGCCACCACCTGCCATGTGACGCTGATTCGGTCATTAGCAGCTTCTCTCTGTTTCCATAAATACTTAAACCGCCAATACTTGGTAACCGCCTCGGTTCAAAATTAGGAAGGATCAGAGGACGCTGGTCCACCCTGGTTATGAAAACGTCGGCTCGATCTTTACAGCAGAGGCGGGTCCTGCTACCAGGAGACGGGATGCGGGTGAGCAGACTGGGACGTGCACAGCAGCTTTGGTTTGGTTTTTGTCTTAAGCCGCACAAACAAGTCTAATGCCTGCAGCTCGCACACACATTGTCTTGTGTCTCCACTGCAGGGGCCTTTCTGGCCACACTCGGGAGCAACTCTGTGCCGTTTCCTGCTTCTCTTGGTGACCTCCACGTGCTCATCCCAGCACTCAGGCATCCTCGCCGTGCACCTGAGCAGGAGGAAACGCCCACGCTGACAGTGCTGACCACCTCTCCCCAGGCTTGGATTTGCAGATCAGGCATTCTGGAAGATGACAGGCTTCTTAGACTTAGTTTGTCTGCAATTATAGTGACCTCTTGCCAGATGGCCAAGGTACAGTGTTCTGGTAAGCAAAAATACAGGAGATGGTTTTTTTCTTTGCAAAAATCCAGCCCAGACCCCAGGGTCTGCGTGGCAAATCGTGCTCATCCGGACTAGTCTTTCCAGGCCCTTTGTCCATGCAGACATCACTAATCGATCACTGTACTGTTTCCCATGGATCAAGGATTAGATCTCAGGGTCTTCTCAGCGTTGGGGTCCAGGAAAGAGGATACCTGATGAAATCTCTTTGTGGTCCTGGACCTTAGCTATGTTTTTAAAATTAGAACGGAATTTTTTTCCTTGTAAAGAAGATATCCTTCTATATGCAAATATGGAATTCCAAGAATTTGCAATCAATACTGACATTTACTCATCAAAGACTCTGTGACCTCCTGCTGAGTCCCTATGTCCACGACAGAGCTCTCAGGTCATGGTGGCAACTCACCGAGGGCCATGTGGATTATGGAAGAGCTGGGTGAGAACCACACCCTTTATGTCCTTACCTGTTGTCCTTTCCACCATGGGCTTTCAACATTTACCTGAACACATTCACCCTTCCTTACTGGTCTGGTATGACTGTCGTAGAGTAGGGTGGACTTTGGTGTCCATGACCATGCTGGGATTGCCTTCTGCCCTGTATCTCCTTGAATCCTTCATCCACGGCAGCCCCTTGCCCGTGGCAGATTTGCAACGAGTGAAGTGTTTATTGCATCTGCCCCTGTTGGAAGGGCTTATGTTTTAAATCACATTTCCTAATAGTAGGATTTACATAAATGGTGTCAGTGCTTCTGTTCTGAAGCACAAACCATGGCGATCACCTGGCACGTCCCGCTCTCTGCAGGCAGCTCAGGCAGGCAGTGGGAGGGGGGTGGCCTGTCAAGAAGCATTAGCGGTGCTCTGTGGGCTGTGCCTTGGCCCTGGACTTGTGGCCTGGCCACCTTCATTCTGTGCTTGTCTTAGTCTGCTCAGGGGCTGCAGACTGGGGGACTTAAACCACACACATTTATTGCTCACACTTCCAGAGGCTAAGAAGTCACATGGCAGAGCGAGCAGGTGAGCCAGCCTTTTCCTCTTTATGAAGACATTAACCCCATCATGGGGCCCACACTCTTGTGACCTCATCTCAGCCTAATTATCTCCCAAAGGCCTCACCTCCAAATACTATTACGTTACAGGTTAGGGCTCCAACATATGAGTTTGGGGGGGCACAACATTCAGTCTGTAAGCAAACTCCCATGAGAAATTACTGGCTTTATTAAGTGCTGGGGAGGTAGAGTGCTTTGGTTAAACCCTTCTGAATTTGAGCATCACATTAGAAATTCTGATTTCATTGGTTGGGTGTGGTCTGGGTTTGGCCTGGGCGTTGGGAGTTTTAAGACCACCCAGGTGATTCTAATGCGTGGCCAGGTTGCCAGACCCCAGGTAACTGCATTCTTCATGCACCTGCATAATAGAATCTCTCGTCCTCCCCAAGGAAGACACCCAGCTGTAGGAGAATAATGCTGTTAACTGACATTTTCGAGTACTCCTCTGTGGGGGCACTGAGCAAAGCGCTTTGACACATTCACAGCGTCAGTCCTCGCAATAACTCTAGGAAGGAGATGTGGATGTTTCCTACTTTTCAAGATGAGGTGGCTGGGGCTTGGGGTGCACGGCTCTCCAGTGATCTGAACCCGGATCTGACGCATCTGCAGAGCTTTCATCTTTGGCCCCAGGCAACTGTGCTCTGCCAATTGCTGCCTTTAACAAGCGGGGAATCCCCAGCGGTCCCCCTGCTCAGAAAGAAGAGGGAGAAGAGCTGGGCTGAGGGACCTCAGGGATTCGGGAGCTGGAATGTGCCTCATCATTTGGAGAGTGACAAACCCTGGTAGCCGCTCTGCCTGGCTTCTAAGGAGACACCCAGAGAAGTGATGGGTAAGGAGGGCTGGGTCGAGAGACTCACTAGTCACTGGGCCCTCCCCTGGGTCCCCCTCACCTGGGTCAGGTGCAGGGGACAGGCTCTGCATTCCACATCCCAGGTGCTCAGAAGCTGCAACTTTCAGAGCCTGGATTTCTGCCAGCCTGGGCTGCGGTGGCTGGTACCCGCTGGCTGGAGAACCACTTGGCCTGGGAGTCAAAGCCACTTCTGGATGGCCCTTCCCAGATCGCGCTTTGGGCGGCTGGCACACCCCACAGCCGGCGCCAGCCTCTTTTGGGGCTCAGTGGCTCTCGGCAGAGCGTGAAGCATGAAGCCCAGGTTCCGGCCAGCAAGTTGCCAAGAGAGCACACACAGGGTTTCCAGTTCATTTCCCTGCATTATCCCAGGTCTGTGGATAAACAAAACAGCAATAATAGCTCTTGGTGGTATTTTAATTGGCATGAGTTGCGTTTTAATTAGTAAAAGAAAGAAGAGGAGGAGGTCAGGGGAAAACTCTTCCCTGACCACCCCCTCCTGCGAAGGCGTGGCCGCCCTAGGTGTTCCTCACTGAACTGCCCATTTGGACAATTCATTCGCAGTCAGTGTTGCTTCTAGACTCTCAGCTAGAGTGCCAGTTAATACTTCGTCTAGGAAAACAACATTTTTAGTTAAGTGAACACTGAGGTCTGTTGCCTAGCACCGTCTGGGAAGAGGTGATTTTCTGATTGAAAAGCATGTTCAGTGCCAGACTGAGGGGTGGGCAGAGGGCGTGGAGGGACAAATGTGGCCTGTAAGAGGGGACCCAGAGGCCGTACCCCAAGCCATCCTCCCAGCGGCCGTGAACTGTGACAACCATCCCTTCGTCCGAGGGAGTTCCTGGTGGAGGCCGTCACCCTAGATTCACGGGGCAGGGCGGAGGGGCATGAATCACTATTAAAACCTAGGGGGATGGTCTTGGGAAGGTCTGTGCAGTTTTAAAAATTTCATTCCGGAGCCTCCAAAACTGGAGAAGTTTTCCAACAAAAGGAAACTTTTGGAAAACAAGTG
Source organism: Cheirogaleus medius (assembly GCA_008086735.1). Lineage (NCBI taxonomy): Eukaryota > Metazoa > Chordata > Mammalia > Primates > Cheirogaleidae > Cheirogaleus > Cheirogaleus medius. The sequence continues at coordinate 1,011,399 of VBSM01000529.1, forward strand.
AATCCTTCGTTTGCATTACTGAGGAGACACTCCCGGCTCTCACATGCTGTGATTTTATTTGGTGCAGAGACCCACTGGAAGGAAAAATGCATGAGAATGCAACAGGCAGCATTTGCATCATTCACAGGACCCAGGCTGCGCCCAGGGACCTCAGACACCAGACCGGGCTGCGCCTGAGACGGGCAGGTGAGCAGGGCAGGCGTTGGACCACGTGGACCAGAAATCCTGTGCTTCTCTCCGCCCGGGTGGCACATGTGGGAGACGCCGCCCCCCAGCCTGGGGTGTGGACAGATCTCCCGTCCTCTTCCTTCCTGCCTCACCCCTCCCCGCGTCAGGTCTAACTCCTGGGACCCACCAGTGTTACCTTATATGGGAAAAGGGTCTTTGCAGACGTGGGCTCTGTGCGGATTAAGGACCTTGAAATGAGGAGATCATACTGGATTGCCTGAGTGGTCCTTACACGCAGTCACAAGTGTCCCCGTGAGAGAGGCAGAGGGGGAGGCCAAGGGAAGACAGAGGCAGAGGTTGGAGTGACGTGGCTACAAGCCAAGGTGCCAAGGTGCCACCAGAAGAATTTCTGTTGCTTCAAACCAGCCGGTTTGTGGCAATCTGTTTCGGCAGTCCCAGCTCACACACAGGCGGCGGGAAGTGGCAGATCTCTAGCAGAAAGATGTCGGCGGCCTGGGGTGAGGCTCAGGGAGGGCATTCCAGGGGGAGCAGGCCGCCGGGGCTGGCGAGGGTGTCTGGAATCCAGGGTGACGTCGCATCTGTGCCAGATCACTGCCAACAGGAGCAGAAAGGAGACCAAGGTAACAGAATGTGGGGACCAGGGGGAGGAGGCCCAGGCGCCCCTGGGGCTGAGAGAGGAGCTAACAGCGTGGGCAGGGTCCCCTGCAAGGACAACAGACAGGACAGCCCCACCGTTGCCAAGGCGAGGGAGTCAGGGGCAACCAGGGCAGGGGCCGAGGAGCTGGTGGGGCGAAGGGGCCGCCCACACAGGTGGTCTCTCGGGAGGGATCACAGCACGGTTCTCCAGGGCCAGTGCTCCTGAGCACCCATGGCGGCGGCTGACCCTGAGATGCCCTGGAGGGAGCAGCCACGCTTCTGCTGCACACCCCACCCCTCCCATCACAACATCTGGAGAAGCTGCCTCCAGCTTCCCAAACCCACCACGTTATGGCAATGCCAAGTGCGTGCATGCATGTGTGTGTGCATGTACGTGTGTGTGCATGTGTGCGTATGTGAAAAAGAGAGGGAGGAGGAGAAGAGAGTCAGTTCTGCCGGGGAGATAGTTCTGGTGTGTCTGGAAGACTCCGCTTCCTCGCCCTGGACTCCAGCCACCTGAAATCTTCCAGACCGTAACCACGTCCCTTAGCGTTTTGGAGTTAAGGCAGGATTTCACTAACAACCCTCAAATATTTCATATTTTTTGATCACTTCCACCTAGCAAAGATTCATTTGTTCGCTGACACATTGGGAGCATTCTTCCAGGCACTGATGAAGGGTGATGGAGCAGGGGCAGGGAGCAGGGGGCTCTCCTGCCTTGGGGGGCACATGGCCCAGCAGAGAGCTTTTTGCATCTTGACGTTTTGGATCACTGAATTGTTCAGCCCACCCCCTCATGAGCCATAGCCTCCTGTCATCTGAAAATGTGATCAAAAGGGCTCCATTGCCTCCATCAAAGTCATCAATGAGAATATCGCCTGGGCCCCTGCCGCTGACCAAGTCCTCACGCCCAGCAAGAGAACACTCCGTCCGGGTCGAGAGCTCTCTGTACCCCACATCTGGGTTGCCTTCAAAAAATTACCCCTCTCTCAAGTTGCCTAACATGTTCTGCTTCATGGTGTCCTGAGAAGTTACTCTGCCCTCTTCTTCCTCACCCCCACCGGACTAGGAATTACAACTTCTTGTCAAATCCACTTTGACCATGGGAACACCCAGGTCGGCGGGAAAAGCTGCCTACCTTGGCCCCGATTAGCTGCGCAGCCTGGGACCAGCCAGTTCGCCCCCACACTCCACAGCTTGCACATCTAGAAAATAAGATATACCTTATTCTTCCAAGAACTGTTGTCAGAACCACAGGAAACAAGGCATGGGAGGGTGATTCTGTCTGAAAGTCCCCTGCACCGGCTGCCTCTGGAAAGTTCTTCCTCTTCCCTGATCGTGGTCAAATGATTGGATGCTCGTATCATATGTAGCACTTCCTGTGGCCTGTATTCCATCTGGAATCAAACAGGTAGTCATCACAGTTTAACTGTCTCTCTTCCTAGGCCATTGGTTCCAAGGCTCGAGGTCTGCACATGTGTTCCTGTCACCCAGAACATCACTGCACACTGCGGACGCGTGGTACATATTGTTGAAGGAATCCAGAAATGCACGATTTTATTAAAACACTGATGCATTCATATATGCACTGTGTGTTCATTTCTGTGCAATATTTTTAAAAAATCAGATCCTGAGTCGCGAATGTGAGACACAAATTAGACTTGGCTTTTGCACATGGCGGCTTTGCCAACCTCATAACCTAACAGAAGTGTGAAAGTTACGTGCATCAGATTTAGACAACGCGGCCCAACAGATGCAAACCAGAACTGACTGTGGAGAGTCAGCTGAGAAATAACAAGGTGCACGCCACGCGGCGTTAGGATTAAGTGCACGTGAAACACCCATCTCGCCAAACTGCCGTCAGCCAAATTTTACAACATGGGGAAAAAACCAGGAGCCTTTCCTTGACTCAGAGAGAGGATAAGAAATCCAAGAATGATCCTCTCCCAAGGATTTCAAAACACCAAGCCAGAAATTGTGCTTTTCTGATAACTTCTGTACGAGAGAGGAGCTCCAAGATAAGGCTGCTATCCTCTGACTGCCTTTCCGATGAGCAACACAATGTTTGATTTTCTTCTAATAGATTTGTCATTTTACTTCAAGTATCCAGTACTATTGACCCATGGAACCTCAATTTCAAAGCCATTAAAATCTAATTTTCCACACTGTGCCCCCAAGAGATTGACTAACTTTCAAAGGATAATTCATTTTCTTTAAGAAGAAAAAATGCATATCTCTTTCTGTATTTTCTTTTTTTATTCTTTAAAATAAGTCAGGAACATTGCTGTCAGCTCTGCTGTTATTACTTTCCCCGGTGCCTTTCTTGCAAAAGAACGCGAGTGCTCCTCTGACAAAGTAAGATTTGGCCGCCATGGAGTGAAGGCTGTATTTATGTGGGAGAGCTACCACTTACTGATATATTATAAAGAACCCACTGTCATGTTTCGCCAGCAAGGAAGGAGGAAAGAAGTCTCAAGGTTATTTGTTTCGGGAAATAACAGATGTGTCAAAGACTAAGCAGAAAAATGTTTCTAAGGGCAGAATGTCTTGCAAATTACGGGAGACCAAGACAACTAAAATTTACTCTTTTTTTTTCTTAAGTGTCCAACTGAACCTCTCCATCTAAAGTTCTGGGATCAGAATACCTAATGAAGCCCACCCAGGCAGGTGTTCCTAAGCCCACACACAGAGGTCTCAGTGAACTGATGGGAATCACATGAGTACTATTATACGGGGCCTTTTGAACTTGCGCCTTCACACACATATGCAATGCGGGACCCCAGGACTGAAAGAGGGCATAGTGGACAAATTGGCGGAACTCAAATAAAGTCTAGAGTTGAGCTGCTGCCATTGCACCAATTTTAATTTCTTGGCTGCACTATGGTTATGTAGGATACTACATTAGGAGTAAGTGGCTGGGTGAAAGGTTTATGAGAATGTTCTTTACAATTTTTGCAGATTGTCTGTAAGTTTAAAATTATTTTTTAAAAAACGTGTGAAAAGAAGGTATATTCCATATATTCAGAGAGGTTGGAAAGCAAGAGAATGTGCTATACTTGTAAATACATACCATAGTCATAACTATTATACAAGATGCAAGGACCGGTGAGTGACTCATTCAAAAGCTCCTTTGGTAGCATGTCTTCAAGTCAGAGGGCTAGAAAGTTATGCCACCAGAGCAACTTTACCTGAATGCCATGGTTTCTCTGCATAACCAGGCTACTGGTGCTCCCTGACTCCTGAGAAACACCTGTCCTGGTGCTGAAAGAGTCAGCAAAGAAGATGTTCCGCCCTGTAGAGCCCAGACTGGGTCATAAAAGCACGTTGTGGCGCCGATTGTACAGTGGTTGGCCCACAGCCGACGTTCAATAGCTTTTACTAGGTTGTCTGCTGTGGGTCAAGACATAGCCAGTGAACATAGTATCCATGTGATTTCTAGACACCAGATTCTAAAGGATAAACCTGCAATTTAGTGAGGACATTCAGGTTGGCCCTGAGCATGCATGTCAGCATGAAGGAGAGTCTGAACAGCTTCACACGGTCACAAGGATGATGTGAAAGGAGATTCCTGATTCAGAATCCAGGTCTGGGGTCCAAATGGGGACATGAAATCGGCAGCCACAGTCCGAGACCTGTTGAGATAGGGGCCATTATTTTCAACATGCCGCACAAGTGTGGTACATTCAGGGGGATTTGCAATGGGACAACACACCTGAGGAGTCCCAAGCAGCTTAGGGACGACCATAGCTTTTTCTCATCCCCCAAGAGGTGAGGTTTCCCCCTCTTGCTCCTTCTATTCTATGTGAAACCATATAAGCCAGTTCTCTTTGAGCTCTGCAGTTTGATGCTCCCAGGAATTCTTGTTTCAGCCTCACTGGCTCACACACGAAACCAGCCCTGAGGAACTCAGTGAGAGACCATGGTGCCAAGGGGAGGCTGGAGGGAGAAAAAGGCCTTTCCAATCCTAGCCTGGCTGAGCCCTTGCTGTGCAGCCTATTGACCCCTCACTCTGCATCTGTGTCCTCATTCCAATGTGGATGGGACACACTGTGTACTTTGTTACTGGGAGGGATGAATGTGATGAGCTGCTCAAGCAGCCTGCAGTACACACAGTGCCATGCAAGTGCTGTAAATATGGGGCATTGTCATCATCCTTTGTGATCTGGTACAGCCAGCAGGGGTCTGGCTGAGGCTACTGGACACAGGTTTCTGCAAAAGACAAGGCCTTGCTGCGGAACTCTGAGCAGAACAAAAGCAAACCCTGAAACCATCCAGCATCCTTGCTTTCCTGCACCAAGGGAGTGGGCAGAGGGGGAGAGGACCCTGAAGGGCAAAGGTATCTGGCAGGGGTGGAGAAGAGACAATCCTACAGGAGCAGGGAGAATTGATTGGAGACGTGGGCAGCTGCATCTCCAGGCCTTCCAGCTCCCTCCTGACCCACCCACACTCCTCACGGCTCTCTGAGCATCCCCCGCATTCATACTGTAACGCAGAGGACACTGGCATTGCTTGAGGTTTACAACCTTCCTCTCCAAATGATTTCAAGAGGTTTGAACTAATAAGACAAAAATAAGACAACTTGGAACAAAAATGTGGGAAAGTACTTTGAAATTGCTTCAGAGTGCTTCTTGAAAGTCATTTCAGGAAACGCTAGCTGCCTGTGTTCTGTAAGCATTTGGTGATTTGGGACGTGTGGATGCTGCTCAGCATCGTGGCTGGTGTAGACGGGGCGGGAACTGTGCCGGGTGTGGGGCTGTGTGCCCTCCATGCATCACTCTCTGAGTTCTCACAAGAACCCCCAGGGACAGGCATGATTGCTATTCTCATTTCACAGATGTGAACATGGAGGCTTCCTAGGGTTAAGTAATTTGCTCAAGGTCACACGGCTCAGTGGCGGCAGAACCGGGGCTCAAAGCAGACAATGAGCCCAAGCCCAGCCTGCAAGTCCGTGCTGTCTTGTGTCTGTTTAAGCAGAAAGTCTTGCTCCTTTTGGATCTGCAGCCCTTGGCATCACTCTTCCTGCACACAGGAGACGCTCTGTTAGCGCTCTTGGACTCAATGAGGCCTGCCGACTCGGAGCCAGGAGGCTCTCATCGCAACGATGCCATCATGTACGTCCTGGTGAGCCTGGCTTTGCTTGGGCCCTGCTGGGGGACTCAGGAGGAGAGGGCAGAGCCCAGGATCCAGGGCCCTGTCGCTACAGCTGAGCTCTTAGAGATGTGTGCTACGCCGAGCCTGCAGGCTCACGTCTCTGACAAAGTTGAAAATTTAAATTCTCATTAGGCAGAAGAGTCTATTCCACACTTATTTCATCTGGTAAGAAGGGCTGGAGAGAGCGCAATCAGGGGGAATTTGCTGGAGTGTCTTTGGAGGCATGCGCCGGGGGAGGCAGCTGCAGCGGATGGTTTCCTGCGTTTCGGTCCCCCTCTCCGCGCCATCTGTTTTCCCACAAAGACATGTTTCCTTGCATCATTCTATATATACCCCCTGTCTGCCTTGCACACACATGCTCACACACGCTCACATACACACAAACACACCCTCCCCCCAAAGCAAAATCTGTACGTGCAATCAACGCTTCCATGTGGCCAAGTTCATAGAACAGAATCTCAGCTGAGGATCTAAATTTCTTCCAAAGAAATCCCCAGGTCCCGGTAGCCAAGTGTGTGCAGGTGTGTGCGTGTGCACATACCACATCCCGCAGTCTTCACCGGATGCAGAGTGAGGAAGATTACGTGCTCTGTTCCTTGGCCCTGATAATCCCTTTCTAAAGAGGGGGAAGGTGGAGCTGTAGCCATTTCAGCTAGGAGGAAAAACTCAAGGAAATTCCCATCACCTCAAGAGCAATGTGCTCTAAACCAGCCCAGACCCGCACAATGGCCGTCCGCGTTTCTGCTGTTCTCCACGCGCTGATGGAACGCCCGGCCGTCCCCCTGGAGCTCTGCCTTCTGGCCTCCCCATAGCTAAACCTCCAGCCACAGCCTCCATGTTCACATTTCCACACCATCTCTTTGGTGTCTCCTCCTGGCCCCAGCTCTGTGGGTCAAGATCTCCTGGCCTAGGACCATGCCTACAGCCATATCCTTTCTGTCGACATCCAGTGTCACCATGGCACTTCCTTCCCTTTGAATATCACGATGAAGCCCCCTTACTCAAAGCCTGTAGGGGTTCCCTCTGACCTGTAGCACAGGGTCATCTAATCCCACCCTTTTAATGCGAGGGTCCCTTCTTCAATCTTCTGGCAGAGGCATCTGGCCCCTCCAGTGATGGAAGCACCCTTACACGAAAGAGGCAGAGAGGCTCTGGATGTATTCAAACCTGAGTTCAAGAGGTTCAAGAGGTTCTCTTGGTTGATGCAGCCTTTAACAACACCTGGTTCGGGTCAGGGTTTCAGAAAGCGAAGCCCATTCACACAAATGTGGCTTTGGAGGAGGCAGCAGTAGGCATTAGGGAAGAAGAGTTTGTTTTCATTTTTGAGTCCTGGGGGCGTATTAAGGGCAATTGTTAATTACAGCCATTGTCTTAGTTCTTTTGTGCTGCTTTAACAAAATGCCTGAGACTGGGTAATTTATACATAATAGAAATTGATTTTTCATAGTTCTGGAGGCTGGGAAGTCCAAGGTCAAGGTGCCAGCAGGCTTGGTGTCCGGCGAGGGCTGCTCTCTGCGGCAGACGGCGCCTTGTTGCCGCATCCTCTGCAGGGGAAGAAGGCAGTGACCTCACATGGCAGAAGGGACGGAAGAGCGAGAGGGCCCTTCCTTCAACCTTGAGCCCATTTGTAAGGGTGTCAATCCTATTCATGAGGGCAGGTCACCTCCCAAAGGCCCCACCTCATCATACGGTTGCATCGGGAATACCTTTCCACATGGATTTGGCAGGGGCCACCACCATTCAAACCGTAGCACCAGCAGCAAGGGTGAAGTCGGGGACACATAGACAATGGCCACAGCACAAGGGTCACCGTCTGTGTTGAAATTCCTCATGTCAAGTTTTCCCTGCTGTTGGCTGACTCCCCCCAGGCCACCTTGGAAGAGCAGAGGAAAAAGGTAAGTCCCCAAGGTGAACAAGCAATGGTGGAGAGTGGACACCACCCCACACGATGCAGCGAGAGGCCCCAACAGGACTGCAGCAGGTGGCTCAGATGTGGCCTGGGAGAGGTGCCAACCCTGTGCTGGGGGACCCAACTCTTCCCACTGCCGGCCGCCTGGTCACACGTGTCAGCTGCTACGGGCTTCCAGGCAGTGCCCAGGAGATGCACAGGGACCCCCTGCAGGAGAGACAGTCACCCCTGCGGCGGGTGGGCGGGCAGCGGTGCCCTGTCCCTGGTCTGTCTCTTCCTCCCGCTGCGCCCCCCCCGGAGAAGAGACCCGACTGCCTTACTTCTGAAGTGGTGATTTGTATTCCAGCAAAATTACACGGCGACTCCAAATGAATGAAGATTCTGCTTAATATTTTTAGTAATGATAACACTCGGTAGGACAAGTGCTTTTTAAAACTCAGAGATGGAGGATGTGGAGTGGCATTTAAAAGCGGAGCTGTTAGACAAGATTCACTGCAGCCCTGGTAAATGTCAAACATTTTATCAACTAGGTAAAGTGGCATGTTAGACATATTTTCCCCTAAACCTGATTAAAACGGAAAGTGCCTTTTGCATATTCGTTTCTGTTTTATATGACGTGAGCTACGTGGCAGAGAGACAAAGGGAGAGGGAGGAGAGCGGGCGGGCGGAGGCGGGGAGGAGGACGGCGCCCGGGGGGCTGGAGGTGACAATTTAGGTGTGTGCACAGATGAAGTGGGAACCGCAGCTCCGGAGGCCCAGAGGGGACAACGGCTTTTTGAGCAGAATAAATACTCTGGATGGGCTTGGGCTGGAGAAACCTGCTCTGCGTGTAAACCGGAGTGGGCCGGCGCGGCTGGTTGGTGGGTGCGCTCTCTGGAGCAGCGACGGCCCCAGGGCAGCCGTGTTGATGTTGGAAGACAAGTTTGCTCAGCACACAGAATGCATGTGGCGTCCAGTGGTATCTTGTGGCTTCCGCTCCGGTGCAGCAGCCAGACTCTCTGACAGGCTGTACTCTGGCCACCGCAGTGACAAAGCACGAGCCGAGTTGGACCCCCAGGTGGGGCTCTGGGAAGGACAGGGGAAGTCGGGGGCCCAAGCCTCTGTGCTGTGAGGATGGCTGGGATGACTGGTCAGTGGCATCTCCATTGGTGAACAATCCAGAAGTCGATCCCGCGATGAGGCGTACCTGCCACAGTATCCTGTCTGCAGAAACCACACGCAGGTCAGGACGTGGCCAGAGCTCACTGCGACTCTAGGGCTGAGAGTGAGAGGAGCCCCTCAAAGCCAGCACGGTGAGGCATGGGGACTGAGAACCCAGACGGAGCAGGGCTGATGTGGATTACAAAACCATGGGGTGTCTCTGACAGCCCAGGGGCAGGCACAAGGGGATTTCGGGAAGGGGATCGGGACGGCACTGTCCCCACGGCTGTTTCTCCTTCTCAGGGCACTGGGCTGGCTCCCTTCTCTCGGGGCAGCAGTGAGTCTCCCCTGCCTCCCAGGATGCAAGAAGTAGGGGGCGGGTCGCCGCTCCAAGAAGCAAGGGTCTGGGTGTCAATTCCAAACTCCCACGGGAGGAGGTGTTCGTGGCTCAGTTGGGGCTAGAGACCCTCATGAGGTCTAGGCGACTGTGGCCAGAAGGCGTGTGGGACTCGCCATGGGGCAGGTAGCTGCCCATGCGGGAACATGTTGTATGTGTGTTTACTGCAGGTAAACTGAACACGAGGGCAGGTCGCAGCCAACAGCCTAGGAAGGTCCAGAAAGGTCAGGGAGAGTGCAGACGCCTGCTCTGGTCAGGCGGGGGCAGGAAGGCACTGGGGGAGCCGGAAGACCTCTCCTTCTCTTCCCTTTGTGGGGTCTGAACCCCTCAGCCCCTCCTGCTCTCTGGGATTCCTTCTGCGTTCTCCTCTCCCAGGTGAGCCAGTTACTTGGCATGGCCGAGCATCTTGCAAATTCACACCCTCCGAATCCCCCGGATGCAGCCGTGCGGGAAGCAGGGACGTGACGCACACCGGGTTCCCTTCCTCAGCGTTTTCCCTGGGCCCCTCGACTCCCCTCACCCCTTCTCAGCAGCAGGGGTGTGGCCCTGTCCACTATGGCGACGCTGCCCGGCAGGGCCGCCAGCCCCGAGCACACACCTGCGCCACTGTGCTCAGGCTGCCGTGCCAACGCTCCGCCACCCGGGCGTCAGCAACAGACGCTGTTTCCCCAGTTCTGGGTGCTGGGCGCCCCAGATCAAGGTGTTGGCAGGGTTGCCTGGACATGCGGCAGAGAAACAGAGGGGACGGAGATGGGGAGGGACAGGTGGAGTGTTTCTGAGGCCTCTCTCCTCGGCTGGCACACAGCCACCTTCCCCTATGTCTTCACAGGACGGTCCCTTGTGGGGTCTGGGTCCTCTATTTATACCAGTCATGTTGGATTAGGGCCCACCCCGATGACCCCGTTTTACAGTAATTACCTCTCTAAAGACCCTATCCCCAAACACATCACAGCCCCAGGTCCTGAGTGTTAGGACTTCACCATAGGGATTCGGGGGTGACACAGTCTGTTCCTGACAGCACTCAGCGTCACCTGGCCCTGAGAGTTCGGTCTCCGCACTGCAGCCCTTGAGCTAGACTGGGAGTCTGTGCAGCGGCTGCTCCGTGGGCATCTGTCCTCTTCACCAGACCCCGCAGATGCTGTTCAAACCCCACCTGCCCACCCCAGTGGGGCTCGGAACTCACTCCCCAAATGCAGGCTTCTCCCTGACGCCACGCTGATGCCCAAATCTGACATTAGGTTCTGAAGCCCAGGAGGATACAAGGTACTTCCTTTCAGTTTTGGTCTAATGAGGCGTGTGGTCCAGTGACTGTTCCTTAGAATCTGCCTGCAATTGCAAGGAGCTGCTCCTCGGGTAAACTTTAGTGAAACGCACACAGACACAGAGTCCTAGCCAGCTCAGGCTGCCACGGTGAAATACCGTAGAGTGGGTAGTTTAATCGACAGAAATTTATGTCTCATAGTTCTGAAGGCTGGGAGGTCCAAGGTTAAGGTAGATGCCCACGGATTCAGTTAGTTCCTGGGGAGGGCTCCCTTCCTGGTCTGCAGGTGGCCACCTTCTTACTCTGCCCTCACATGGCAGAGAGAGAGAGAGAGAGAGAGAGAGAGAGAGAGCGCGAGCGCTCTGGTGTCTCTTCTTATGAGGACACTAATCCTATCATGGGGGCCCCCCCCTCACAACCTCATTAAAATCTAATTACTTCCGGGGCTCCACCTGCAATACCGTCCCGTTGGGGTTAGGGCTTCAGCGCATGCATTTGGGGGGATGAGAAGGCATTCAGTCCATAATACACACACATATTAAATTCTAAACACACACCCACAGGGATGCACACACATTAAAACACACCTGTGATATCACTGGTAATGATATTTTGCTGTTTTATCAACTCAGATGAAGGTTCTCTGGGTGCACAGAAGGAGCCGTCCCAGAAATAGACCTCCCAGTGGGGACGTTAGCGATGAGCCGGAAGCCTTCCTGCTCCAGATGGGTTTTCAGTTGTAGACGAAGCTGATGGCTCGTCGTACTGTGGTGGAATCAGCCCGCGTCGTGCATGTGGGCTCGGGCCATGCACAAACACGCAGTGCTAGGAGAACATCAGCGTCGATATAATTCTCTTAACTGCAGCTCAGGGGGAGGGGAAGAGGGGCCCAGATGGAATTATGCGAACCACCGAGGCCCCTGCCCTGAGTGCGACACTGTGCATTTGTGGTGTTTGTGATGCTCCCGTTGTATTAATGCCCCTCCTGAGCTTCCGCACAGGACAGTGGGCATTTGTCCGCCCTGTGATTTTCGAGGTGGAAATTGCCCGTCGCTCTCATGTCACATTAAGGGGTAAAATGATACAACTGGATATCATCTGGGTGATAGAAACGTGTGCAGAAGAGCGTAAGAATCCTTTTGCATTTGAGAACCTCGGCTATGAGTTTACAGCATCATCTAGTATTTTTTACATGGGCTTTTGAATTTAACTTAAAAATGAGAGTCTCCTCGCACACAATCTGAATACATTGGGAGTGATTTGGCGTGAATCTGCCATCATCATCGGGTCATTGCTCCTGCGTTCCTGACTCCCGGGCCCTACAGGAGCATCGGGCAGCTGAGTTACTTTCTTCCTCCCTGGCAGTTTTTAGGCATTTGGTTTGTTCTTTCTCTTCTTGGGATAATTTGATTTTTTTTTTTGAGGCAATGGCTATTTAAAGAGTGAGCCAAAACACGACTCTTTCTTCCTTTACCTATTATGTGTGTGCATGTGCATGCACGTGTGTGCATGTGTGCGGATGTGTGTGTGTGCGTGTATGTGCATGCATGTGCGTGTGTGTATGTGTATTTTCCTTCCTTTACTGATCCCAGGGGAAACACAACAGATGGAAGGATAAGTTAGTACATGTCTAGAAGTTTCTTCTTCAGGTTTTCTCATTTGTTACCCTAATGATGACTGGAAGTTTAGGAATGCATCCACCTTGTTCAGTTACAGGGAGAACGAATGCAGACAGTACTGAAACACTGCCTGTTTTACTGTACTTGGAGCATGCGCAGCTGCAGGAGACCACTGGGCTGTAGACGGGAGGCCCTCCCAGCGTGGTCCCTGTAGGCAGCACCTGTGTCCATCCTGCTGGGCGCCAGGAGGTGCAGCCGGAGGGCAGGAGGGCCGGCCTCACTCCCTGCCCGGCCCTGGCAGGGGAGAGGGCAGCGAGCCCAGCATCTGTGCGATCAAGAAGTAGAGAACGATGAGCATGATGGAAGGTCTTTCGAGAGCACCCTGTCTGGTTCTGTGGGTGACAGTCCCTAAGACACAATCGGGCAGCAGACAGATCTTCCGGGAAGCAGAGTCCTCGGTGTCCTCGTGATGTGCCTGCTCCCTGCGGACACCCCCACGGCGCAGCTTCCTTCTGCGAGCCCTCCTGGGGAGACTTCGCATTTGGGGTGACTGTGTCCTGGGAAACACCCCACCGCGTGGCAGTGAGCGCCTGGTCGGGAGGAGGAGGGACACTTCCAGACAGCGAAGGACTCTGCGGGGCCTCCTGCGACTCAGCAGAAACCAAAGTGGGATTTGTAGAGAAATCATTCAGAATATATGAAACACAGATTTATTTTTTTAAATCAAAGACAAATGTCTATATCACTGTCCAGCTGGAAATAGATGCTACGTTCAGACTGGGTATACTCGGACAGAATTTAGGAAGGAGACTGCTGACAAAGAAGCGGGCAGTGTGGGGACCTCACACGGATCCTTAGGGCCCTGGGCGGGCAGCAGCCGGCCTTCCAGGCTGAAAGCACAGATGGAGCAGTTCCTGCACCCGCAGATGCGGAGAGGGGGATGGCGAAGGCGGGTGGGAGCTGAGATCTCATCCTAGGTCCCTCCAGCCTGCAGGAGCCCAAGAGGGGGTCACTGGGGTGAATTCGCCAACTGCTCTCCCCCCCGTCTCCTGCAGGCATTCGCTGTTGGCTGGACCCAGCTGGAAAGCCAAGGATCATGGACACGGGGCAGCTTCCCCGGGCACGGAGCAGAGTGGATGCGTGGAGGAGCCCACGGGAGGCGCCGGCAGAATGCGATGCACAGGTGGTCCGTCTCGTCTCAGTTTCCATGGAGGAGTATCCCTCCTCTAAGTGCTGGAGGTTCTCGGACCCCAGCCTCAGCCCTGTTCCCACGCCGCACGTTCCCCCTTTCCAGTGGGTTTCAGTCACCACGGGCTCTGGTGACGCCTACATCTGTGCCCCGACGCTAACCCCTCTCCTGAGTCATCTACCACATGTCTAATGCCAACAAGGGCGCTCCATGTCCCAAGTCATCGCGTAGGCAGTAGCGTGCCGGAAACTGCCACCTCTCCGGCTTCCTGCCACCCGGACAAGAAGCTCAGATTCATCCCTGTCCCGTCTGTCCCCTACAGCCATCAGCTGAGTTAGCCGTCAGCTCCTGTGGCCTCGACCTCTGGCCTGGGCTGGGGTGACGGCTGCTCCCGCCTCTGTCTCTGGTTGGCTTAGTGTCACCCTTAGCATCACCACCCGCGGTGACCATCGAAAGCATGGATCCACTTGTTCCTTCATCAGGGACGGCCTCTGCTGTGCACAAGGCCACGGACTGGGCCACTGTGCTCCTGTCCTCCTGTGTCACACTTGTGCTGCACATGATTCAGCCAAGCGTGCGAGAAGTCGGGCAACTCCATGAAAGTAACTCGTCATTAATGGAAATTGAAGAATAAAATGTAGGGAGTGATTTGCTCTTCAAAGTTTGGCTCACGCAAAGGGACTTTTGGAATGACAGGTGTGCTCTGTATTTTGATTGCGGTGGCAGAAGGTGGGTAAGTAAATACCCCTGTCAAAAGTCACCCACTGTACACTTAGAAATGGCCGCGTGCTGTTGAATATTAATTAGGTCTCAATAAAGATGATTTTTTAAAAAAGTTTGTTGGAGCAGTTCCACATTCTCCCCAGTTCTCACATTATGCACTCACTTGCACTCATACGCCTTTGTATCAGTTAGATCGACTAATGCCAGTTGACGTGACAAACAGCCCCAGATTGCAGTGGCCGCCTGCCACAGGAACTTTGAATTTTCTCACATCCTAGAACGGCTGGATGTTCAAAGACAGCCTTCCAAGTGGTGAGTCAGGGAACCAGCCACCTCTGGTTTCATCTTGTGGTTCTGAGGTCTTCTGGGACCTCGGAGTCTTCCTCGAGACCCTCTGCAACCAGCCAGCAGACCATGAGAAGAGAAAGAATGACCTGCTTTACAAGTTGGGCCTGCAAGTGTCTAACATCACTTCCACCCACACCCCAACAAGCAGGATGAGTCACATTCTGTCCCCCACATATCAGAGGGTGGAGGCTTCTCAGTGTCAGAGGGAAGAGGAGTGTGGTGGTGGACAGACTGTATTGTCCCTGTCACAGCTTCTAGGATGGGGACATAGCAGGGTGGAGTTAGAGGCAGGTCCCTATTCCCCAGATGCTGCACGGAAGCCACAGCCTACCTTACCTGAAACACAGCCCCAAGCTGTCCCTGCTCTTGAAATGTGCAGCTTCAGTGAACGACTGGAGTCCTTCGTTTCTCATAGCGCTTTGCAGGCATCCTCAAGCGTGAACACGTGTGGGGCACATATGTATCCCACATGTGGAGACCATCCACCGCATGGCACAGGGATGGGGCTGGGCTCCCAGCTGCAGCTCCAAGCTCACCCCCAGGAGCATCCCCCACTGGAAAGGGGACATGGACAATCCGCTGCTCCGTGGTCAGGGGATTAGGAGCAGAAGCGGGAGACCACTCGGGGCTGGTGGGGGCTGCTGAGGGTCACCACGGTCCACGATAGAGACACGAAGGCAGCCGGTGGGAGATGCAGCAGCCACTCGAGAAAACCACCCGTAGCTGGCTGGTGGGGGACACTCGACCAGGGAGAGTCCCTGCCCCAGCTCTGCCCACCACACACGCACAACGCTCTCTCCAAGAGCGCCGCAAAAGGGCTGGAGAGTTTTCCGTTTTCCTTCTTTGTCTTAATTTTGAATAGAGGGCTGTATCCATCATGGTTTTTTAAATTTTCTTTATCTTACGGCGTTTTGACATTCTAACATTTTGCCGGCTGGGAGGATCTGCCTTTTCCCAGGGCCAACCAGTTCTCAGGGATGGCAGAGGGCTCGGCCAGGAGCACAGTTCACATAGGTGAGCAGCCAGTCCCAAGTCTATCCCCACCCCACCCCGACCTAACTCTCACATGCCAAGCCATGTTTCCCCTGCCCTAAATTGTCCCAGGGCCAGGGATCAGGCAACCAGAGACCACACCTCTGTAGCCCAAAGCCCGCTGGAGTTATTCAAACCAGCCGCCCGCCTTTGCTCAGGAAACCCCAGTAAAGGCTCTGGCCTCAGTTTCCCCCTCACTCTTGACAAACTCTGGTACTTTCCCATGTTGCCCCGCATGATGTGGCCTGCCCCCCTCTCTCAGGACATGTAAGTAATAAAGCTTCTTTCAGTGGCATGGGACCCTCTGGGTCATCACTCATCACCTGCATAGGTTAAAATCTCTGGGTGCTAGATCACCATCGTTTCTCATAATTGAGTAGAACTCCATGGTATACATATACCATATTTTATTAATCCACTCATGGATTGATGAGTACTTAGGCTGTTTCCACATCTTTGCAATTGTGAATTATGCTGCCATAAACATTTGAGTGCAGATGTCTTTATTATAGAATGACTTTTGTTCCTTTCAGTAGATGCCTAATAGTGGTATTGCTGGATCAAACGGTATGTGGCAAAGTCATAACATGTAACCAAAATGTTTGCACCCCCATAATTTCCTGAAATAAAAAAATTTAAAAAAAATCTCCGGGTACAAATGAAACCAGGGCTGGGGAGTCCTTCCTGCAGGTCTGGTTCCATCACTAGCACAGGGAATGTGACGCTGTGAACACTCACCTCCGTCCACCTTCCAAACCCAAGTGCCGTGTCACACCCAGGGAACTGTGATGCACATCCTGTCTGTGTCATCCTGAAATCCAATTGCTCAGCTGGAGCTTTGCCACCAACCTGTGATTACGGGTCGTGTCAGAGCACATGGTACAGCACTTCCCAACTCCCTAAACGATGTGGGCATCGTGTTTGGGTCCAGCACCAGTGAGCCATGAACGAGGAACAGGATAACATATTATGAATGAATACACGGACTCTGCTGCACATCTGCAGAGCTCCCGGTAGGTTTCAGAGTGATTTTGGAGCTTCTCGTGTGGTCTAAAGACACCCCTGAGGGTAGGCAGGGTCGGCACGTTATTTCCGTTCGGCGTATGAGGAGACAGGGCCAGAGTGCGAATCGGCTTGCCCAAGGACACACAGCTGGGCCACAGTCATTGCCAAGACCGACACCTGCAGCTCCTTCAGCCACAATTCGCTTCCTACCTTTCTCTTGAGCTTGGCATTTGTTGGCTTGCACGGTTTTCTATCTTTTTTTTTTTTTTTTTCAAATTTCAGTATACACAGCCAAGGAAGAGGGTGATGAAAGAGGACTGCACAACACATGCAATCATCGCCTGTCCTGCCAGAAGGCACCATGGCTCTGCCTGCAGTGATGCCCCGCCACGGGGATCTTCCCCAGGCTTGCCGAGTGCCCGGCGCTGTGCTGGCCTCAGGGCTGCAGATGCACACGAGGCAGACACGGCAGCCAGCACTCGGAAGAGAGGCCACGACCAAACAGAAACCCCCACACAGGGCAGAGACTGCTGAGCCACAGCGAGGGGTGGGGCCTCACCTGCTCTGGACGTCGAGGACGGCGTCCTGGGGAAGTGATGTGTCGGCACAGGTGAAAGGACAGGGAGTGGGTCGCCAGGCAAGGGGAGACGGGAGTGGCAGGCGGAATGAAGGAGTGGTCCAAGCAGCAAGGATGGGGCTCGCGAGCTCCTGTGCCAAGGAGGGTGTGGCTCCGGAAGCCAAGAGGGCCACGGGGAAGGTGGCAGTGCTGTCAGGCAGGACTTCAGAGGCCACATCCAGGAGTTTGGTCTTTGTTCCAGGAGTCGTGAGATGTCTGGGGGGATTTGATCTAATCGATCAAAAAGCACATACTAGCTGCTGGATGGGACGGATGGAGAAGGGAAGAGGGGGGATAAGGATGGCAATTAGAAGGCCAAGGCCAGCGTGCAGCCCAGAGATGACAGTAGTTTGGTCTGGACAACCTGGGTGCCTCAAGGGGAACACCTGGGACCCTGATCTGAGGCTGTGTCTTCCTGGGGGTCGAGGAGCTTGTCTCAGACATACGGCCCCGGCACCATCAACGTTTCGGACTCCGTTCCTCCAGATGTGCTGGCACATCTGTGGGGACCCTCATCGGCTCACCCCCTCTGCGGTGACAGCACTGGAAGGAAACCGGAGTTCCAGATGGAGATGGCCAGTTTAATTTGCAGCTTCTAAATCTGTGCAGATACAGCGTTCCGTCATTAAAGATTCATTTAGACTTGTTTTAATAGGAAACAATATAACTCAGCCAGATCCATAAATGACAAATTGCCACCCCCGCCAGCGAAATCTTAAGGCAAAAGGCATGACTTTCCATCATTTGATCCAGTAGTTAATTTCCGCGTAACTGACAGCGCCTCGCGGCGCTCAGAGTGATGAGCGCTCCCACGCCGGCCTTGTGTGCGTCGCTCTGCGCCCGGCGGCTCGCGGAGCAGCTTCACAGCCACCGAGGTGACCACCGGCGCCAGCTGGAAAGGACCCGCCAGACGGCAAGTCGTGGAACCAAAGCAGTCCACAGCTTAAATATCCATGCCACTCCTTGATTTTAAGAATGGATAAAACCACAAAGCAAAAGGGAAAATGATGCAAATGGTTTCCCCAAGTTGTATAGACATAAAAATGCCCAAAGGAAATGCCGGCTGTGGAGTAAACACTGGCTTCAGGGGCCTTGGGCACCCTTTGGGCATGAGTTTCTTCTGGGTTCCTCCAAGTAGAGGCAGTGCAATTTAGGGTGAAATGCATAGAATTTGGGGTCCTGCAGACTTGACTGATTTCTAGCCCTGTTGCTTACTAAACAGTCAACATGTGAGATGTTCAGAGATTCGGGACTCAGAGACCAGCCTGCGTGGGATGCCCTCAGGCAAACGACTCAGCTCCCAAGCTCCAGCTTCATTCTCTATGACAAAAGGAAAGGAACTGACCCTGCCTCATGCACTTGCTGTTAGATTTAAATGAAATAATGCGTGTGACCCTCCAGTAGAGTGACAGCTTCCAACGCCACCAGCAGTGCTGGTCAGCACTTGTCTTTCTAGCTGCGTGATGTCACATAGATTCCCACATCACTTTTCTTTGTCTGTCTTGGGCTAAATGCAATGAAAATATGAGCAAAATGCCTCATTCAGCACCTGGCACATGGTAGCGTCTGCAGCACGACTTTCATTCCTCACTTTGTGTTTGAGAGCTGGCTGCCCATCTTCCCAGTCCTGTGGCCAAATAGCCCCACAGCAGAGAGAGGTGTCTGAACCACACAGCAAAGGAGCACACTTCATGCATCAGCTAAATACCTCCCAGGGTCACAGCGCTCAGACCTCAGAGTACCATAAACGCTTCTCCTTCAATGGCAGCATCAGGGCTCAGGATCTGGCAGCCGGGGCCCCCGAATGCGTAAAAGGAACGTGGGTGCTGTATTGCCTAGACTTCTCTGATCGCCAAGTCCCAGCGGGTTCAGGAGACTCTTACAACCTCCTACCCAGAAAACTTGGTCTAAGAACCCAACTAGAGCTCAAACCATCTCTGTCCCCGAGCATGTGTGTGCAGAGTGGCAGGGGTGCTCTCTCAAGCCACACTGGAGTGCCAAGGTCAACGGGCTGTAAGGTCAGAGGACACAGAACTGGCCGAAATGTTAATTGAAGCCAAGTGAGCGGAAGCACAGAAGGGAGGCACGTGTCGAGGGTGGATATGTTAGTTCCCTGTTTGTGCATAACAAGATGACCCAGACTCAGTGGCTCCCAACAACACAC
This sequence comes from Cheirogaleus medius, assembly GCA_008086735.1. Taxonomy (NCBI): domain Eukaryota; kingdom Metazoa; phylum Chordata; class Mammalia; order Primates; family Cheirogaleidae; genus Cheirogaleus; species Cheirogaleus medius. Next base: position 1,030,778 of record VBSM01000529.1, read on the forward strand.
GTCTGTGATCTCACGGTCTCTGGGTCAGGAGTCCAGGCTCTCACCTGGTCCTGTGCAAGGCTGCAGTCCAGTGCTGGCTGGGGCTGAGTTCTCATCCGAGACTGGACTGGGGCAGGCTCTGCCTCTAGGTCCCCGTGGCTGTCAGCAGAATCCTGTTCTTTGCAGGCTGCCTGGCCTCGGGCCTCGGTTTCTTTCTGAGTGTTGGCTGGAGGTTGTCTCCACGGAGCCACCTGCTTCCTCAAAGCCAGCAAGGCGCAGGCCGCCTGGGAAGACAAACCTTCCGATCTTATATAACGTGATCGGGGACAAGTAACTCCGCTCATCCTGCTACTATCGCTGCACTGGATGGGTTTGGAGCAAACCGCGGGCTCTACCCTCACTAAAGGGGAGGGGTTGCAAGGGAGCAAGCAGTAGGAGGTGGGGTGCTGGGGGCTGGGGTCACGTTGGACCAGTCCGCCTGAGTAAAATGGCGTTTCACGTGCCTCCCATTCCTCCTCTGAGCTGTGAGCAAGTCAAAGGAAAGGCTCGGGACAGGTTTGCATGGCATTTGGGGGAAGGAGTGTCTGGGTCAGGAGACTAAAACAAGGGTGCAGACAGGGTAAGCCACTAGCAGGGAGGTGGATTACATTTTTTCTTTCAAAAGGGGAGGAATCTGTTCTAAAACGAATCTGCCCGGTCCCCTGCCGTGAACGATGCCCTTGAGGCCTGTCCAGGGGACAGAGGCAGCACCGGCAGAGCAGCTCTGAGTATCCCACCGAGGGGCCATCTCTGTCCAGTAAGGCACCTGGGCCCGGCTCCTGCCGCTGCCATGAACTGGAGGAGGACCCTCAGCAGATCCGGACCCCACAGGGAAACGCTGCGACCTATGACACGGAGGGCGCCATCTGTCCGCCGCCTTTGCCCTGGTTGTTGGTTGCTCAGTGCAGAAAGGAAGAGAGGCCAGGAGTGAATCGGACAGGAGAGCATCTCACAGAACGCAGGGGAGGGTGACGCAGCAGTTTCCAAACTCTGGCTTTTGGAAAGGCGTTTTTTTTTAAAGGGAGACTGGCGTGGTTCTCTGCCCACTGAGATGAGAGCTGGGGAGAGGGCTGTGTGCACATGCCTAAGCTCCTGGGACCCTCGCTGAGCACTGGGCGCACATCGCTGGCTTCTTCACTTGCCGCTGGGGACTTGGGATCTCCACTGTGGGGTCTGGCGGCTCCTCTATGAAGACACGCGCCTTCCACTCGGCCAAGTCCAGAACCCCTAGGAAAACGCACTGGCGTTGGAGGGGTCCATGGCATGGCTGAAAGGACAGCCTGAAACGCCACAGCTGTATTTATCTCTCTCCACAGGGAGGGGTGCTCAGTTCGGACCTCACTTCAAGTCCCCCACAGTGCACTCCTCAAAGTACCCGTCCCACGAGACGCTCGGGGTGCAGCTTCTCCCTGCGGCATTCAGAGAGCGCAGGGGAGCCCCGAGAGGAAGAGACGCTCAGTCCAGAACCTCTCCAACATATCTGCGCCCAGGACTTTGGCTGTTCGTTGGTGACAACTATCAATCCTTCACTGAGCTGGCAGGACGCCGACCACGCTGGGAGATGAGGACGCAGCCACAGGGCCGTTGGTTCACAGTGTTTGTTGGGCGCTGCCTCCATGCCAGGCACGTTACAGGCCACAGAGAGAACAGACGACCACGGCCCCTGCCCTCGTGGACCTTCCCTTCTAGCAACGGAGCAGTGACAGCCCGAAGGGTACAGTGCAGGATGTTGGAGTGAGTTCCAGGGAGAAAAAACACGGTGGAGAAGATAGGCCGGGTGGGGGCAGTCGACATGTTGGACGGGTGGCTGGGAAACCTCACGGAGGAGGACGCTGCGGTCACTCCCTGCGGGCAGCGAGCAGGTGGGCGGGTGGGCGTCTGGGGGGAGGCTGCAGGCAGGGAACAGAGCAGGTGCACCGGCCCGTGTGCTGCAGACACTGCAAAGGGGCCGGCGTGGTTGAGCAGAGGAAATGAGACCTGAATACAAATAGACGAGGCCAGAGAGGTGGGGACGAAATCCCGCGCGGGCTGACGGGCAGGGGCGAGCGGGATCCTACAGAGTCCAGTAGGTTCTGCAGGTCTGACAGTGGTGGGCCGAATCCTGCAGGGCCTGGGAGGCCAGGGAGGGAGCAGATCCCGCGTGGTCTGAGAGTCGAGGGGGCCTCAGCGGCCCCTCCGGGGTGTGACAGCTAGTGGGTGGCCGCGGGGAGCACGCTGAGTCTGGCCGAGTGACACAGGGTGTGGCCGTGGCGTGTGCGGCAGAGCACGCTCTGGCTGTGACCTAACGAAGGGTCCCTCTAGGTGTGGGACGGGCCAGCACGGGAGCAGGGCGTGGCTGGAAGGGGCAGACGCATTAGCAGGCCGGCGGCCACGCAGAGCAGGGAGCCAAGAGCTCTGCTGTGACTGCTGTGACCCCCCCAGACTCACCCTCCAGCCCTCCCGTCAGCCCCACCCCAGCCTCCTCCATAAACCGCGGTCTTTAAACCTGACGCTCCGCGCGAGACCCCGGCAATCCGCTATTAGACACTGTTATGTTTTTTCCACCTAATTGAACGAGTGGTTAAGAATTTAAGACATTTTATGGCACTTATTAATCTATTGTCCCTCTTTAATTTTATAGACGGGAACCAGTTAAGAGGCAAGCTGTAAAGTTTCGCCGTGCATTCCAGGCCGTTGATGCAGATCACAAGAGTCACAGCGGGGGCGGGGGGGGGGGAGAGGGGAGGTAAGAAAAGCAAATTCCACCCGCCGTGGCCCCAGCTGGGAGGTGTCTTGGGCCCTCTGTCCTTTTCAACTCGCACCAGTCAATACGCCACCAAATGAGCTTTGCAGGGAACTTCCCACCAGGCCAGATTCGAGGACGAGCAGTCTCCCAGTGCCACCAGGGTGGCTTCCAGCCAGGGCTGCAAGACACGTCACGTGGTGCAGCATTGACTTCCCCATAGAGCGGCGGGGACAGGACCCGAGCATCCCTGCCAGCGTCTGAAGGGCTCCACTGCAGAAGTCACCCCAGTCTGCCGCTTGGGGATCCACCGGCGACACTGTCACGACCGGGTCAGACTCAGTACCCAGTGAGGCATTGGAGTCCTGTGACGATTCTTTCAGGATGGGGTCACGAAAACTCCAAGCCCCCCAGGACCTGCGTCATCTCATCCAGTTGGTCCAGAGACGCTTCCTGGGGAAGTCTCAGGCACCGCACACACTTGCTGCCGTCCATCAGGGAAAGACACCGGGTCGGTCTCTAACTTTCCATCCCGTATATCAACAGGGTCCCCTCTATGTCCCCTAATGTGCTAAACGTGTTACCTTCCTCCACCCTGCACACGCTTCCTAATTACTTAATTGGTATTCAGGAATTCAGGCACTCTCTGTTCTCGAAGACTCAACAGATGTGTGAAAACCTAAAGCACAGGATGACGAGGGACAGGGACAATGTGCTGTGGGACACCGGGGACGCAATCACTTCTGCTTTGCATAGGAAGAAGCAGGATTAGGACCAGGTAAGGTTTCCCCAAGGAAGGGACCTTGAGACTGGCTGTGCAGGGTGTGACAACAGGCCAAAAAGGCAACCAAGGATAGGGCGGCACGTTGAGCTCTCTCCGCATACTCTATTCTGAAGTCGGATCTGGTCAGCTCCTGCCCAAGTCCCCTGCCTGTGTGGCCGGGAGCCAGTAACCCCCTGCAGCTGCCACTCAGACCTCTGTGACCCCACCAACACAGACCCACAGGAACCTACACGCACTTCTGCTTCAGGTCTTGGTTGTCTCAAATAAATTACAAGATACAGTTTGTCCTTGATAGAGCTCAAGGTCAGCACAAGAAATACTCACATTGTGGTTTGCAAAACCGTGACTGGAGATTCGGCTCACCGTAGTGCTAAGGTCACCAATGTGAGGATGCCCAGGACCACTTCCTCTTAGAAGCAGCGCTGGGCTTCCTTGTATGAGATGTTGAAAACTACAGGCCTCTTCATGTGTTCGGGTTTTTTCCTTTGCCTTTTTTTTTTGTCTTCCAGGAAATTTGGAACTAAACTTTATATCCATTGTTAGGGCTCATCCCAGCTCAAGAACTTTTTAGAGACAATTAACTTTCTTCCTTCCTCTCCCTGCCCCCAAATCATTCACACAGATTTCATCAATTCGCTATTCTACTTTTACTCTTTTAATTCACCTCTAATCTTCCCTAGAAGCAGCTGGGGATTTAGGGAATTAATTCAATGCTTTCTTATCTATGAACTCACGGTGACCACTGCCCCATGGTGGAAAATCACTCTCGGTGCAGACACAGTTCAATTGAGACATGAAAACTTCTGAAAGCGCAGTCTGTCAAACGGCCGTTGAAAGGCTGCCTTTGCAGAATGTTAATAAGGTGGGGAAAGGTATGTGATATGAATTAGTTTCTGAAAAAAAATATATAAATCTGCATACAATGCAATCTGAACCCCATTCTGTAAAAATAAATGTGAAGTGCATGTATACATATAAAAATGGAAAGAAATTATACTAAAAGGTTAATGTACTTACTTCTGGGACGTGGGGTTAATAACGCCTTTGTAATTCTCCTTTGATGTACTGCAGTGTGCTCCTTGTGTTTCTTACCCATGAGCGTGTGCTCTTTCTCCTAGCCGAGGATTGTTTCCGAGTCTGTCCATGTTTGCACACACTCATCCGGGTCATTCACACAAACCGCCGTAGCCCATTCCACTGTGTGGACATAGCACAATCTGTGTGTCCGTTTTCATATGGGTATCCAATGAGCTGACTTCCAATCATCTAGTGTTTCGACAATTCTGCTAGTGAGCTCACTAGAGCTCACCGGACAGATTCGTTTTAGAACAGATTCCTCCCCTTTTGAAAGAAAAAATGTAATCCACCTCCCTGCTAGTGGCTTACCCTGTCTGCACCCTTGTTTTGGCCTCCTGACCCAGACACTCCTTCCCCCAAATGCCATGCAAACCTGTCCCGAGCCTTTCCTTTGACTTGCTCACAGCTCAGAGGAGGAATGGGAGGCACGTGAAACGCCATCACTTTAGGGCGCACAAGTTCAAATGCTTCCTTAGGGTATATCTTGAGAAATAGAATGTCTGGATCTTAGAGGAAGGGCATCGTTCCACATGATTGCAAAATAGATCTTTAAAATGGGTGCTTCTGCATCAATACTTAGCATTGTAAGGTAAGGCTTTTTTTAAAAAAAATTGGGGGCTAATATGATTTGTGCAGAATGTTATCTCAGTATTGTTTGAATGTATAGTTTCTTGACTGCTAAATACCTGCTATGGTCTGAATGTTTGTGTCCTACCAAAATTCATATGCTGAAATCCTAACCCTCAAGATGATGCCTTTGAGGGGTGATTAGGTCATGGAGTGAAGCCCTCGTAAATGGGGTTAGTGCCCTTATGAAAGAGACCCCAGAGAAATGCTTCGCATCTTCCATCGTGTGTTATAGCCCAAATAGACTAAGACAATATATTTTCATGTGGTTTGGCTACTCAAGTTTGCTATCACAAATTGCCTGTTATAATTCCTGTCCATTTATCTATTGAGTTATTTGCATTATTTGCACTGATTTCTAGAAATCATTTGTGAAAATGATGATTTATTTGCAGCATATGAATCCATCTTCTTTAGTCATGTGTTTGATTTGTTAACGATATATTTTCCTAAAACTGAAACTGCCTCATGAGATCATAGCCAGCCCTGCCCATCCCAACATGCATTGAGCCAATTAATTAATTAAACCGTGAGTTGAATCCCACCCTCACCCCAAACACACACAAAGGAGGGTCGCCAGGGAAGGAGGATTTCTGGAGCCGTGGTTTTGGTACCCAAGTCACAGAGATGTAAATTCCACAGGAAAAGAATGAGCTAAAAACTCAACTCCTGCCCAGATGTCAGGCAGATGCTCATCACATGGCGTTGTATTTCTCATCTCTCTTAGGAACCCTGATTTGAATCCAATCACTGCAACTTTCACATTGTTCTGACGGAGGAAAACACATTCTTTGTACAAAGAGCTTTCTCTCTTGACTGTTTCAAGACAACAACTGCCAAGCTGCTCCTTAACTGAGGTCCTTGGGGGTGGGGGAGTGTATTGAAAGCCAGGCCCTCTTATGAATATTTCATCACCTTGATGTTGAAACGGACGGCCTCCGGGAGGACTTTGCAAAGACCAGTCTCTCGACACAACTCACAAGTCTGTAGCACCTTCTACCAGAAGCACAGTTTCCCGGCGTTCTGTTTCCAGCCCTGTTAGCGGCAGAATCCCAGCCGGAACTTCAGCTTTATTTACCCTCCTTCCCAATCTCACCATCTTTTCTAGCTGTCAAGAAAAATTGAGCTGAAAAGTTACCATGCCGTCCCTGAGGCTGCCTGTCTCGGAGTATGCTGATGCGTGTTTAGGATATCCACACCGTAGGGAAATTCTCACGCCAACGGGACTCCAATTATCATGTATCCTGTGTGATTTCGTCAGCGTTATGAATTGAAGGCATTCTCTGTACCGGGAACCGTGCTGGGCACCGGGGACCGAGCTGTGTTTATGAAGACAGACCCTACTTGAGATACCTGATGCTTGAGATTGGGTGACAAGGCTGTGACGGGAGTCCCAAATGCCCATGAGGACCTGGCCATGAGACACCCCCAGGATGCAGGGCAGACTGGGGAGAGGAGTGGAAATCAGGCCCGAGCTCACTGAACTTCAGGATCAGAGAGAAGGCTGGTGTGTGGAGGCAGAGAAGGATGAGGAGGAGAGAGAGTAGGAGACACACAGGAAGGGACCGCTAGGGATGGGTCCTTCAGGTCCTTTGGCCACAGAAAGAAGTTTGGACTTTACTCAAAGCACAGTGAGGTAGACATGACCCAATAAGACCACCGCAGCTGCCACGAAGAATGCATAGAAAGAGAAAGCTGCAGAGAGCCCAGGAGGCTGACATCATCGTAGAGTGGAAGATGAGGAGGATGGTGGGTGTGGACCACTTCCTTGATCTCAAGAGGATGTCTCCAGCCAGCAGGTATAACCAGAGACAGGGTAGCCCCGCGAGGAGAGCAGCCAGGATCCAGATGTGGCGCCAGCTGCAGGCACTCCCCTCATTTGGAAGATAAGTAAGAAATTATAAAGACCATTTTCTCAAAGAATCAGTAGCTTCCGTTTTAATGAAGGCTGAAGTCTGAATGATGTTATTCTAGTGGAGGACTTTGTTTCTGTCAGTGGTTTTTAACTAATTACCATAAGTACTGTCCATTTAGAATCTCACCATAATTCCAGTCCCTATTAGTGTGTAAGCAATGCCTTAGCTTTGCCGCAAGCTACTGTTTATTCATAGAATGAGACAGTACATCACGGACATTGTCATATCAAATAGATGTTTTTTGTATTACATTGTGTGCAGTATGAATGAGCCAGAAGCGACTTGCCAAATAGGAAGTGCATTTAAAAATGAATTTTGAATTTTAAAAGACACCCACTTGCTATTGCTTGAGTGTGTGTGGGGTGGGGGTGTCTTGTGTTCCAACTTTCCTTTTGTCTTTGAGTTTTTGCCTTAAGGAGATGCGCACTGGCTTTTGGGCTGAAACGGCAGAGGCGGCTTGTTTATAGTGTCCCCAGGTTATCAGGGGATGCTGTCCACGGTCTTTGCACAAGGTGGTCGTCTTGCCGGCTGCAAGGACCGGGCTACCTTCCTTTTTCTACCTTTCATCAGCAAAGATGTCAGCTATCCGGCGTGTCAATCTGGAGCCATAAGGAAATTGAGCTGGCACATTTTGCAAAGCTTAAACGCTTGGTTGCCATTAGGATTCGGTACGATACTTTCAGGAGCCACCAAATGGAACCTCACATCTGCAGGGACCCAGGGAAAGATCACCTCTCTCCATCTACAAGACACACATATGGAAGCAGACAGATGTTCCTGATGGAGATGGCCAGTCTCATTTGCAGTTTCTAAATCTGCAGAGACATCATGTTCTGTCATTAAACATTCATTTAGGGCTGTCTTCATAGGAAACAATATAACAGAGCAAGGTACCTCGATGACAAATGGTGCTTTCTGTGCATGAAATATTAAAGTGACAGCCACTGACTTTTCTCCATCTGACCCTTCAAGTATGTACTTGGTTGGGTGCAAACCTTCTGTGTTTCCTCAAAGCTCACTGAGGCAGACATTGTGTGCTCACGGTGTGTCGGACAGCGTGCTGCAGCCCAAATGGAACAGACAGACGGCAAACAAGACATGAGTGGTCACTAGAGAAGCTTCCAGAAAGATGTTCTGAGAGTTTAAGGATAAATGAGCCAGGTGTGGTGGCGTGAGCCTGTAGTCCCAGCTACTCAGGAGGCTGACGCAGGAGGATCGCTTGAGCCCACGAGTTTGAAGCTGCAGTGAGCTTATGGTGCACCACTGCATTCCAGCCTGGGTGACAGAGCAAGACCTTCCCTCTTAAAAAAAAAAAAAAAAAAGGAAAGGATAAGTGGAATAAAGTCAGGATGTGTCTCAGTAAATTAGTACTCTTCTTTGTTGGATTCACTTTAAAATGAATTACATTATTAAACTTCTCAAGTACACTGGACGTTTCTCTGGATGTTATCAATGCCGTTTTGAAAGCTTTCTATATGCACAGCACTTCATAAAACTTCTTTCTTATTCAAAGACATATTTAATTAAAACCCAGTTTTATGGTGCATGCACTAATTATTACTCTTGGCTTGAAGGCTCAGACCGAACCTGCTTTTTTAAATTCTGCAACTCAAATCCCTTGCAATCATTTTGGAAGGCTGGATGTTTCCAAAATAATTCAACGGCTCCTATATAAGTTGCTCATTGATTTTTTTGTAAATGTAAAAATATAAATAAATGGAACACTCGGGAACTTGTTATAATACAGCCATATCAAGGGAGATTTGGCTTGCTGAAAATACTAAGATTATTAAGTATGGAATGTCTGATTTCCTTAAGTACTGAGTTCGACAGCTGGTATCTCTGATATTTCACTTTGACACTTCTTGTTTTATTTTTATTGTGAAGATGCATCCTCAGTCTTTCAAACATACAGTTTGGCTTGCGATTAACCCTCAAAAATTTTTTAGAGCAATTTTTGTGAAACAATGGATAAGTCAACAATTTGGGTTATTTTCAAACACAAGTTCCGTTGTAGAACCAGTGCCGCACAGACAGCTCGGAATATCAACGAAGGGTTTGGGAAGGATGTGGCTAATGAACGCATAGTGCGTGGATAGTTTAAGAAGTTCTGTTCTGGTGATTTTAATCTTGATAATAAGCCATGTGGGTGACCTGAGACCAAGGTGCTTAATGATGAGCTGGAAGCTGTAGTGGAAGCGAATCCATCTCAGCCTACATGTGAATTAGCGGCAAGGTTTGATGTCACTATTCCAACAATATGGGACCGCTTAAAACAAATCAGCAAGATAAAGAAGCTGGATAGATGGGTTCCACACGAATTAAACAAGCACCAGAAAAGAAATCGTGTCGAAGCTTGCCTTTCTTTGCTGTCTCGACATAAAAATGAACCATCTCTATACCATATTGTTACAGGTGATGAAAAATGGATCTTTTTGACAGTCACAAGCATTTAGCACAAGGGTTGGATAAAGATGAAGTGCTGGAACACAGTCCAAAACTGAACATTAATCAAAAAAAGTTAATGGTGTCTGTTTGGTGGTCCAGCGCTGGACTATCCACTACAGCTTCATGAAACCTGGCCAATCGATTACAGCGGATGTCTACTACAACCAACTGGATGAAATGATGAGGATGTTTGCGATTAAGCGGCCGAGATTGGTCAACAGAGACAGGCCAATCCTCTTGCAAGACAACGCTCGACCACATGTCACACAAACAACGCTGCTCAAACTACAGAGGCAGGACTTAGAAACTCTCTGTCATCCACTGCATCCACCAGACCTTGCGCCAACTGACTACCATTTCTTCCAGGCTTTGGACCACTTCTTGCAAGGAAAAATACTCAATTCTCAACAAGCTGTGGGAAACACCTTTCATGATTTCACTGCCACCCACTCTCCAGGCTTCTTCACTGCTGCATAAACAAGCGACCGTTAAGATGGCAAGACTGTGTGGATAGTTAAGGTGCATACTCTGATTAATTGTGCTGTTTCTTGTTTGAGACATAATAAACTAAACTTTTGAGTCAAAATCAGACATTCCATTTTTAATGACCTGATACCATGCTCAGCTAAGACACGTGCTGTGGGTGGGTACAGGATTTCAGTGGCAGGAATCTCTACTTCTCAGCTGGCTAAGCCTCATTACCGCTTTTAGGATCCGCCATGCCCATCTCCCTCCTGGCACAGAGTGTGCACATGTATCTATCAAGTCAAATGGAGGTAAAGTCCTATTTTGACAAATAACTTGTTTGACTAATTGTTGTCCAAAAAGATTCTGCTTAGATGTAGTATAGATTTGGCCACAGAAAGAGAAGCGGAAATCCCAGAGAGGGTTGATAAAGTTCTGATGTTGGGTCGGAACTTGCATTTCACGAGCCCAAGCTCGACACTGGCCTGATGCCACGTGTCGCAGTCCTGGCTACTCCTGAGAATACCCCAGGGAGCTTTTCAAATACACCAGTGCTTACAGTCCCCCTCTGCCAGTCTGCCAGGGCGGCCACAGCCGAAAACCACGGACTGAGTGGCTTGAACAACGTAAATTCCTTTCTCGCAGTTCTGGAGGTAGAAGTCCAGGATCAAGGTGCCACCAGGGCTGGTTTCTGGTGAGGCCTCTCTCCCTGGCTTGCAGGTGGCCACCTTCTCACTGTGTCCTCAAGTGGCTTTTTCCATATGTAGGCACAGCCCTTGTTTTCTCTCTCTTCTGCTAGGGACACCATTCCTGTTGGATTAGGGCCCTACCCACATGACCTCACTTACCTTCATTACCTCCGTAAAGGCCCTGTCTCCAAATACAGTCACACGAGGAGTTTGGCCTTCAAACTACGTATTAGGGGAGAACGCAATTCAGTGCATAACCCACCCTAGACAAAATAAATTAGAATTTGTAAGAGTAGGGGATCATTAATATTCTAATAACTTTAATTTATTTAAAATTTGTTAAATGCAGGGATAATTGGTACACAATAAGATTAACACATGTAAGGTGCACAATTTGCTCCATTACAACATATGCATGTGCCGGTGAAACCATTCTTATTATAATATAAACAAGAGAGCGAACATACCCGCCATGCCAAAAAGTGTCATGATGCCCTTGTACCCTCCCTCCTCTGTCCCTCATCCCCAGGCAACCAACAGATCTTCTTTTTGTGACTGCATTAGTTTATGCTTTATAGAATTTTATATAAATGGAATTTTACAGTATGTACTCTTTTTAGGGGGGCTGGTTTTTCTCAGCATCATGACTTTGAGATTCACTCATGTTGTGCATACCCATAGCTTATTCCTTTTTGTTTCAGGGTAGTCGTACTTTTTATTGCATGGTAGCTTCCCCAGCTTTCTTCTGAGTAGCATTAGTATGGTACATCTATTTCTACCCTTTAATTTTTGACCTGTGTATGTCTTTATATTTAAAATGGGGCTTCTGGTGTTCTTCCTCCCCTGTGTAAATCCATATTTCCATCTGGTGTCTGTTTTCTTCTCCCCAAAGGACTCCCTTTGACATTATTTTTTTTAGGGTGGGTCTGCTGGTGGTGAATTCTTTCAGTTTTTGTCTCTTTAGAAAAATCTTTATTTTTCCTTCATTTTGTAAGCATATTTTCACTGGGTATATAGTTCCAGGTTGACAGTTTTTCCTCCAGTACTTTAAAATTGCTGCCCCCACTAACATCTTCTCTCTTATATTGTAGTTGACAACAAATCCATTGTCATTCCTAACTTTGTTCCTCCATACATATGTCTCTTTTTTTTCTGACTGCTTTTAAGTTTTTTTCTGTATTACGGGTCTGAATAACTTGATTATAATATGCCTTAATTTAGTTTCTTTAGTTAATACATAATTCTTGTGTTTCACATTTCTTGGAGTTTGTTGAGCTTTGTGGATCTGTGGGTTTAGAATTTTCATCAAGTGTGGAAAAATTTTGGCCATTATTTCTTCAAATATTTTCCTTTTTGTCCCTCTCTCTTTCTCCTCTTCTTCGGGGCCTCCACTTATATGTATATTAAGCCACTTGAAGTTGACTTACAGCTCGCTGATGCTCTTTTCTTCTCATTTCTCTTTTCTTTGTGCATTTCACTTGGATAGTTTCTATGACTGTTTTCAATTTCACTAATTTTTACTTCTGCAATGTCTAATTGGCTGTTTATTCCATCCAGTGAATTTTTCATCTCAGACATTGTAGTTTTCGTCTCTAAAAATTTGAAGTCTTTTAAAAAAAAATCTTCCTTGTCTTTAAGTGTGAGCACAGAATAGAGTTCTAATAACTGTTTTAATTCCTTGTCTTCTAATTCTATCATCTGTATCAGTTCTGGGCCATTTTTTTGTTTTGTTTTATTTTCCTTCCTTGTATGTAATGTTTTCTGCCCTTTACGTGCCTAGTAATTTATGACTGGGCTTCAGACATTGTAAATTTCACCCTTTAGCTGATGTATATTTAGCCAGATAAAGTTCAAGCCTTTCCAGTCTTGCCTTTAAGATTTGTTAGACCAGATCAGGGGAGCATTTAGTCTGGGACTAATTGGGCTAATTATTTTCCACTACTGCAGAAAGACCCTTCTGAGTTATTTACCAAATTTCTTTTGAATAATGAGGTTTTCTAGTCTGTATGGTGGCCAGAGGCATGATTTCCAGCCCTGAATGAGTGCTGTGCATTCTCATTATCCTTTAAAAGCTCCCTGAGTGTTACTTAAGCACAGCCAGAGTGGCCTAACAGAGAGTATATGGGGTTTTGCACTGGGCGTCCACTTCCTATGTGGAGGGAGGCCTTGCTTAGACAGCTGCCTCTCCTTGGAGCTCTCAGCCCCCACACTATGAGCTCCAGATGTTTGGTTTTCATGAAGCTTGATTGGGCTCTCTTAGACCTTGGTTTCTAAAGCTTTGAGCAGCCGCTGGAGACGAACAAAAGCAAAGAGGTCAACTGCCCATTTTGAGAGATTTTTTATTCATCTCAATTACATGACATAGAAAACAAGCTCTCTGCAGGACATGGAAAGACACACGTGTGTGCATGCTAGGGCAGACCAGGGCGGATTTCATGTCCTTCATGGGCCTGAGAGCTCAGCAATTTGGGAGTTCCACAGCATATTCAATCCCCAGTATGCAAAGCAGAGTTGAGACTGGACTTGGAGAGACATGGAAGGCAACACTCAGTTACATGGTGCCGGAGCACCTGACACATCTCAATCTCATGAATACCTCCTTATGCAGTCAGAAGCACCTGTATATTAGAATAACCTGTAGCCACATACTATTTTGTTCTCTCAAGACACTCAAGACAATTGTGTTTGGTTAATGGAAATAGAGAGGCACTTGTCATTGTAACAACAGAACATTCATTTCTTTGAGCCCTATTATAGAGATAATTTGTTGGTTGTCTTCCTAAAGGATAGATTTATTGATTGAACAAAAATTTATCAAGCACCTATAGTGTGCTAGGTACTTTGCTGAGCCAGGGTTCAAATAAAGACACAGTCCTTGCATTCGAAATAATCCCTCATTGCCCAGGGGGGACCCTTGTATTAGGAAGGGCTTGGGAGAAACCTTGGCTGAAGAATGAGGGAATGTGTGGGGTTGTTCACCAGTTCAACAAACGCTTGCTGATCATCTGCCTCACGGTATGCACTGGTCTCTGTGTGGATGTGGTCTCTGCACGTGGACACTATGCTTCCAGGCTCTCTCCCTGAGCTTCATTCCTGTGGTTCTAGCACATTCCATCATCCGCCCAAGAGCTGACAGTTCCTTCCGTTCCTGGGACTGCTGTCCTTACCACACACCAGACGGAGCTAATTTGACAAGGATTCCTCCCTGGAATGGGAGCACAGACACAGCGCTGACAGCCAGCACCCTGTGAGGATGGCAGAACTGAAGTCTAATGCAGCTTCGTTGGAAATATTTCAATTTGCCCTATTTACAGTCTTTCATACAAGAGGCTGGAGCAGAATACTAAATACCTATTAGCATTGAAATAGTTGTTCCTAATCAAGTCGGGTAATGACATGAAGGAGAGAGGAAATATTGGAATAGTTGACTGTCACAAACAGTGAATTACAGAGCTAGAATGAGCCGTGTACCAGCCGCTAATTGTTCATATGGCCTCTCTGATTGTTTTCATTTCAGGAAATGATGATGGCTAATTCAACTGTGGATTTTTACAGCCTTAATTGACTTCAGGGTTCTTTTTTCCTGGTTTTTAACAATGTTACAATAGCCTCCCATGTCCACAAGAGAGGCAGAAGCAACACACATACACTAGGTCTTAAGGATCTTATAATCAACTAGGAGGGGTTAGCAAACTGAAGTCAAACTACGCAATCAACCATTCATTCAGTCAATGTTTGGCAAACATATAGAGTATCTTAAGCATTGTACAAAGTGCTGTGGGAATTCTGAAGAGTTCATCTAAGGGAAGTGCCTGGCACATAGAAGATGCACAAGAAATATTTGTCACGTGAATGAATCAATGTATTTGAGATCAGAAGAGACTTTCACTTACAAAAGGTATTTACTATGAGCAGAGGTGTTTCAAGAGAAAAGAGGTGATGGAAAATGAAGACTGGATTGGAGGCCAGGGTGCAGTTTGCCCGGAGTCTGGGTGTGTGCAAGAAAATGTGACAATAGACCAGGGCGAGAAGGCAGGGACAACTCGCTGTAGGACCCAGTCACTGGCTAGGAAACTAAGACAAAGAGAAACCATCAATAACTCCAGCAGCTGATTGACGCCACACAGCCGAGGCAGCAGGGAAGGTCTGTACTTCCCCAAACACTCTTATTGATACCAGAGCAATCAATCCCTTTAGAGAAAATCAACTGACTTTACAAAGTGGATTTCATCCCTGGAATTGAAGGTTTCATCCAAGTTCAGAACTTATTGTTCCAAAGTACAGAGCCAACACACCAGCGTTGAACCTGTCTATTCCACATGAGGAGGAAACTATGGTTTATTACATTTGACTTTAGCGGCATTTGGCTTAAAGAGCTGTGAGATCCTACAGCAGAAATCCTGTCCCTAATAAATCTAATTTCTCCTTAATTCAGAGGGAAACTGTTGGCCCTTATTCAGCCAAAATCCAATTCTGCAAATAGCACATTTCTCTCTAACTAGACAGTGTGGCCAAGGTGCCAACTGCCCGTTCCTGGCAAGGAACATTGGTTTAACCAAAATAATAACCTTGTCTAGACCACTCCGTTATGGAAGGAGATAAACAGCCAGCACATTGACTCAGTGTCGAAGAGGCCGGTGACACAGGATTCTAAACAGTTACAAGAGCACAGGTAGTACCTCCTGTTCCCATCCTAAAGCCAATTTTATCTTTCTCCAATAACTTTTCTCTCTTATGCCCATCGCCTTTATAGATCCCACAAGGCTGCTGCATGGCTTCTGAGGATACCGTGTCTTCTGGAATTTTCCTCTCTGTGGCATCAATAACCCTCCAGGGAAAATGCTGAAACAGGGGAGAGCTATTCGTCATTTCCCAATCACCTGGAGGTGAGACCGCTCTCAGGCAGCCGGCGGACTCTGCAGCGGCGATGACGATGATGTGAGCCCTGAACTGTTGTGCTGGTGAAACGGCAACGATGGGACCACGGGAGTCGGCCAGTCGGAGCCGCGCTGCGAGGACACCTTGGGCGCTGTTGACTTCCCAGGTGTGGCGAGGAGCAGGGCAACGTTGGAGCCTGCAGATGACGTCAGCTGTGGCTCTGAGGTCACCGGGTAGGTGACAGTACAGACCGGGCTTAGGATTAGAATCCGCTGAGAAAAGGGCGGGATGGAGGAGCCGTCCACAGCTGCCCGTGCGCGGCCGGCGCGTGTTCTCACTCAGGTTGTGGGTGCACTGGGGGGGTCCCGGAAGGGCTGGCGGAGATTACGCGGAAGGGCTGGCCGCGCCTGGATGCCATCAGGGCTGCTGCCCAGCGTGACTTCTGACTCTCTGGTTTGAGGGCTTCCACTAAAATCATCCTTTAGTCCTTTGAGGTCCCCACCTTGCTGGTCC